>CM030847.1:10489885-11082385 GCA_018105865.1 Metaphire vulgaris | reverse complement strand
CGGCAGCTCAAGTGATGCATAAGTACGCGGGGATTACGTTGTGGTCGAACCGATCAATCGGTTAAAACGAACATCAATCGAAGAAGCCGCAGTCGCTCGCGCTGAACGAGCCGCGCAAAGCTCTGAAGCGATCGCCAGCGGCGGTGGCGGAGGACGGATTAAGGCACCGGGGGTGAGGGGGATGGAGGAACGACCTCTGACGCCATTTACACTGGAGAAGCAAGCACTCGTCGAGAAAATGAACTTCGCGCAGCTGGATAGATAGGAGACGCAGCAGAGGTTCAGTTTTCAGTTCAAAGAGACAAATACTGGCGTAAACCGATTCTTCTTAATGTCGTATACAATCCGTCTGAGCTTTTAAGGTTCTTTTAGCGAGCAGGCGAGCATTCCCAGCAGAGTCAGTCGTCTTTTCTTATACTCCGGCGTTCTTGCTTTTGTCGGCTAAGGTTTTAGAACTAGGAGTCTGATGATGGTGGACGGAGTACGACCATGCATGGGGGAATCTGAAATGCGTGGTTTTAAGCGTCAAAATTGTACCCACCCCCACCTCGCCCACTAAACTCCGCCATAGCGGGTGGCAAACCCGGATGAGAACGGAGGAGGAGCCAGAGACGCCCGTCGACTTTTGACGAACGCGTTTCTATTAATAGCCGTCGAAAATTATTACGGACTGGGAGTGGAACTGCCGCTGCGATTTTAGAAATCAAATCGAACACTTCATTCTACGTACCTCTACTGGTCCTGGCCTTGGTCATGACGGTCTGACCGGTGTTCGTGCAGAGCAGCTCAACCAGGACCAACCATCTCAGATGACGATGCAGACAGAAGCGTCGCAGAAGACAGTTTCCGGCTTTTACGATCTTGTTGCATGCCAAAGAGTGTCGTCGGGACATGTCGGTCGACGTGCAGATGATATTTACTCCCAGCGCCGGAACACTCCGGTCGGCGCTTGCGAATTTCGACGATGACACTCCGGTGAAATTTCGTGCTAAACGTATCTTTCTCTCTCTCTCTCTTTCTCTCTCTCTCTCTATCTCTCGCTCTCTCTCGCTCTCGTCTGCTATTTCTTGAACGACGTGCTATTTTAAATATTCGACTTCGCTACAGCAACTCAAACACCGACTGAACCATCTCACACGACAGTTTTACGCTTAACGTGGTCGACGTTGTTCTCAGCCGACGCTGCGTTTTGGCAACAAGAATACTGCTCTTAATACTCCACGCGTTTGCGAAAAGGTAGTTTCAAGAAAGCATCGCTCATACTTACCAACCAACCAACCACGGCTCATTTTGACGATTTCTAGTAGAAGATATTGCATCTTCTAACAGCACGATATCTTCTGCTCCACTGAGAAATAGTTTATGTCGCTCGTCAGGTCTGTCTTCGAGCAGTAACCTCATTGCGCGTCTAGACACGAAAGCGAAACTCTCTCATTTTATTCGCGTTGTCATAGTGACGTTGTCGTAACTCGTGTTGGTCTTTAAGCAAGGAGGCGCGTACATCTCTCTGAGTCTCTCTCTCTCTCTCTCTCTCTCTCTCTCTCTCTCTCTCTCTCTCTCTCTCGTTCTTCCGTGGTCAGATTTAGGCGAAGAGAGCGTGATAATTCTCTATCTTCTTCTCGATGGCGTCTAACTGTCCTGTGTAAATTTACTGAAAGTCTCAGCGCAGCCGAAAATCTTCAGCAGATGAATAACACAGTTGATCAGACGACGACGACGACGACGGCGACGACGACTACCGAACTTCTCCATTCCCTCTTCCGCCAACGGCCGTCGTCCTCAGCGCCCGCCAGCCGCCGCCGCCGCCGCCGCCGCCGCTGCCGCAGCTGCCTAAGCTAAGCGGTCACCGAACGTACGCAGTGATACGCCGGGCAGTTGACGGGCACTCACGTTAATGGCCGCGCCGATGCGACGCTTTATCGTACAAAGCAATCTACGTCGCTGCAAGAGGACTGCCGGGCCTGTCCGACCGACCGACCGACCGACCGACCGTTCTGTCGACGAAGTTTCTCCACTGAAACCGAAGCCAAGCAGCTGCCATTAGCGCTTGTTAATTGCACGACGGACCTATACTCCTAATTTCGTATAAAAATGCCATCAGCAACACCCCGACTTAACGACAGTAACTATACCGAGAGACTCGATACCCGACGATCGTAGTCTAGTATACGCACACGCCCCACGTTAACTAACGGTTTAGAGGCAATTTCGAAAACGATCTTCGAACCAGTTAACTTTCTGGAACGCAAATGGTCTGACCGCCGCCTCCCCCTCCCCT
The DNA here is from genome assembly GCA_018105865.1 of Metaphire vulgaris. Classification (NCBI taxonomy): domain Eukaryota; kingdom Metazoa; phylum Annelida; class Clitellata; order Crassiclitellata; family Megascolecidae; genus Metaphire; species Metaphire vulgaris. The sequence continues at coordinate 11,080,107 of CM030847.1, read as the reverse complement.
GCAGGTCCTTTTGATTAAGCGACCGAGCCCCCGATCCATCGGCCTCCACGTTGCTTCGTCGTCGTCGTCGTCGTCGGCGGCGGCGGCGGCGGAGTGTAGACCGACCGTGAGGGAAATAGTGTGGCATGCTACTATTGGTCCTCGTCACAGATACAACAGGGGATTGCGTCGGAAGAGTCTATTCGACAAAACTCGCAATTTTTGACGCACCGGCGCCCGATGACGCCCGATGACGCCCGATGACGCCCGATGACGCCCGATGACGCCCGATGACGCCCGATGACGCCCGATGACGCCCGATGACGCCCGATGACGCCCGATGACGCCCGATGACGCCCGATGACGCCCGATGACACCCGATGCCAAAATCCATCCAATCCCGTCGTCAATAATAACGGATAACCTCAGTACATCATGCCATGACCTCTAAATGACCTTGCCTACAGCCGGAAACTAAAGCCCCACTTGATCCGTAACAACAAGATCCTGTAATCAACCGATGAACGCAGATCACTGCTATGAAGAGATTATTGGCGCCTACATACATTGAATTCAACACCCGATAGAAATAGGACACAATGCCTTTGCGACTTTCTCAGCAGCCATCTTTACTGTGTCTAAGTCACTTTCCTCGGTTTGACGCAGACAGCGAAGATTAAAAACACGCGTCTCATCTTACAGTCGATGCGTTGGAACGACAAGAGGTCTTGTAAAACAAGTGTTTAAGTCTTCAGTAATTCACTTGAGCAAATGAGAAATATCCTTCGAATCCATGTATTGTTTCAACTCTTGCTGCCTTTTCGTCCAAACTGTCCATTTGTCCACGACCCTTGCGCTAGAAAAACTCTTCCTTGGTCCCACCACCCTCCCCCATCCGTGATATCGAAGTAATGAGCTTAGGTAACCTTCTTCTTCTTCGATTCAGTTATTTATTAATTAAGAGTGATTCAGTGTCGGCGGATCTCGCGTCGTCGAAATCCTAAAATCCTGACACCTTTTCACGCTTCTCGTCGCCACCCGGCCTCCCTCTGTTCTCCTTTCGCCGAATTCTTTAGCTCGATTCGTTTCACGAACCGGAAATTAGCTGCCAGATACATCAGTTGCCTCAGGCTCTCTCTCTCTCTCTCTCTCTCTCTCTCTCTCTCTCTCTCTCTCTGCGTGTCAAAGAGCGAGCGGCTTCTGCTATGTTGAAAAAAACCTCGTATAGGTGGCAACAACATCTCTTCAAACTCGCCGTCTAACAGCGATCCCAGCATTGCTGTTCATTGTTATCCGGTCTGAATTACAAACCCTTACCCCGGCGATAATGCAATTCACAAACGGCAACAAGCACACGGGTTTAAAAGTCAAGGTCACTAACTGAAAGGTCAAGGACATCTTAACAAAGGACAAAGACGAGAAACGGCGAAAAAAGAAGAACGAAAATAGAGGCCAGCGAAATAAAAAGAAGCTGATGATAATTTTAGAGTTTGAATGGAGGGATATATAACAACGGAAAAAACGAAGCTCGCCATCAAAATAAAATTAATTAATTCATGGTATCATTAAGTATTTGTCGATGTCCTCGAAACAGACTTGATTTAGTTCTAAGTTATCGAAGCGATTTACTCACAGTTCATGTTCTGTTATCGAGACTGACGACATTGCCTGAAATGGCCACCACGATTATGCTGGTTAGTGTTTATCGTTCAAATCTGAATGATTTAGCCGCTATCGAAAGCAGAAAACGGATCGAATCGCGACCAGCCGAGGAATAAGACGAAGTATTTGACACGGTCAGAAAGACGAAACGCATGGTCTGAAAGGATGTGTGTGTGTGTGTGTGTGTGTGTGTGTCGATACACTTTCAATTCTTTTCACTCTCGATTCTGAAACAATTCCGCCGATGGAGAAACCGACAACTCTATCTATCGAAGGCAAACATTATCGATTTGCATTTCCAATATACAGGCCCGCCGAGAGAAATTTCGGGCCCCTGTGCAGAAGGGCCGACGGGCCCGTGACAAGCCAGAAAATTGCTGATGGCCTTTTTTTTGCTTGTCGCTGTTTTCACGATATTTATGATGACCTCGGCGCCCGGACCCCCTTGATACAACTATCGGATGTTCGACAATCTCTGATATACAAATACTATTAATTTCTCGCAAAATGGCGCGAGCCAAAATTTCAATCTTGACTCGAAAATAAACTTGCCTTCTACGACGACATTACCGTATTGCCATACGCTGACTGCATTTATTGTCAATATACGCTACAACAGTCTCTGCCTTATGATCCAATAATAACTTTGATGTTGCAATACTTTTAAGTTTTATTTTAAAGCAATGTGTTTTTGTATCTATATAGGCATTTTGTTGTCATTTGCTTCGACGTCCGATGCTGCATTGATCTAATTCTCTTATTATCTCGTTTGCTCAGCTGTTGCCTGCAGCGAACAGGCATGCACTTAATTAAGCTCGAGTCAGTGCAAAATAGATTACAGATCTGATCGGAGAAGTTTTTGGAGTATTATGTAGGTCACGTGACCACACGAAGTGCAGGAGGTGCACAAAGGCGTTTCTAGTTTTTTTCTCAGCGAACCGTAAGTCATGCATCGCTCATCTACACTGCATCATGTGAATCATTCAATCTGACTCTGTAGATTGCATGCCTACAATCTGAGCCTAATCTTTTTCTGAGTCGAAAAACGCACAGAACCGGAGAGATAGAGATCATATATATATATATATATATATATATATATATATATACAGTCAAAACGTGTATTTAGTCATTACACGAAATTACTAAAAGTTTCAGTCATTGCGTGTAATGACCAAAAGAGTCTTCATTTCATGCATTAGCACAGCCTGAGACGCAGAAATAAAAGTCTTATAGAATTATGTTAGCGAATATAGCGGTCAGTCAAAGTGTGAAATAAATCATTGGAAAAGTTAGTCATTGCATGAAATGATTGACTCTATTGGTCATTAAACACAATGACTGGAACTTTTAGTCATTTCGTGTAATGACTAATTACACGTATATATATATATATATATATATATATATATATATATATATATATATATAGAGAGAGAGAGAGAGAGAGAGAGAGAGAGAGAGAAAGAGAGAGAGAGAGATTGAAAACACATTTTTAGGAAAGAAACATCTTGAAGATGGTTTTGCAGATATTATACATCTGGCACAACAGCAAGACTATTGACAACAACAACAACGATAACAACGATGACGACAAAGGCGTCAACAACTTCGACAAAAACAACAACGTCATAGTCACCGAAGATGAAACGGCAGTGAGCGGAGCTCTCTCGGATTGCAGGCGGCGTCGCCTTATTAAACAGCGCAATCCATCGAGAGATATTATTTCATATTGATCTAGTTCCCGGAGCTGACTTAGTCTTTCCGTCCGCCGTAAGTGCATCAATCCGGTGGCAGCGATGTCAGCTCGGACGACGACGGGGGGAGGAGGAGGAGGAGGAGGAGGAGGAGGAGAAGGAACCCCGGGAGGAAAAGGAGAAACGAGGAAGACAGGAGGGACAGGACCGACCAGGACGGAATAATCCCGCGCAATCCCAATCCGTCTTTTCCCACTCGCTGCGAAAGTCCCTCCTCTGTAACTCTGACGGCACGGCAAAATTACATTGAGTGCCGTCTGGTCATTATGGGAAATATCTTCTTTCGACGGTGCACTATAAAATCCTTCAGGGATTAAAGTATTCCTGGACCATCGGCGTGGGATTATGCGTCGGATAGTGTGCGTGTGTGCAGCTGAGGGGAAAATATAATTTACAAAATAATAAAATTTATGACTATTAGAAAGAAAGTCAGACCATGGATGTATTTTATGTGTAATGATGCCAGCGAGGCATAAAAGTAAATCTTCCATCGAATATAATACGACAGATTCATGGGACTTCATGAAATCTCTTAAACGAAATCCTGTCAAGGTTCTTTCTTTCGGTCTCTTTCACTTTTCAGATCGCTTCTCTTCTGTCCAAATTAAAATACCGAATTAATATAAAATCTACGAAACTGGATCGTTACGCACAAGAACTAATCATGTTTGGGTTTCCGATAGAAGCAATTGAATGAAGTCACATGCTTATCATTTGAAGCTAGATTCGAGTGTTTAGTTTCCAATTATCTGTTGAAAATGATTCGAGTGCCTTACTCAACAAGAGAGAGAGAGAGACATTATTAGTAACTTCGCATAATTTACGTAGCTCCACTTGGTTCTAAAAACTTTCATCTAATACTAAAAACATGTAAATAAATTCGCAATTTGAAAATTCTGACAGTTTTCTTCGTCGTATTATATATATATATATATCTTATTATATAATTCTCGATGTCCGGTCTGTCTGTCGGTCACGATACACGGCAGATTTTGCAAGACGCTGTTGCCATAACAACGAAATTGTTTAATCAAAACTGTATTATCAATGGAGCGTTTAACGAAGCGTCTTAATTGCAGCTTAAACCCCCGTTCCCCCTCCCCTCTCCCCATCCCTCTCTCAATCGCCCCGGCCCCAACCCATGCTGGCCCCAACCCATCACCGCTCCGCCCTACCCCACCGGCCCCAAACCCCATTTCCAAACCTACACAACGCTGCTCCGAAAACCCGTACAACCCAATTTCCTCCTCCCAAACCTCTCTTCCCTCTCCCAATGCCCTGCCCCCGTTATTATATATATATATATATATATATATATATATATATTTTATTTATTCCTTCCTAGCCCCAATACCTATTTTTTTAAATTTAACACCTCAAGTGTGGATTACATTTTCAGACGCTGTCACCGTACTGGGGATTTAATTTTTGGAAAAGCGTTCTTCAGAAATGATTGCTGTAACGTTTTAAATTTGCTATATCTCAGGCTATGTAGGAGCTAAAAAGATGCGGTTTGCACCATTGTTTAGATTGTTTATTCCTCTTTCTAACCGTCCGTGCAAAACAAAAAAAATTTGGGGTAGAGTCCACTTTACGGCCTAAAATATCACCCTCTCCCCCCAAAAACATTTTAAAGCCCCCTAGCAAAATATTTTCAGCGGTAACCCCACTTTTGTCAGCGGCAATGTTGTAAAGGGATGTCAGAGGAACAAAATAAACCAAAAAGTTTGAAAATCGGTTGACATTTGGCAAAGATCTATCAATTCTAACCCGATGACCCAATGTTTGAACATAAGTATTATCGGTGAATTTCGCGAAAGTTTTGAATTGTGAGAAAGTTTACAATTTTTTAAAATTTGGTATATCTCAGGCTATATAAGAGCTAAAAAGATGAGGTCTGCAGCATTGTTTAGCTTTTTTATTCCTCTTTCTAACCGTCCGTGCAAAACAAAAAGTTCAGCGTTCACGAGCTTTCCGACAATCAAGTGAGAATGAGGAGCAGGCGGTTGCTCGGCGTGAAAAGCAGCACAGCAAACAAGAGAATCAAGCACTGCATGTCGTTCGACACTGCCAAATCAGTACACTTACCTTGACTTTTTTCAGTTTCAGAAAATTCCTGCGAATGGGCGTTAACTCGGTTGAAGGAAAAGGCGGCGATTTAAAGAAATTAATTGCGCAAAATCCTATTGCATTCAGGGTCGGCGCAAGGGGGGGGGGTGTCCGCGGGTCCGGACCCACCCAGCCTCGGTGCAGGGCACCCAAGCAAATCGTGCAAATACGCAGAAAAATGTTGATTGGGGTGGGGGTGAGGGGTAGTCTGATCCGGCGGGTTCTGGCTGTCTAGATTGCATTAGACCCATCCAGTCAACAAAACCCAGCGCCGCCCCGATTGCATTTGCACAAAATCGGGTGGTAAAACAGTCAATCTCCCCGTCATTTTTGACGGGTAAACACCTAGTATATATATATATATATATATATATATATATATATATATAAGCACAGCAGCAGCTTCTTCAGATGCGACCGAATTGCAAATTCTAGGCGCAAAATTGAAGTGGCACTTTCGCTAAAATTCCGGTTTGCCGGAAGAAATCTATCGGGTTGGTCGGCAGCGTCGGGGGCGTCGGGGCGGCGATGCATTGGTCGGCGGCAGCATTCGAAGCCTTATCTCGACGCACGGAGTATCTTTGCGCCGCTATCTCAGCGGAGGAGGAGGAGGAGGAGGAGGTATACGCTAAATCTACGGTCAGGCAAGCGGATCACGACCAACCGACCGACCGACCCGGCGAATGTGAGTGAAAAAAAATCGACATTTCTGGTCGGTCGGTCGGTCGGTCGGTCGGTCGGTCGGTCGGTCGGAGAGCCAGAGTCGACGAATGCTTCGGGGATACAAACGACAAGTCGATGTCGGGTGTTAGATCTGGGCAACCGTTCCTCCCTCGGGGCCGTCACGTGACCCCTTCGATATCTCTTCTATACGGCGTCCAGAAATAATTTTCTCTATACGCTGTATTTTAATTGAGGTTTCTGGCTTGAAGGCGGTTTCGAGGACATGTCACGCACGTATCACTGGTTTTGCGGAGATAACTGCGACCTATTAATTATTAGTTATGAGTCGCTATCTTCGAATGCATGTGAACATATTAAGATACGGATTAATTTAGACTCTAATTCAGCGCTTTTCAATCTGCGTGCCGCGGCACACAACTGTGCCGCGCAGCAATGGTAGAAGTGTGCCGTGGCAAAATATTGGAAAATAGTAACCCTAAAATAATAATTGTTAATAATATAAGTTGAATTATATCTCCTTGGCGAAGTTAAGCCAGAAATAGTCATACAGATTGCAAAAACATATGTACTTATGAAGAGCGGTATTCAAAATTATACTGTCTACTGTACTAGAGTATAATACAGTATTTAGTACTACCTCTATACAAATACATCATTTAAAAATGAAGTGTCTCCATTTTGGCTGCATTGTGCCGTTGACTGTGTGTTTCTTGGATAGTGTGCCGTGGTATTGCGTTCGAGAATCGTTTGTAATTCACCGATGAACATCAAAATAGAAATTACGTCGCAGTCACGTGATAATTTTTATTCCAGATTTTAGCATCTGCGTTGCACTCTCTCGATCATTTTAGAGCCGTACGTAGTAGGATCATAACTACACAATTTTTATTCTTGTAGGCAGATGTGTGCATCCTATGATCAAAGCATTCGAATGGTCCAATGCAAAATTCAGAACGAATCTCACCTCAAGAAATCATCTCGCGAAGCCGGAAATATCCGTTTCGGCAGCTTCCGAATACAACGAAATTACTTATAGATAAGGCAGCCTCGCGCTGGGGTACAACGGCGTAGAGGCGCGTCCCCCGGGTGGCGGATGGGGGGAAGTCCTGGGCTGGGAAACCTCCTGGGATTGCACCGAATAATACGGAATAAGGTGCCGTGGACCAACTGTACCAGAAGACAACGGCAGGGATGGTGGATGTATTCAACTGAAGAGCATGGAAGAACAGCATCACTGGTGGAAGATCTTCGTACGCTGTCGTGCCAGCAGAGGGCGCGTGTCCAACTACTGTATATGGGGCATTGCGGCCAGCTCGATATACCGAGAAATCATGACCAGTGCTCGGCGAAAACAGGGTCATGGAAGGACACAAGACGGAAACAGGAGGCGGATCAACATTCTGTGTCTCGCTATTGCCGCTGAAGAGCTGGCAGAGGGCAGGATGGTGACGATGCCTCTTGGAAATGTCTTGTGCCCAGCTATTGCCACCAATGGGTTGGCAGAAAGCAATGATGATGATGATGATGAAGGCAGTGTGGAGTAGATGGCGTTTAGGTCAAACTAACAAATGAAACGACAGATACGTTTTCAGAAGGCTGAAACCAGGGATGTTTTTACACCACCCCCCCCCCACCCCCAACACCCCCTCAATATGAGACCGGCACCCCCCAATCGAGGGATATTTTGACACCCCAACACCCCCGAATTTGAGACCGACACCCCCTAACACGCCCCGATCTAAGCTAGAGATGACCTTTTTCAGGGTTTTTGGATACTTGATAAGGTTTTTTGTTTTTGTTTTTTTTGTTGTTGTCAGACTTTTGGAGACTTTATAAAGTTTTTTTGCTTGTCAGACTTTTTCCGAATTCCGACACTTCCAAATTTTTCCCGCACCCCCCAAACTCACAATCCTAGAAATAAACCTGGCTGAAACTTCCATAGAAAAGGGGAAGCAAAGAATAGCATTTACAAAGAAGAAGATTATGGGGGAGGGGTTTGTAGATAATTAATATATGGAACAGTTTGGACGATATATAGGGCAGTGGCAATTGTTACATTAAACGAATTCATGGAAAGTTACGCATTGGTAACGCAATGTCAAGTGTGAAGGGAAACTGAAGCGATTTTCAAACAGGACAATGTTTTCTAGACCACCCAATCGCGCCATTTTGTCTTAAGTGTTCTCATTCAACAAGATTTGCCAATTCATTGCTAAATAAAGTAAACCTAGAGCCAACACTTTCTCTATTTCTGGCCCAAAAACCTGGAACTCTCTCTCTCCCTCTCTCTCTCTCTCTCTCTCTCCTGTCGGTCGACTGTCTTTTGTTGATGGATTTGAAGTACCATCGATTGATACCGTTAGAGTATTACGAATGGTGCTATAAAAGTGCATAATTATTTATATCTATTCAATTTGCATTTATCTAGCTCACTCTAAGCGGAGCAGTGCGTCATTTGACCCCAAGACTACGAAGGAAGAGTTTGTAAACTTTGTTCTCAGTAAAATGTAACTGACTCTTAATTCGATAACAACTGAGAAATTTATTGCATTTTGTCTACAATGTACCAGCAGAAGCATGTTATTGTCCGCAAAGGCGCAGACCTGATTTGACGGTGCATACAGAAGCTGCTGCTGTAATTTCAACGATTGCTTCTAAGTCATCTGACCTTTGAAAAAATTCAAATTAATTCTTCCGTAATCAATCCTTCGAACGATAGCGAGCTTTGAAACAAATCCACGTCTGATCAAAATCTTCAATTATCCGAAAGCCGTATGTACTGTAGATGTAGTCATAATCATCATCATCATCATCATCATCATGGCAGTCAATACGTCTTGCGGATAATTATTACAGACTAATAATAATCACCGATAATTATGCTGACCGACGGATAATTCTATCTCTGTCTTGTCAGATCCGGAACGTTTGAACTTCGTCAGCAGTGAGTTGTGAGCACGCTTCGGAGCAGAACAGAAAGAAAACGCGTGGGTCGCTCGCGAATGAGTAATGATTTCGAAAGGGTGGGTCTCTCTCTCTCTCTCTCTCTCTCTCTCTCGTTTCAAATTAGTTCCTCGAAACGTAGGCGCGACCCAGCAAGAGCACCGCTTCTCTCATCGCATTATGTGGTGGTCACCAGTGCGGAAAATTAGCATACGAGATGCCCCATCCCTTCCCCGCCCTCCTCCACCACCACCACCATCACCACCACCACCACCACTACCGTCACACAACGGCGCAGATGCGCGATAATAAAAAATATAGGCACCTTCGGCGTTTCAATCGAACCTGCTCACGGCTCCCGAAAATCCAGGCAATCTCTCTCTCTCTCTCTCTCTCTCTCTCTCTCTCTCTCTCTCTCTCTCTCTCTCTCTCTCTCTCTCCCTCCCTCTCTCTTCCTCTATCTATCTATCTCTCTTCCTCTCTCTCTCTATCTCTCTCTCTTCCTCTATCTCTCTCTCTCTCTCTCTCTCTCTCTCTCTCTCTCTCTTCCTCTCTCTCTCTCTCTCTCTCTCTCTCTCTCTCTCTCTCTCTCTCTCTCTCTCTCCGCATCGCGACGCGACTCGCCGACGATATTTTTGCCACCGAAGGTAATTATCGTCACCCGCCTCCGTCGCGACGGTAATATTGGAACCGAATTATTTCACGGATATATAGCCGAGGAAGGAACTGCGCGGCGGACACTGGAACCGTTTCTTCCAAAGCGATAACAAGTCGGAGACGACGCTAAATTATTTAGTGGATTCTGTCCGCGATGTGCTCCGTTCCGAGATGCAAATGGATTAGACGACGGTCTCTCTCACGGACGTATACATGTACAGCTGTATGACGACCCAGAGACAAAAGACGATCTACGTGTACGAATACGTCATGCACATGGATGTTGTATCGAGATGCATCGATGTACGGAAGAGATCGCGTTCCAGAAGAGACTGCGGCGGCGGTTCATTCATTCATTCATTCATAGACACGAAAGATCGTTCAGATGATCGTGTAATAAAAGGGTTGAACGTGAATTCGAAACTTACGTGCGAGAACGACATTCTCATGGCACGGCATAAAATACACAGAAATAAAAAGACTAACTCCGTGCGAACGATTCCTCGTGTATATGCTAAAAGCTGAAGTCCACTTTGTGCAGATTATTTAAAACTAAAATCAGGATTAACTTATATATATACAGTATATATGTGTCTGTGTGTGTGTGTGTGTGTGTGTGTGTGTGTGTGTGTGTGTGTGTGTGTGTGTGTGGCATATATATGCATAGTGTATATATATATTACTTAATTCTTCAAGGTCTTATATATATATATTATTATGTGTAAATATAAAGGTATATATATATATATATATCGAAGAACCTGACGAGAGTTAACACACATTATATACATATGAACAGTGTGCGTATATATATATATATATATATATATATATATATATATATATCACTTGGGTGACCCGTCAAATGCGCGAACGACATTTGCGCGCCGACATTTGCGCGATATTATATAATAATACGGGTTAAAGTTAGGGTTAGAGTTAGGGTTTGATTTTGGGTTATTTTGGGTTTGATTTTGGGTTATGATTAAGACTATATATAGTTACTAAAGCACGGATGACTTTTAATTTATAGCGCAATTCGTGCTTCCTCGAAATACGCGCAAATGTCGGCGCGTATACATTATATGTATATACTATATATGCATATAAATAATGCATATAAATAATACATATATGCCTATAATATATCTAAGAGTGTATGTGGACTGTATCAGCGCAGCATCCTGGAACATTCAGAAAATAACTGAATACATCGAATATGAAGCTTTAGGAAACTCACCGTCACTGGGCACCTTTGCAGAGGTGACGATTTGGGAAACATTTTACGGTAACCGTTCATTTTTTCGATCGTCGGCAAATGTATACAAAGGCTCGGAGGCAGCAGGGATTTTCCTGCACCCCCAGCGAGGGTTACACCCCCGGTTTGTGACAGACACCTCCCTCCAGACCCTACACTCCTTCACAGGGGTGGTGCTGGCTCTCACCAAAAACAGATTGATGTTAAAACTATTCATATAAAATTCTAAAGGGAGAAATTCATCTCTGGAAATTGAAACTTGAGCCACTATAACTGACTCCACAGAAATTAGAATGGACCGTATGAAAACGGAAGAGAGATGACAGCGGATATCATATTTTTGACTGGTATTTTCCTTTTTTTCGGGAACCAAGTATCGAATCCCCGCCACCCCATTCCCCGCCCATTCTATTCCCTCCTGGGTACCGCGGAGTCTAGAGATGAAACACTGGACATTGACACCCCCTGCAATTATGGGACACCCCGGCCCCTCGAACGCAAATGCCTGGGAAATAGCCTGGGAGGCAGATTTCTGGCGACGAACAGAAGAGGTGATTGACAGAATTGAATCCATCTGCAGAGTGCAGACGAATCCGAGCTGAATTTATTATTTACGGCAGAATTTGTCAAATATCAAGATGGACTCTATAGATAAGAGCGGACAGAAGATAAGACAGACGTGCAAAACGGTCAAACGCCACTGGAAACAGAGATAAAGCATCAAACGACAACGGCTCTCTCTGTCTCTCTCTCTCTCTTTCTCTCTCTCTCTCTCTCTCTCAACTACACGAGTGAAGCTGTCTAGATCAGGGGCGCGGCCAGCCTTTTATTACAAGGGGGTCATTATGAATAAATATTGATCAGCATACGAAGGGGCGTGTGTCTTGTAGCCCATTGTACATCGTTAGTGTTTCAGCAGTGTGTGTGTGTGTGTGTGTGTGTGTGTGTGTGTGTGTGTGTATGACAGTCACTGCGGTCACGGTAGAAACTGGTAACAGTTACAACTATAAATCAGTTTAACTTTACTATTTTAACTTAATTAAGCACAGAAGCTAAAAGTCTTACTCGTGACTCAATATTGTATGCTTAAATAGCAACAATGAAATTTATTTAGAAAGATAAGCTTGAGGCCCCCTGGCCACCGGTTGGTAGTGATGGGCACTAGTTTAAATAGAAAGTTTCAAACTTTAGTTAACTACAATTTTTTAACTAAAGTCAAAGTTTAACTACAGAAAATGTGTAGTTAAAATCATTGTTTAACTAAAAATAGTTATTAACTAAAAATTAATTAATTAAAAATTAATTAACTTTTTTAGTGTGCTGATTTACTTGCCCGTGGTGTGCACATGAACTGTCTGTCTGCCTTACTCATTTATTCAGCGTATGGCTCTTGCAGTATGCATAGAATATGTTAGAATAAATGACCCTATGGTCATGAATAGTAAACAATCATTTTTTGTACTAATAAATCATCACTTCAATATATTTCAGTTGATATTTGCGGCAAACATGAACAGTTTCTTGATTGAGAAGCGTTTTAAGGATGTGCAGTTAAAAGATGATAAGCCAGGATGTTCAGCTGCACAGTGGCGTATTTAGGGGGTACGCTCCTGAGCCATAGCGTACCCCTTTGGTTTTTGGCCTTTGGTCTTTCGTCCTTCCCTTCGGTTGCACTTAATTAAAGACTGCTACGCCGACGTTAGCAATTTTTGCTTGTCACCAGTTTGAGAAGGGTGATAATCTTTTTTTGCTTGTCACTACGTTCTAGAAAGATGATAACCTGTTTTTTTGTTTGCAGTACATAGAATAAGCTATTCTTCGAACTTCATAAATTTCAGCGTACCCCTTTAAGCCTTTCTAAATACGCCCATGCAGCTGCAGTTGAACGATTGTTTAGTTCGGTTTCACAAATATTGACAAACAGACAGAAGATGCAAAATGGCAGATGATACTCTGGATAAGATGCTGTTTCTAAGATCCAGGCTAAAACTGGATGAGTGGATTCCAGATTGATAGACTGGTAGTCTTCTTTGGACTGTTATTTCAAACTTTTTTGCTATATTATGAGTTTTTGAATGACTGTCAATGACTGAGACTGTATTATCTGTCACATTTAATGAGAACAACATTATTGTCGGTTACATAGATGATTCACGTTTGGGAGAAAATATATGAAGATCCGGTAAAAAGAAAGTCTGTGAAAAAAGTTTAGAAAAGTTTAACTAACTTTTTTTAGTTTAGTTCAACTATTTTATAAGTTTAATTTCAAACTAAAGTTTAACTAATGATTTTTAGTTGTAAAAAGTTTTAGTTTAATTGAATTTTTTTTAGTTTAGTGCCCATCACTACCGGTTGGCCACCATGGTCTAGACTGCATTATACTATTCGCATGATAACGACGACGACGACGACGGAAATGTTATATCACCATATCCATATGGTGATATAACGAAACCATATCCAACTGGATAGATAGCATCATGAAATGGACCAACATGAAAGGAACACCACTAATAATGGAGGAAGCTGAAGAAAGCGCCATGGCTGGACAAAATGTCCGCGGACAAACGTCACGAACAAAATGACATGGCGACAAAATGTCAGCGGACAAAATATCACGGACAAAATGTCACGGTTTGTGGTTAGGGCTGGAGTTAGGGTTACATTTTGTCCGCTGACATTTTGTCCGCTGACATATTGTCCCCATGCCATTTTGTTCGTGACATTTGTCCGCGGACATTTTGTCCTGGCAGCAAAGAAAGAAGACAGCGGGGAATAATTAACTGTTCAGCGTTGCAGCCGACAGTCGCTTAGAGACGACGGAGATATGAGGACATGACATGCCACTGTGTATCATGGAGCATATCTTGGCCCCCAATTGCATATTTTGTGAATTATTTTCGATTGTTCGACTGTCTCACGAGTGAGTTTCGAAATAATATATGCCAAGACCGAGCAGACGAAGTCGCCGAAAAGAAATACCGACGCTCTTGTCTTAGCAACAGATTAAGACGAAGCAACTTCGGACAAAACTATATAGACGTACGTTCGAAGACTATAGACTCGTCGAACGTCTAAAATATGCGCTACAAAATTAATTGACTGTCAAGCGACGGTCAAGTTCGGCAATAAACGTGTCACGCTCAATTTATTTAACTGCAAAACATCGCATGCTCTTCAGTCACGTGACAAAGATGGCGGCCGGATATTGGACATGAATACGAGAATTACGCGCAGCGTAAAATTTACGAATTAAAAAAAACAGCAATGCTAAAAAATTAGAAAAGTGTCTGCGAAGATAGTTGGCCTATTACTCGGCGTCCGAAATATCCGACGAAAGAATGGACGCAGAGAATTTTGAAGATAGACGCGCGATTTTTTTTGGATTCCGAGCGGCAGTGAAACAGGTGACTAAGATTAGAGGCTATACAACCTCATTTTTGCGTTCTTCGGCGAATCGTTGTTGTCGAGTATATATTAACTCGACGACTGCACCGTTTCGACACTCGGGCATTCCATTTCGCCACTCTTTCTTCTCCTATTTTCTCACCCGTCACTTCCCCACCCAACAATCGTCCGTTCTGAATGGAAGAGTGGAAAAGGATAAAGTCGATTGAAAAAGCAATAAAGATTTACCGGGATTCTCTCTCGTAGGCGCAGTGTCACAGGAACGGCGGTCAACGCTGCAATTGGAAAGAACGACAGCATATATATATCGGCTATATATATATATCGGCTATATATATATATATATATATATATATATATATATATAGCCGATATATATATATCGACTATATATATATCGACTATATATATATATATCGACAATTTCTGTCGTATATCTGCACGTGGCTTCGAGGGCAAAAGGGTCGGAACGTGTCAGCCGAAAATCAAAAGCTAGGAGTCAGACGCACGACTACTGTACGATGTATAGTTCAGCTTGAACACAACCCGCGTCAATAGATGCTTGCTGGCTGCGAAGGTAAAACGCGGGTCTGCAGAAAGCAATGGTAGACTATTCTAGATTAATGGCGCAAGTCACCTGCGTCGCTCCTTGCCTCAGAAACCGAGGATCAGCGCCGGACCCTAAGATCGCTCGAGTACGAGACTATATATTCCCGGTAGGTTTTATTATTATTAATATTATTATTATTATTATTATTATTATTATTATTATTATTATTATTATTATTATTATTATTATTGAAAGTTCAACATCAGAACGAACCTTCATTTCATTATTACGCCTTCTGCACATACACACACACAGGTCAGTGACAGTAAATCGTTCTAGTTTTGTCTAAGCACGACTTTCAGCCGTGCTTCTTTCCTTGCCCTGCTGTGGAAATTGTGCCGAAGTGCTGATCTAACGCCCGAATAGGCGCTAAGTCATCGCATGCAAGTGCGGTGGTCGTGCCTTCAATAAGCGAAGTGAAACACAAGTCATCGCAACGGAGGATGCATTTATGGCAACCGAACGGCGAACGAGTTGACTTCATCTGCAATACATCAATTTCTGGAGCATCGATTGCGGAGAGAGAGAGAGAGAGATAGAGAGAGAGAGACAGAGACAGAGACAGAGACAGACAGACAGATAGACAGACAGGGAGAGAGAGAGAGGGGGAGGGAGATAAAAAGGGGAAAAAACAACCAGAATGGACCACGTGACCGGAATGTATCAGACCTCGGTCATCAATAAAATTCTGCCATCGCAGCAATTGCGATCCGTGGGAGCGGGGGGGGGGTGCTCGGATTGACGGATGCGAAGACCGTTTACCGTATACATCGATTATTCGATTACCTTCGCGTGATTCACTCGCCTCTGTGTTTGAGAAAGGATCACGAATCGTGATGACGCACTCACTCAATCACGAATCATTTCACTGATTACTGATTTTATTATATATATATATATATATATATATATATATATATATACGTATACATAATTGTATATATACACATATGCATATACTGTATATGCATATGTGTCAACATCAGAACACACATACATATGCATTATGCATATACTGTATATATATATATATATATATATATATATATATATATATATATATATGTGTGTGTGTGTGTGTGTGTGTGTGTGTGCGTGCGTGTGTGTGTGCGCGCATATATACATAATTTTTCATTTAAATATGCCGTATAGCCTAGATTTAGGTTAAAGTAGGCCTTTGCAGCGTTAGCGAGTCTGCTGTTTTTACTGTAAACTAAGTCGGTTTAAAGTCAAATACAGACTTAAAATCTATATACAGTAACAATCAGGACTTGTACAGTATAATATTTAACATCATCAATCGTTATTAACACCATCATGATCATCATCACAGTCATCATGATCATCGTCATCATCATCATCACCATCGACTGAAGAAAAGGTAGATTAGGCCTACGAGTACATCTGAGTTAGAAACATGACTGCAGGCAGTGTTTTATACAGGCTTGTTAGGAGGGGAGACCCCCCCCCAAAAAAAAAAACAAATCCCAGCACTTACACAAAGTTTGCATTGAACTGTGTCTTTTCCCCTCCAACCAAGTCCACCCCCCCCCCTCCGAAAGCCTCAATTCCTGCGAATTTCGAACCCTACGAAGAATTTTCAACTGCGTCGTCAATTAATGTCCCACTAAAAGGACACGTATTTACTCTCCGCGAATCTCTTCTCAAGGACCGGAACAGCCAATAGAAACTTCGAGCCACCACCCCTTCCCCCACTAAATCTTCCATTAAAAGCAAGACGACGCCATAAAAGCCCAAAGGACTTATAAGTCAAAGACCATCGACGTTATAAGGATTTAATATTCTGTCTCGTCTTCTCATCTTCTCCGGTCAGTAATTATTATCGAGGGTAAAATGATAAAAATCTACAAAGTGGACGAAACGAAGACGCCTTCGCCATCACAAGAACATAATTAACCCCTTAACCGGGGATCCCGGATATATCCGTCCATTTTACATTGAGTTACAGTTAAATATACACGGTTAAGGGGTTAAAAGCGGTTTCGTTTGAGCCTATTTGCTACATTACTGAATGATTACTAAAAAAACTCAGAGAAAAGATGTTTTCAGTCGATATTGACAAACGGCCAATATCAACACACACACACACACACACACACACACACACACACGCACACACACACACACACGCACAACACACGCACACACACACACACACACACAGTTCGTCTAATCGAAAGACGGATTACTTTTGCATTATCTGCTATGACCATGTCATGATTAATATTATAATTTTTCATGATTATTTATAGTTATGATTTTTAACCTTAACTAACTTAAAGATTGAAGATACTTTATTATAGGGGTTAGTGATGCAACTCTAGTAAAAAGTATATTGCAAGTCTACCAGACAATTAGCTATTTAAGCATAAATATTAATAAATAATAATAATAATAATAATAATAATAATAATAATAATAATAATAATAATAATAATAAATGAAGTTAGCGATATGTTCGTCATACTATTGATAAAGAAAGTGAAAGTTTAATTTCATTTATTAATGAATGCCATTAGAACTGCAACTAAACAGAAGCTTAAATATAAGAAGCAATTAATTAGACCAATACTTGACCTAAATGTCCGTACTTTCCAAAGATCAATTTATGCCTATTAATTATGAGCGTCATTTCGAATATTATTGCTGACTATTGCTTCGAACTTTTGACCCACGCACCCAATTCTGACCAACGATTTCACCCATGCATAATGAAATGGCGCCACAGAAGTCCATTGGTTAGATTTCATTTGATGATTCCAGACTTATGAAGAGTCTACGCTTTAGAATAATAGGAAGCGCGCCATTCGCCAGGTGGCGGTATAATATTACGCCATCTGGAGATCGGTTAACGCGACGATACGTGAACATCGCCTCCTTATGTTATCAGAGGATAGATATAGTTACGAGATGGGCGCAAAAGGGTTCGTTTCGTAAAGAAAGACCAAGAACTCACCAGAAATAGTTCCCTTCTATAGCGAAGATAAAATTACGCAAATCGTATTCGATAAATATTCGGAACTTTCTAGACGAAATAAAACCGAAGTTGGCGCCTTGGCGAGTTGGCGGCGAATAATAAGAATTCTGAAATTCGGATTTCTCAGTGAAAATCAACGGCGAAGTTTTAACCCCTTAACTGGGTGCCCCGAGTAACACTCGTCCATTTTACATTGAGTTACAGTTAAGGGGTTAAGCCTAAGCATGTTCTTATCATGCTTTGCTTCGTCTTCAATTGATAGAACGCATCTGTACGATGTAGGCCTATGGAGTGTAGAATGCTCACTATGAAAATATAACGGAATATAGCTAAAAGTACTGAAATTGCAGA
The DNA here is from genome assembly GCA_018105865.1 of Metaphire vulgaris. Taxonomy (NCBI): domain Eukaryota; kingdom Metazoa; phylum Annelida; class Clitellata; order Crassiclitellata; family Megascolecidae; genus Metaphire; species Metaphire vulgaris. The sequence continues at coordinate 11,061,691 of CM030847.1, read as the reverse complement.
GCTAAACGCTACGGTGTCATTTGATTCATAACACTATATGTTAGAATGCTCTGGAAAAAACACAATCCGTAGTCTTTGATAAGTCAAATGTTCCTTATAAACTGTACGAAACAAGAATTTACAAAATTGTGAATTTACTGATAGCGCGGAATTTCGTATTGCGTGAAATGACGTCGTCGAAAACGATTAGAAGCGGGGCCCTATGAAAACATACCAGTGGCGTAGCCAGTGTTCCCTTCCTCCAATTAGGGCCTAACTCACGGTTTTGGAGAAATCTCACGACTGAGCCTCCTGGCTACGCCAACGAACGGCATAGCTGCGCCTTACGGGCGCAGCTATGCCGTTCGTTGGCGTAGCCAGGGGGCTCAGTCGTGCTTCGTCGTTAGGTCTATAATGCGATCCGGCTAAGTTTTATAACGAATGGCGCACTTACGTTCGCATGTCTTTTTGTATCCATAGAAACCGTAGCCACAGTTACAGTGATAGGACCCGACGACATTCTGACAGGTGGCTGTTGACGGACATTTGTGTACGTCAACCACGCATTCGTTGAGATCTGTAAACGTACAGTAGAACCTCGTTATAGCGTATATGCGGTTATAATGTATGTTCGATTATATATAACGTATAATTTAATTTTTTATAACGCACCGTAATTTTGGATGGAAATAAGTTTGCATGGTCACATCATGTAAAAAGCCACTGAAGTGAGCCGCACAGATCCAAAAAATTTGTGAAACCCTGGCCTATAGGCCCTATAGTACTTTTTAAAATTAATCTAATTTCGCAGTAGCGCAAGAAAAGCGTATTGCGATCATTTTGCTCCCAAACTCCAATAACAATAGGGAATCTCCAATGGCCAATGTTGCAAAACTAACAGTTAGGCGATTTTGCCATACTCATAGGGTTTTTAAGACGCGTAACAAAGGTATGTTATTGACACAATTTAAAAAAAGATATTTTCAAGAAATTTCAATTTCCATTTCTCTCCTTTTGTCTTATTTGGCAAAACATGAATACTTTTGCGTAATATATTTAACATATTTTCATTCGAATTGAATCGGAGCTCTTGTATTGTCATTTATTCACAACTCAGAAGATTCTTTCACCTAACGTTCACCAGATGGCCAAATGCATTGTTTGATATTACATGCTATGATTGCGGCGCGACCTTTACAAAACCGCTGAAGTGGGCCGCGGTTCCAAAATGTTTGGGAAACTCTGGCGTAGAGCACGAACAGGAGTGGGCCCAGGGTCGACCCCTGCGGGCACACCGCTCACGATGCTACGCGAGGCGGACATTGAACCGCCCCAGGCAACTGACTGTGTTCGACCCGACAGGCAGTCCTGCAGGGGCCACGCAAAGGTTTTGGTCAGTGACCCCGAAGGAGACTTCAAGGCGCCGAGAGAGCGCTGGATAGGCTTATAACGTACCTCGGATATAACGAACCTAATAGTACTGACCCGCTATAAGAACATTCTAACGATGTTCTACGGTATTTATTTATATAAAATAGGCCTAAAACTGCTGTGGTAATTGTAAAATTAGCATCTCAATATCACTTAGGCAGGTTTATGATCCGACGATTAACACGTATAGAAAAGATAAGGTTAAACCTAATCATATTTTTCAGTGGGATATCATCATCATCATCATCGTCGTCGTCGTCGTCGTCGTCGTCGTCGTGCGCTATTGCGACTATATGCAGTGGCGTCCATCCCCCCAACTTTGAGTAATTTTTTTGGCTCAGACCCCCCCCCCCAAGTTTGAAAAGGTCATTACTTCGACCCTTTGGTAAGGCTATTTTCCCCCCCATGATCGGGAAAAAACCTTCCCCCCAAATTTTCAATTGGCGCAAGCTGCGCAGGTTAACCCAAGGATGGACGCCCCTGACTATATGCACACGTCGTACGAAAATTATTTGAAGGAAATTTCTTATATACGGAATTTCTCCGCTCAGTTAATAATAGCGTCTTTGAAACATATCATGATTGACAGATCGTATCGTCTGCAGCAGCAGCAGCAGCAGCAGCAGCGGCAGACGGCTACTGACCGACGCAGACGCCTTGTTCGAGGTCGAATCCCCGTTCGCAGACGCACTTCCCCGTCGCCGCGTCGCAGCCGCCGAGGTTCTGAATGTAGGCGCTCGGACAGAGGAAGCGAGCGGAACAAGGCGGGTTCTCAGTGGGACTGACGTCCAGCAAATCTGCGCAACAACAACGACAACAACGAAGCAAACTCTATAGCATTGTCCGAATCGTCGTCATCATCATCATCATCATCATCATCATCATCATCATCATCATGGTTATAGCAGATTATAATGGTCTATAGAAACGCTTTACTATATGCATATATATATATATTTATATATATACACTCGTCAACGAGTTCTTGTCTTGATACAATGATATAGGCCCTATATATGATAATAGTCTAATAATAATAATAATAATAATAATAATAATAATAATAATAATAATAATAATAATAATAATAATAATAATAACAGTAATAAATAACATCTAATAATATATGGTGAACAGTTCAATAGTAATATGACAGGGGAATATCTTCCCCTGTCATATATATATATATATATATATATATATATATATATATATATATATATATATATATATATATATATATATATATATATATGCATATATATATGGTACTTTGAAACACGGAAGCATTGTAAAATGGCGGTGTATCTTTGAACTCTGTGTACCGGTAGAAGAGATGATGTTGCACCTGAGCGCAAAGTATTTCAATCACGCAAAACCTTTCCAAGCGTTCCCAGTTGGAGGTTTCCGCACAAAGAGACGGTAAAGTACAGGTGAACTTGTTGTTTGGAATAAAGCTTCCGGGGCTCATTCGATATTTCAAATGAAAATGGATTGTCTATGATTCTTTTCTCTGCGCGTCCCTCTCTGCCAAGTCAGCGCATTTTCGCTGCTCATTTGACGCCGTAGACAGGAAACAAGGAACTGAGCGACAAAGAAAAAAATATCCAACGTCTCCTAATCCCCTGACAAGGGACGAGATTGTATAATGTATATATACGGGTAAAATCAATCTAAGTACACTTATATATATAATCAAGTCGATTGTATAGATCTCTTTCGAGCGTTTGACAAAGTCAATTGTTCTTTCTTACCGAATATCTGCAATTTGCTGCCATTTCTGAACGTCCATCGGTCAATGATGACTTCGTTATGATGAAGGCGATGGAAGAACAGCTTCACGGCCTCTGTTAAGAGTTTTTAAACGTATTTTTTCGTTAGTAAACGAAGTAATAATTTTGTTAATCATGGCCGTCCACACAATTTTTTCGAGGGGGTGCAAAACAGGGTCTTGTAGGTCTTTTAAAACATTTTCCAGGGGAGTGCAAATCAGGGTTGTGTGACGAAAGAAACAAAGAGTACTGTTGCAAAACTGTCAAGATCTATTGAACTAATTATAAAATATTTAGCACTACAAAAAGTTCATCGGATTCTTATAAAATTTCATATTTTAACTTAATACTATATAGGTTACTTTTTTAGTAATTTTACTTTTTCATAACTTCAAAATTTTTTCATGGGAGTGCAGTTGCCCTTCCCGGACGCCCCTGTTTCCGATTAACAGCAGTGGTCACAGTGCATATTTTTGTGTGCCTGAGTTTGATTTTGTCTCCGAGTCTCTGAAGACTCAGTTTAGGCTCCATTAACTTTAAGTTGTCGGAGACTCGAGTCTCAATTCAAATTAACCGCTGATCAAAATGTTCAAAAAATCAGTTTTTTGCTTAATTCAAATATGAGCTTTAGCACAGATATATTGTAATTGCTTTTAAGGACAAAATAATGATTGCGCAACATTATATTGTAATCATTGTCGTAGCCACGTAGGAACCACGAGGCGCTATTTTAGATGGGATATACAGTAGGTAGTGGGATGTACGCAAAACCGTTGATAAATTTGGAGGGTAGGTAGGAATAAGGATTGGAGCAGAATCGACGAACCTAGAACTCATTGGCGAGGTTTATGTTTGTAATCTTTTTATTCGATCGATGTCGATGTGTCCCCTATTTCGGAACTCTGGCTACGCCACTGATTGTATTAAATAGTACAGCATATGCTATAATTGGTTACAGTTGAATTTTCCTAAATGTAGGCCTAAATTGTGCAGAGAAAGGGCAGAACCAGGGGCGTAGCGACGGTGGGGGTATATCGGTATATATACCCCCCCCCCCAAAAAAAAAAATCAGGCTACCTTAAAGTTTTTAATGTGTCTTTTAAGACTTTTAGCGTTTTTTAAAGATTTATACACCCCCTCAATCGCATGATACCACCGCCTCAAATCAAATTCCTGGCTACGCCCCTGGACAGAATTGTGCCGAAACACTGCGTACCGACGCACTGCCGCAAACAATGATTCTTGTATACTATAGCTCCAAATGGTTTTGAGTCTAGTGACTAACCGAGTTTGAATAGCGGCGGTATGGAGACTGTGACTCGAACCATCGGCTCCAGAATGCACGCCGCGTACACGGCACCGGTCAACGCAAGGACGGCGATCATCGCCAGGACGCCAGTGCTGTTCAGACTGCACGGACTACCGCAGCCGCCGCTTTCTCTACCTCTGCCCATCTCTCCTCGTCCGTTTCTTTCTGCTGCTGCGTCTCTGTTCGTTGCTTCGATGCCGCCATTGTTCGCCGATCCCGTTCCTGTAGCGCCAGTTCTCGCCAAGAAGACGATGTCACTCTTCTGGACCTGGAATTGCAGAGGTCGTGTATAAGCTCAGATGAGAGGCCGCCGTTCTGGAGACATTTTGTGCTGCCATCTAATATTTAAGGGAATTACTTCTGAAAATTTATCCAAAATGCCATAAAATCCTTTGTCGCCTCCATCGTCGTCATCATCATCGTCGTCGCCGTCGCCATCACACAACCGCTGCCATAAAAGTTAATAACTTTTTGCAACATCAGCAATAATATCTGCAGTACAATGATTTATTTCTTTATAGTAGTAGACTACTACTACTACTACTACTACTACTACTATTACTGCTACTGCTACTGCTGCTGCTACTGCTGCTGCTGCTACTGCTGCTGCTGCTACTGCTACTGCTGCTGCTACTGCTGCTGCTGCTGCTGCTGCTGGTGGTGTAGTAGTAGTATTACTACTACTACTGCTGCTGCTACTGGTACTGGTGCTGGTAGTAGTAGTAGTAGTAGTAGTCTACTACTATAAAGAAATAAATCAGTACTAGTGGTGGTGGTGGTGGTGGTAGCAGCAGTGGCAGCAGTAGTAGTGGTAGCAGCAGTGGTGCAGCAGTGGTGGTGGTGGTGGTGGTGGTGGTGGTGGTGGTGTGGTGGTGGTGGTGGTGGTGGTGGTGGTGGTGGTGGTGGTGGTGGTGGTGCAGGTGGTGGTGGTGGTGGTGGTGGCAGTGGTGGTGGTGGTGGTGGTGGTGGTGGTGGTGGTGGTGGTGGTGGTGGTGGTGGTGGTGGTGGTGGTGGTGGTGGTGGTGGTGGTGGTGGTGGTGGTGGTGGTGCAGTGGTGGTGGTGGTGGTGGTGGTGGTGGTGCAGTGGTGGTGGTGGTGGTGGCAGGTGGTGGTGGTGGTGGTGGTGGTGGTGGTGGTGGTGGTGGTGGTGGTGGTGGTGGTGGTGGTGGTGGTGGTGGTGGTGGTGGTGGTGGTGGTGGTGGTGGTGGTGGTGGTGGTGGTGGTGGTGGTGGTGGTGGTGGTGGTGGTGGTGGTGGTGGTGGTGGTGGTGGTGGTGGTGGTGGTGGTGGTGGTGGTGGTGGTGGTGGTGGTGGTGGTGGTGGTGGTGGTGGTGGTGGTGGTGGTGGTGGTGGTGGTGGTGGTGGTGGTGGTGGTAGTAGTAGTAGTAGTAGTAGTAGTAGTAGTAGTAGTAGTAGTAGTAGTAGTAGTAGTAGTAGTAGTAGTAGTAGTAGTAGTGTAGCGAAATTGATAATAGCAAGCATGAGATCCAATAATAAAATATAAGATAGTTTATAAGGCAATCGCTAGATGGCGCTGATGGCCAGTTAGGTAGTTTAAATAAGGAATAAATTAATAATAATAATAATAATTAAGGACCTTTAATAATAATAACTATATAATAAATAAGTAAAAGGCCTAGGGAAGTTAGACATAGAATATCCAGTAGAGGGTGCTAGGTATTGTTGAGTTATAGCCCGATAGGTAGTTGCAGTTTAGCACACCTCTTTAAAGGTAGTATCAGAGTCCTATAAATAGAGGTCCCTTAGATGGCCACAAGGCTGGTATACTGAGTTTCGACTTGGAGTGCCAAGTAGGTGGAGGTACCTTCGAGGTACTACATTTCCGCTAGGGAAGTGGCAATCCACCGCGGAAGCGGTTCCCAAGGGGCAGGGTTGTGCCCCATCAAAAGATAAGACCGCGGCGCGTTAGAAGAGGGAAGGAGCCCGTAGAAAGGCCCGGTAGATCCCTAGGTAGTACCTGAGGTAGTACCCGAAGAGAGAGGTAGTACCTGACAGAAGAGCGAGGTAGTACCTGACAGAAGAGCGAGGTAGTGCCTGAGAGAGAGCAAGAAGAGCGAGGTAGTACCTGACAGAAGAGCGAGGTAGTACCTGAGAGAGAGCAAGAATAGCGAGGTAGTACCTGACAGAAGAGCGAGGTAGTACCTGGGCTAAGATATTGAAGTAATACATGAGAGGTAGAGAGAGATAGAGGGAGAGAGAGGGAATCAGCCATATAATAATAAAACCTTAGCCAAAAAGCTAAGTCGAATACCCACCCGCCTTAATTGAAAGAAAGATAATCCTGTTAGCGGCCGACGTCAGTCATCCTGGTAGATTAGCAATAAGGTCGGTTCGCAACAGTAGTAGTAGTAGTAGTAGTAGTAGTAGCAGCAGCAGTAGTAGTAGTAGTAGTAGTAGTAGTAGTAGTAGTAGTAGTAGTAGTAGTAGTAGTAGTAGTAGTAGTAGTAGTAGCAGTAGCAGTAGTAGTAGTAGTAGTAGTAGTAGTAGTAGTAGTAGTAGTAGTAGTAGTAGTAGTAGTAGTAGTAGTAGCAGTAAAGCAGTAATAATGACAATAGTAGTAATAATAATAAATATCTTGATGATAATAACAAGTGTCTTGGTAATAATAGTGCTGATCCTTATGATCACGAAGATGATGATGATGATGGTGGTGGTGGTGGTGGTGATGATGATCCATGTTTTAAGAGTATTGTCAGCCTGAACTGTGCTGTACGCTGGCCCTCTGCCTCCATGATAGCGTCTGTAACTTGGCTCTTTATCAGTCTATATAGCGCAACGCGGCCATTAAGATCCAGAGTCAAATTCAATTTATCTGTCTCAATAACGGCCTCTGTCTCTTGTCTTTCGCGTCTGCTCCTTTGTGCTATCATTATTCCTTTCTCTCGGTCATCACTTTTTCTCGGCATCGCTTGCAGATGCTTGCAGGAGTGCCTCGATATATATATATATATATATATATATATATATATATATATATATATTTTACTGTGTGTATATATATACACTGTATATACTGTATATATATGCGATCACGTAATGGCGCTTGTCATTACAGCAAATTCGACAATCGGTTTAGGACTGACGGTTGGCCTACAGAAGCCATCGCCGTGCATTTATCGAAGCGCTCTTAGATGGAACCCGGAGATGAGAAAATGGACACTCGGCGACCTCGCGCCGCTAAATGATTTATCGTATACATAAGGCGTCCACTTTTGACTCAGTGTCAGAAGATGCTGTTCAAGGAGTGGCCAAGAAAATCCATAGGTACCCTCTCCCCTCCCCACCCCACCCCCCCCCCCCCCCGCTCCAGCCGAAAGCGGAAGGCAAACAAGTGGGTCTGGCGTAAATTGACTTGCCTATTAAACGCATGTTGTGGCGAAACTTTCAATTTCAGTTTCCGTCTTCAGACGCGACGTAATTCGGATATATTTTCGACGCCCCCCTTAATAAACGTGCTGCGTTCTCATTATACCAATAGGCCTACTGCGTCACGCAAGGCTAATGCGTTCTTGTATGCCGCCGCCGCCGTCGCCGCCAGCACTGTTGTTTCTAATCGCTACCGTATTTCGCACTTTGTCCTCCTGGAGTTGAGCAGTCATGTAGTTAGGACGCGAGTTAGCAATGCTTCGAATGAGCCAGTAGTTTATAGCAGATCATATAGCAATTCAAATTGTATTACGGCCAGGGCGCGATTTGTAGGGGGAAGGGGGATTCCACCCCTTCCCACACACACACTGCCCAACTGCATCCCCCTTACTGCTACATCCCCCCACCACTGCATCCCCCCACTGCTACACTTCCCCAACAACTACATCCCCCCAAGCTCGACATATTCCCACACCCCCACTGCTCCAGGTCACAAATCGCACCCTGACTACGGCAGCAGTTTCCCCCTGTGAACGGAACATGTACGTTTTCGTTTTTGCTGGTTAGTATGCCCGACAGATAGAACGTTAACATAGCGGGTCCAAAACGAGCGTTGTGACAAACTGTTACTGTAACTTCATTTGATATTCGCCCCTAGAACAGTCTAATCTTCCTTATCTACACGGGAAAACTTATTTTCCGATTATTACTATTATTATTATTATTATTATTATTATTATTATTATTATTATTATTATTATTATTATAAAGCCTAGCGCCAACACTATCGAAGTCCTACCTCCGTGTAGAGCGAATCGGAATTGATCGCAGTCGGAAGATCGTTCACTGGCCTGGTTTCGTCTGGAAGTTCAATATCGTCAGCAGTCGACAGCTTTCTTTCACTCTAAACAGAAATTAATTGCGAAATGAACGACGAATGAATAGAAGACAGAAGTGCTTTTGATGTACGGCGACAATTTCCATTCAGCATAACTCACCTTCCTTTCCATCTGAGACATCGATGCCAACGAATGCAAGGACAATAAATAGTGTGTGGCAAACGTCTCCAGAATTATTATCACCACGGCCTCTACTACAGGCTACGTCATTGAATGACATGTTTTACGCAATAATTCCGTGGCCGGACAAAATGTCACCGGACAAAATGTCACGGACAAAATGTCACGGACAAAATGTCACGGACAAAATGTCACGGACAAAATGTCACGGGGACAAAATGTCACCAGACAAAATGTCATGGGGACAAAATGTCCGCAGTTTAGGGTTAGGGTTAGTGTTAGGGTTAGGGTAATGAGGACATTTTGTACGCGGACATTTTGTCACCATGACATTTTGTCTGGTAACATTTTGTCCCCGTGACATTTTGTCCGTGAAATTTTGTCCGGTGACATTTTGTCATGGCACCAATAATTCCCATCACAAGACTGTTGACAGAGGCTGCAAAATTCCGGGCATAATAATAGGCTACGTCCACCGAACAACAAGGCTTGCAGCATTTAACTGGCACAAGTTCTAGAATAAATAAGTAAGTAAGTAAGTAATATATCGTAAATCGTAAATTTATACAGCGCTTTGGGGAGTAGTGCAGTAGTAGCTGCTTATAGTTATACACTTAATCTTTCTTGAAATAGCTATAGGCAAGGTAGGTTGTCGGCCGGGCAAAGGTCAGTGTATCCATGCATAGGTAATGCCTGAACAGCTGGCTAAATGAACAGGTGGTTTATTGACCGAATGTATATCTTTTTCTCTTCAGCATAAATTTCGTCTTCAATAACTTTATGTGGCGCCATATATACATATACATACATGTATGTGTATAAATAAATGATTTCGTTATCAATTTAATTGAGCCGCTTTAGAATAGAAAGAAGTTTATTCATTTGTCCAAGATCTGACAAGAAACTGGATCTTAAACAACCATCTCTGTGAAGATCTTTCTATAGAAAACATTGGCGCAGCCACGGGGAGGGGCGGGGGCACTTGCCCCCTATTATGATCGGGGCCGGTCGTGAGATTCGTCCAAAACGGGTGAGTTGTCGGGAGAGGGGTATACAGTAGTATTATATCGAGGAAAAACACCAAAGATCGGACTTTAAAGAGTTTGAGATCGTAGAGACGACGACCTTTTTACTTGTCACGACATTTTGGGCGGAAAATGTAGCAGTGCCCCCTATTCTGGAATCCTGGCTACGCCGCTGAATGGCAGTGTATTACTTTACCATATAAGTTACTATAGGTCTAATTTTGTGAATTCAGAAAGGTGGTTTCATCTATGCAAGGGCACACAAGAGTAATCAGTTAATTCTTTATTTTGAATATATATATATATAATATATATATATATAATTTATATATATAATTTATATATATATATATATACGATTTTATGAGAGCAATCATTTAATTCTTTTGTCTCAATATTATAGAGATAATATATATAATAAATAAATATATAAAAAATAAATATAATATAGATATGATTTTATGAGAGCAATTAATTAATTCTTTTGTTTGAATATAGGCCTACATATATATTTACAATTTTGGTTCCAGCTATCATTACACTGGAAAACATGATTTTCTTAACTGAGAAGGTAATAGGTGATTCAGATGGGATACGACACGCTGATTCCGAATCTGTAAGCGGTTTTGCTTTAGCACGTCAGGTTTAAAAGTTATCCCCATATAAATGTTTTGCATGTGTATACTGTCAGAGTGCCATGTCATGCATTATATACTGTATAGTTTAACATGTGTTTTACGGGAAATTTTGATCTGATTTAAATGTCTGCTTTATTTATAATTGTATAAAATAATGTTTACTTTATGAATCAGTGTCTTTGTCTATTTTTGGAAGAGTTTGATAAAATAATTTGAAAGTATTATAACTGAAATGGCATCAAGACGATCATGTGTGACAAGAGTGAATTGTTTTTGCTATGTGTGTGGATCGTACATCATGAAGCACAAGGTAAATACCATAGCATCACTAGTGAAGTTTGCCTACCACCAGTACTTCGGTATGAAGGTAGGCGATCAAGACAAAACTTTTTTCGCCACGTGTTATTTGCATATCGTGCAACTCAGTGGCTTAAAGGAAACGCAAAATGTCCTTTACTATATCCATGGTTTGGCGAGAGCCCAAAGATCATAATACTGACTGCTACTTTTGTTTAACCAACGTCATTAGATTTTCAATCAAGAACAGAAGTGCAATACGGTACCCAAACCTTCCATCTGCCATCAGACCAGTTCCTCATGGGGATGACCCAACGGTACCTAACCCACCACAGAATTTCCATGAGTTACTTGAGCAGTCTGAGGACAGTGAAAGAGGTGCAACCTCCTCAGCAACAAGACGAATATTCTGCTGGTATACCACATCTCATTAATCAATCAGGTCTCAGGGCCTTGTACCAGTGATGTTAATCCTTGTCCTGGTCCTTGTCCTTAAGGACTCCTTAAGGACCAATTTGAAGTCCTTGTCCTTGTCCTTGTCCTCGTCCTTGGGGAGTCAGTCCTCGTCCTTATCCTCGTCCTTGGGGGTTCGGTCCTCGTCCTTATCCTCGTCCTTGCAGATCGGTCCTTGTCCTGGTCCTTGTAACTTGGTCCTTGAAAAGTCCTTATAAGGACCAAATTACTTGTATACCATTTTCAATTGTACTGATAATTATGTTCCAAGGTAAGAGTAGTATGTGGATTTATATTTTGGCTACATACTTGCTTTGAGTTACTCTAAATGTTTAGTCATTGTTTCCTTTATAATACCAGTTGATTCTTTAGCAGAATTCTTTGTTTCCCGGCTCCAGTTGAACGAGTGTTTTCGCAGAGTGGTCTCATAATTAGACCTCACCGTGTGTGCATGACTGATCAGCTGCTGGAAACACTTTTTCATTTATTATTATTATTATTATTATTATTATTATTATTATTATTATTATTATTAGTAGTAGTAGTAGTAGTAGTAGTAGTAGTAGTAGTAGTAGTAGTAGTATTAAACTTGACAATTTCTTAAGCGCAGTAACATAGCTAGGTGGCTAAAGTCAAAGGCGCATTTGAAATGCAGCATTGCTGTTGACTACATTATGTTTTTAAAAAAAATTTTTGCTTTTCTAATGTTGTGATTCGAAATGAAATTGTGTTTGGTTTTTTCCTTTCTAACTTTTTTGTCTGACAGAGGTTGGTCCTTGTCCTTGATCCTTGTCCTTGGGTGTCAGTCCTTGTGGTCCTTGTGCTTGCGCGGTAAGTCCTCGTCCTTGTCCTCGTCCTTGGAGGGTCGGTCCTCGTCCTTATCCTCGTCCTTGGGGGGTCGGTCCTTGTCGTTATCCTCGTCCTTGGGGGGTCGGACCTTGTTAACATCACTGCCTTGTACGCGGTCTTAATTCAACTAAAGGGCAGTCAGAGCTGCTGGGCTCACGACTTAGCCAGTGGACTCTATTACATACTGATGTAAACGTCACTATCGACATCACAATAAACGTCTGTCACAGTTCTTCACTGTGCAGGATCAGATTTGTTACTTCGAAATTATAAATTGATTGTTCGTCACACTTGGCTACAGTCACAATTCTGACAACTGGCATATTTTTATTGGCTCCTGTAAAGCCAGCTAAAAAGCTGTACCCGGTACTTCTTTATATAGGAAACGAGCAACCATCAGCACCTCTTGTTCATGCAGCTATAGGGTTAAGGAATCCTATGAAAGCATAATGGCAGTTCTCGATCTCATCAGGTACAGAGAGTTACAGTGGAGTATCTGTGGCGACTTGAAGGTTGTTGGTCTTGTTACAGTAATGCAAAGTGGATACACTAAACACTGATGTTTCCTCTGTCTTTGGGATAGACGTGCCAGACATCAGCACTATTCAGTTCAACAGTGGTCTTCTAGAACTAAAAACAAGCCAGGCAAAGACAACGTAAAACACAAACCGCTTGTTGATTCTACACAGATTTTGCTTCCTCCATTCCACAATAAGCTTGCCTTTATGAAAAATTTTGTCAAAGCGCTTCACAAAGAAGCTGCCGGCTTTCGTTTCTTGAGGAGTACATTTCCAGAGATCAGTGAGGCCAAGATACAAGAAGGCATTTTCATTGACCCACAGATCAGACAGGTGATACTTGATACAGAGTAAGAAGCAGAGTTGACATCAGTGGAGTCTGTACCATGGCGATCATTCAAAGACGTGGTTGGTGGATTTCTGGGAAATAGGAAGGCGTGCAACTATAAGGAGCTGGTGGAAAAACTGATCAGTGACTACCAACAATTGGGAGCTAACATGCCGTTAAAGATGCAATTCCTCCCCTGGCACCTCGATTTCTTTTCTGAGAACCCGGGTGATGTCAGCGATGAGCACAGGGAACGGTTTCATCAGGAAATCTCGGTTATGGAACAGTGGTACCAAGTGCTCTATAGTCCAACTAAGCTGGGTGATTTCTGTTGGCTGTTGCAGCAAGACGGCAGCACCTGTTACAAGAGGAAGTTGTTGAGGTCGATAGTGTTTCCTGCAAAGAGGGCGAGCAAATAGTAGCTATCACCTATAATAACATGTGCTTCAATTATAGTAGACTAATGCAATTTTTCTATTTGCTCATAACTAAAAATTCTGACGTGATAGAAGATTTTGGTGGTTATATTTGGATTCAGCATCGCCTAATTGTATTAAATCACCACAATTTTTATCGGTTAATGAAAAAAATTTTTTTTTGTTACTCAATTATCAACCAGACCACTTTGCAAGATTCAAAGACTCGCTTGCAATATGGCGTCTGCTGCTGTCGGCGGCGTACCAACATGTCAGTGGTCGGCGCACTCGGAGACAGTTCGCTTTCCGCGCGCTATCGATCGTAAAATACGTCGCTGATCAATTGCCTGAAAAGGTTCGCCGATCAGAATAGAGCAGATCGAAAGAAGAGAGACCTCGCAGACTTAAGGCGGCGTTATCGATGGCCACGCGACGGCGTTGTGTGTCACCGCGCATTAGCGTTAACCCAACCATGGGTAAGTATGATAGTTGAAAATCGGCGCTTGTGGTTATCTCTGGCGTTGCAGAAAGCAGCAGCTGTGACAGAGGCGAGAACAACTTCTTCAACTCAGAAGACGATGTAGCAGAACTCTGTAGTAGCAGAACTATTCTAATATTAATTTTAATGTATTACTATATATTAGATATCTAATTATAATTTTTGTAGAATCAAAGATAACAGTTGTTGCGGAGAAACAGTAGTGGGAATAGAACGAGGTATGCCTGACATTGGTTTTTCAACATAGGAAAAATCACACACAACCTCGTGAAATCCAGTTATTATTAATATTACTATCATCATCATCATCATCATCATCATCATCATCATCATCATCATCATCATCATCATCATCATCATCATCATCATCATCATCATCATCATCATCATCATCATCATCATCATCATCATCATCATCATCATCATCATCATCATCATCATCATCATCATCATCATCATCATCATCATCATTATGTTATTATTATTTTAAAATGACAATGCAAAGTATTTAATATATTCCACTTAAAGATGCTTACGTAGGTCTATTTATAATTACCGGCCAGTGCGTCCGAAACAGTGTCAAAATAATCTGGACTTTATTGTGCTCCGGAACTAAAAAATCTATGCCTTCAATATTATAATCAGGTCAACAACTGATCTAATCCAAAGCTGATTTCCTCAAAAGGAGAAATCATCCGACGTCTTCGCGGCTTTATAGTGCATTGCAAAGTCCACTGAAGAGAAACTCGCTTAATGTTGCTCAGGCCAACGCCATCATGTTCTTCTGATCGCAGCCATAACCGAGCCAAGATATCTGGACATCTATAGTTCCGCTGAAAATCTTCCGACAGATCCCCGAGATAGTCCTGAATGCAATTCGCTTCACAATAAACAGACACAATCTATTTCGACTGCATGCCCCCCCCCCCGTTCATAGACCAGAGACGATGGATTGAGGCGCCTCTGTACGGCAGCGAAAGAAAAAGGCGCATGATAAATGAAAGCCGATATATAATCGATGCACCCGGTGTCTATGAATGGATTATCGATGCCAACCAATCATCCCAGAACGAATATTAATATCGGGACGGAGTGACTCGCCGAGTACCTCTGACGGGGTCTTGAAGCTGGGAGAAGAGAAGGCGACTCATCCCTTAGAGTTCGTATACTTCTTTGATTTATTTCGTCTGTGGAATGGAGCACTTTTTATGGCCGCCTATTTTGAGGTGGTGCACAGCGGCCAGAGAAGCCAGCTCAGCGTAGGAAAGGGCTTGCTTATATATATATATATATATATATATATATATATATATATATATATATATATATATATATATATATAGGAGAAACCGTGCATTAAATCAGTTGTGGACTCAATTCTTGAATGGATGGGATTTTTGAATCGTGGATCAACAAAACAAATCTACCTGCTCGCATTTCGTCTAAATGCAATTGCCAAATAGAGGTATAGGTTACGCTGGTACAGCTCCTACAGTAACTGCTCCTCGAAAATGTTCTATGATGGAAAACTCCAGAAGAAAATGGCGGCGCAAGAAATCATTGTAGGGTTTCCAGATAATCAGGTTGATAACCTGATCTCTGTGGCGTAGCCAAGATTTCGATATAGGGGGCGCATTGACATTTTTCGGATGTTGCTTTGAAAAAATTCATGATGAGTAAAAAAACGTCATCGTTTGAAGCTCCAACGCTGTGGACTGTTTCTTTCGTTCATTCTTATACTATCCACCCCCAAAATAACTGTTCAACAGTTTTGCACAAATAATCCACGACCGCTCCCAAACCGATTAGGGGGCCGGGCTCCCCGTTCCCCACCCCTCCTCGTGTGTCCGCCAATGTCTGATATTGGACATGTTATGGGTCAAAAATGTTTTCGAAATTAAGTGAAATGCACTGGATTGACAACGGGAAAATAATTCATACTATACGAGACTATGGTGCGTGCGTTGTGGCAAGTTAAAACGCTAGCGAAAGACATTAGCACACACGACGCTAAATGAGCACATTCACGGGCCATTAACACTGTCGCGAGGCCAAAGAAAAAGCGGCGCCACACAAATCATTCCGTTTTATTCATTTCAAAAGCCTACTTACTTTCAAAACCAGGCACATAAGTTTACGTGCCAATTATGCGTCTCTATAGATTAAATCTTCCTGATATTTAAAGCGATACGATTTCTCGGGCAAAACCTCTTCTAACACTCAGCATATCCGCGATCCAAGAGATAAATCAATTATTCTCCACAAAATACTGGGTCAATAGAACGGCATGCAGTGTGGTCGACGAATCTCCACAGAGCGCCATGGTCGTTGAAAAGGAAATTCAACCGATTTCGTCACGTGACCGGACGATTCCGATGGACAGTTGAACGACGATTCTTTCATTAGACGAACGACTTTTATAAAAGAGCGAATCCCACAAAAGACATTCGACTGTCGTGAAGTCCACAGGATCAGCCACGGCTACTATAGCCATTTGGATCGGCAAGGCAACGGTAATTACACGCTGTGACGCCAGCAAACGTCTTCTCTCTCTCTCTCTCTCTCTCTCTCTGTCTTGCTTTCTCTGTCTCTTTGTCTTGCTTTCTCTGTCTCTTTGTCTTGCTTTCTCTGTCTTGTTGTCTTGCTTTCTCTGTCTCTTTGTCTTGCTTTCTCTGTCTCTTTGTCTTGCTTTCTCTGTCTTGTTGTCTTGCTTTCTCTGTCTCTTTGTCTTGCTTTCTCTGTCTCTTTGTCTTGCTTTCTCTGTCTTGTTGTCTTGCTTTCTCTGTCTCTTTGTATTGCTTTCTCTGTCTCTTTGTCTTGCTTTCTCTGTCTTGTTGTCTTGCTTTCTCTGTCTCTTTGTCTTGCTTTCTCTGTCTCTTTGTCTTGCTTTCTCTGTCTCTTTGTCTTGCTTTCTCTGTCTCTTTGTCTTGCTTTCTCTGTCTCTCCTTGTTTTCTCTCTTTTTCTCTGCTTCTCTGTCTCTATTTGTCTTGTCTCTGTCTGTCTCTGTCTGCCTTTCTTTCTCTCAGTCTGTCTGTCTCTCTCTCTGTCTCTCTGTCTCTCTGTTTCTCTCTCTTTTGCTGTCTGCCTATTATTTGCTGCTCTTATTACTTAGATGTCCTGTCATAGATACTAATAGATAGGTATTTATTTGCAAAGTCACGCAAAAACACTTTCCAAGCCAAATGAAAGAGGACACACACACACACACACACACACTGTGTCTCGTAATCTGTTTTTCTAAATAATAGCAGTAGTCTGTACGCTGCAACACAGAATGAACTATAAATTACCCTGCGAACACTTATATTATTAAACTCCTTTGACAGCGAAAGACGTCCTTCAAAGTTTCCCCCCTCATTTTTCATTCTCGTTTAACCTCTTAACTGGGTATTTAACTGTAACTCAATGTAAAATGAACGGATATATCCGTGGTTCCCAGTTAAGGGGTTAAAAGCCATGCAGTCGCTGAACATAATACGACCAAGAGTGCCCACAGAAATTTTTCCAGGGGGCGGACGCAAAACACAATGGTCACGGTTACGCCACATAATTTTTTTCAGGAGGGGTAAAACACATTTTAGCACAATGGTCACGGTTAATATTTTAGCAAGGTTTTCAAATTTCAATGTGAAATATTGGTATTTGCATTTTCCAAGAGGGGAAGTGCCCCTCTATTGCCCCTAATGTGCGGACGCCCACGAATGCGACTCAATGCGTCTAGGGCTGTGGGCGGTTTGGCTGGATACGCCATCGTCGCTTTGAGAGAAGCGGTCAAAAGGAGTAAGGAACGCCTGACCACATCTGTCAACCGCTTTGCGTGGCAAACGGTCGCCGAATGCAAGGCGTCGACGACGGTGACGACACCTACCGTGCGAACCAGTTTCCTCACCGGTCCAACGTCTGCTGCTGCTATATCATAGGAAATCAATAGCGACTAGCTATTAGAGGCGGTGCAGTGGCTATGGCCGGGGGTCGGGCCTTTTACTCGAGTTACGGCCGCCGCTGCCGCCGCCGTCGCTAATCGAATCATCGAGAAGAGGGGCTTCGCTTCTTCTTCGAGCGCGCGCGCGAGCGCTGGTTTCAGAAATGAATTTTGAAAAGTCGCCGATTCGATTCGGTCTTGAGGTTCTAAAAGAGCGGCGATAAGTCAGTGTCAAAACTCTTAATGGATTTTGCAGTCGCGGTCGGGTTTCAATTAAACGCATGACTGACGACGTCATCCACTGAACATACTGTAGCATTAGGATTACAAGAAACCATAATTATTATCTTTAATTAAACTCTATTTCAAGCTACTAAGTACCAGAGGCGTAGCGACGGGGGGTATATCGGTTCATATACCTCCCCCCAAAGCAGCCTACCTTAAAGTTTTTTATGTGATTTATATGTGGTTATATGTGGTTTATATGGTTTATGTGGGTTATAGTTCAGATTTATACCCACCCAAAATATTTATACCCTCCCAAATCAAATTCCTGGCTACGTCCCTGTTACTTACACTGTATTTTAGATTTTGATCAATATGAATATAGAGTTTTAGTGAAAGCCATATGAAATTTTGGAAGCCTATAAGAGTCAGATTCCTCAGCACTTTTTCCTCTCCTCTATCTAATTCCTCGATATCGAGTCGTCTTGATTATTGTAACTCACTGTACACTGGAATTTCAAAATAAAACCTAAACCACCTGCAAATGATTCAAAATTCATTAGCCAGAGCCACGGCTGGAACTACCAAATATGAACACATCGCACCAATTCTGAAATCACTTTGTTGACTGCCTAACAAACAAAGGATCTAGTTCAAGATAAAGTCTCATCGTCCATAACTTAGCATAAGGCGTTCCACACAAGTCAACCAATCTACCTCCGATCCTTACTCACTGATAAAGATAACCAGCACTCAACTAGGTCAGACACTCTGACTAAAATGTACGCATTAAGTCAGAATCTGAGGTCGAAACATCTGCATCTGGACCTGCGAAGTAAAAATTGTAATCAGAAACTAATCTTGGCTCAAGCCGGAAGAATCTAATAAGGCATTTGATTCGCTCCGCGCTTAACATTACAGTGTAATACGAGATCGCTCGAAATTGACGGACATGCGTTGACGACAAAAATATAGAAATTTCCCGGGAATTTAACAAATTTCGCCGATATTATGAGGCGCAGTCGTTGGAAATTCTATAGACATTTTCGCAGAAATCAATTTTAATCTCTCCGAGTCGCTCGCAAAGAACATGTCTCGCAGAATAGAGAGAGAGAGAGAGAGAGAGAGAGAGAGAGAGAGAGAGAGAAAGAGAGAAAGAGAGAGAGTCAGAGACGGACAGAGACACAGACAGACAGACAAAGAAAGAGTGAGAGAGGCAGAGAGAGACAGAGAGAGACACAGACAAACATAGAGAGAGACAGAGACAGAGACAAAGACAAACAGAGAGAGACGGGAAGAGACAGAGAGAGGGACAGTGAAAGAGAGACAGAGAGAGACAGAGACAAACAGAGAGAGACAGATACAGACAGAGACAGAGACAAACAGAGAGAGACAGATACAGACAGAGACAGAGACAAACAGAGAGAGACAGATACAGACAGAGACAGAGACAAACAGAGAGAGACAGAGAGAGACAGAGAGAGACAGAGAGAGGGACAGTGAGAGAGACAGAGAGGGAGAGAGAGAACATAACGGAGACGTATGGCCTACGCTCAGTGTTGTAAAGTATTTAAATACTTTAGTATTTAAATACTATTTATTATTTTACTATTTAAATACCATAGAGTATTTGGATGTATTTAAAAAATTTAAATACTTTTGACTTATTGCAATTTTCACGTGCAAGATTTTCTATTATTTAGTCAATTGTTTTTACATTTTCTCTGCTGGTGAGTTTAGACAGTTGAGCATAAAGTAGGCCTACATTGACATTGTTCGAAATAATTTTAACTAACATTTCTTTACACAAAAATACGGTTGTGGTGAATCATGTGTCAGATACATTATCAGGTATTTAAAAAAGTATTTAAAACTTATTTGCCAGTATTTAAATACTTACCCTGGTATTTGGGTATTTAAATACTATTTAGGCCTAAATACTACATGAGAACCAAGTATTTATGAAAGTATTTAAATACTTCAGTGAAGTATTTATTATACAACACTGCCTACCCTCGGCTTAACGTGTAGCCAGAAACGAACGGAAAAGCAAAGGGGAATCTGCTCATCTGAAGAAGACTAAGAGGCTGCTGCTGCTGCTGCTGCTGCACACAAGTCACCGGGCAATACCTGACGACTATCAACTGCAAATAAGAGCGATAATAAGGAATGAAAATCAATTGCTGATTTCCCTTCGACCGTTCGCAGAGAAAAGGCCGCTTTGAAAGCGCGACACGTTCTGCGACATCAACGCAGGCGACGTAGCCATCGGTCACACGACCGACCGACCGACCGACTACAGCTTACGTCTGAAAGCGGCTGTTGAGAAAACAACATAACAAAACGTCGATCGATTGATAAAATAAGGCCCGTCATTATTCCTATATCTTATTCTTTTTTATCCCTATTATTTATTTCCATTCCTATTCCTATGATGCTGTTGTTGTTTTTGATGATGATGATGATAATAATAATAATGATGATGATGACGATGATGATGATGATGACGCAAGGTCGCAGTGGTTAGGATCAGATTCGAACCTTGGACCTTCCAACTACACGGCAAGAACCTTACTCTAAACCAGTGGCGTAGCCAAGAGGGGTTTGGGGTTAACCCCCCTCCACTTTGGCTGCCGAAAACTAAATATTTTTAATGACTTTCTCTGCATTTTTAACTTTTTGACGCGACTTTGGGGGTCAAACCCCCTTGGCTATAAAATAAAATGAAACGGTGTTTAAGAGGCAAACTCGTATACCTTTTTTGCTTGTCAGGAAAAAAGTAGAGGTAATAACGTTTTTTGCTTGCCAGCATTTTTCTAAAGTTTGTCACGGTCAAAACCAAAATCCAACCCCCTTCCGGAAATCCTGGCTACGCCACTGCTCTAAGCCCAAGTGTGATCCAATACTTTGTTCAACATGGGAGTTCTTATAAGAAGGCGCGGTTTCACTTCCATTCAGGGCAAAGACCTGTTTTTGTATTAATTATCTTTAATATCTTTTGGCGCATAGTCGCACTGTGCAAATATCTTAAAAGAAAAACACGAGAAACTAGATATAGACTAAACAAATTTACGAATTTTATCATCTTATATGTTATTGACGATATATGTATATATATACATTTTTGTTACTTATCTTCGGAAGACTCAGAAATAGACGACGATATATATATATATATATATATATATATATATATATATATATATATATATATATAAAAAGAGTGAATCAATGCTGTTAATATAGACGAACGAATTAAGAACACGGCAGAGCAAATTATATCGTTTTCATGTCCATTGGTTCGTCCTGTACACCTACACTGTACGCCAACGAGACCAACGCTCCATCTCATAACAAGTCCCTGCCTCACCATGTCCATAGTGGCGCTCGTTCATTTTAGAATTCGGATAAATGACTGCGCGGATTAAAAGCAAAAATAATTCTGTCTTAGACTCGAAGAGACGGCGGCAGAGGGCCGTTAGTAACAACGGCTCAACCGTCGTCATATAATCCGACCAATCTAAGCAAGCAGTGGGATATGAACGCACGCGGGTTGAGCGAGCGAGCGACGACAGAAAATATACTACATGCATCGGATACTTTCATGCCCGGTCAACTCAAGTAAGCCCCCAATTCGGAGTACTGGACGCACAGAGAGAGAGAGATAGATAGATAGAAAGAGAGAGAAAGAGAGAGAGAGAGAGTGCCGCCACCTAGCGAGCGAGCGACACGCCATCTCTGCTCGATCGAGCGTGCGACCAGAAATCCGCATTATGGATTTGGCCACGGAAGATCCCTATGCTTCGCCGTCGGCTGACCGGGCGAAGATAAATTGCCTCACAATTTGCCAACGGCGCGGTTCGAATACAGAGTGAACCGGGGACCGAAGCCCTCTCTCCCTCCCTCCCTTCCTCTCTTCCTCCGCCGGGTGCCGGCCGCAGTCCGCATCAGTCTCGGAGAGCGAGGGGAGAGGGCGAGCGATTCGGTGAAAGATGGGACGGTCGACTGAAGGCGATACGCCGACGTATACGGCCTCCTCGGCGCTAATGGGAAAGAAGTCGGGGAGCTCCATATATTATGCGAAGTAATAGGGGAAGAGACTGTTTTAAGCGATACAAAGCTATTCTCACTTACTGATAAGCTATCATCGGACAGTATCCACGGAATGCATCTGATTCCATCTGCTGGACTCTTCTACAATACAAAGGCCTCTATAGTATAGAGATAGTAGTAGTAGTAGTAGAAGTAGTAGTAGTAGTAGTAGTAATAGTAGTAGTAGTAGCAGTAGCAGTGGTGGCAGCAGTGGTGGTGGCAGCAGTGGTGGTGGTGGCAGTGGTGGTGGTGGTGGTGGTGGTGGTGGTGGTGGTGGTGGTGGCAGTGGTGGTGGTGGTGGTGGTGGCAGTGGCAGTGGTGGCAGTGGTGGTGGCAGCAGTGGTGGTGGTGGTGGTGGTGGTGGTGGTGGCAGTGGTGGTGGTGGTGGTGGTGGTGGTGGTGGTGGTGGTGGTGGTGGTGGTGGTGCAGGTGGTGGTGGTGGTGGTGGTGGTGGTGGCAGTGGTGGTGGTGGTGGTGGTGGCAGGTGGCAGTGGTGGTGGTGGTGGTGGTGGCAGCAGTGGTGGTGGCAGTGGTGGTGGTGGTGGTGGTGGTGGTGGTGGTGGTGGTGGTGGTGGTGGTGGTGGTGGTGGTGGTGGTGGTGGTGGTGGTGCAGGTGGTGGTGGTGGTGGTGGTGGTGGTGGTAGTAGTGGTAGTAGTAGTAGTAGTAGTAGTAGTAGTAGTAGTAGTAGTAGTAGTAGTAGTAGTAGTAGTAGTAGTAGTAGTAGTAGTAGTAGTAGTAGTAGTATCATCAGCTACTTGATCATCTGGTTGAAAGACGTGAGTAATGAGTATCCTGTTTTTGAGCATTATAAAACGATTTATCAGCTAGGTAACGTCTTGTAACTCACGTAAGTTTAAGTCTTTCCATGCAAATAATTATGAATTTTAGATATTTTTTTAGTAATAGCATTTTCACTGGAAAGAGCATTTTTATTCGAGCGTCGCTCGAATAGATTCTTTCCGAGAACCCGGTGTCCTCCTCCTCCTCCTCCTCCTCCTCCTCCTTCTTCTTCTTCTTGAGCGAATCATCGATCGTCTTATGAAGCCTCTCTCTCAGTCTCAGTCTCAGTGGAAGCGAATCCTTTGCTCGGATAAGTCGACAGCATTCGCAGAAAACTCATCGCCCATCGACGCACTCATTGGCAACGAGAAAACAAGATTCGTAACTTATCTAGCGCCGCCATATCGCCACAATGAAACCGACGTACAGATTCATTCGTTGTGTCTCTATTAAGTGTAATTAAAATTTTTGTCCACGCATTGCCAATAGTTTCTCTACCTGAGGCTTTTTTAAAACTGATAATGATAATTAAATAATTAATCCTTATTCTGTAATAACTTACTAGTTTTAAAGTGCCAGATAATTTCATCTTCTATAATGTAAACGTGTGTTAACATTTCCAAAAAAGGCTTTTACAGTGTTGCATTGATTTATACAGGGTGGCGCAAAAACCGGACTATATTAAATGCAAACCTAAATTTGACTAGTCCGGTTTTTTGCGCCACCCTATAATTGTGCCGGAATACAGTACATTGAACGATGTCGCAGCAGCAGCAGCAGCAGTTAAGGTTATGAGTGAGGTTTTGGGGTTGTCGAGGGTTTGGAGGATGAGTTGGCGTTCTGGGCCTGCAACTGTTTCGCGGCCTTCGATCTGTCCCAGACATGGACATGGGTCCAATTTTTAAAACCCAATCCAACCGACGAAAACAATTAGGGTTACTTGATCCAACTCAATCCAACCCACCGTATAAAGCATTATAATTTCTCAAACTATGACTTATTTTCTGACCCATCCCATGCAACCAAACCCACCATAAACTTGGAAATCTCTGACCCAACCCAACCTAACCCAACCCAGTCTAACCAAATTCATGGTTGGACCCAGCCCATGTCCATGTCTGAGTTGTCCCTGTCGCTGAGGGATGTTGAAGAAGGTGCATGCAAATAGCACAATTATAACGGATTTATAAAGCCTGTTAAATAAAGACACGTCATTCACTGCGTCAAAGGTAGACTGAATATCCCTGAATTGAAACAAGTAAACCTGTTTCTTTGCTTTATTTAACTTATTCTCTTTTTTATCGAACCATTCAACTTCACAAACAGCGGCTGTGTCCACATGTTCACATCTACTGTACACACACACACACACACACACACACGCATATTTATATATAATTAGTGAACTTGTACGGCGCCATTTTAGCGCTGCACTGTCTTCTAAATGTCGTTGACTCGTTATTGTCCTTGGCAGCCACCTCGTAGCACAAGAGAGAGAGAGAGAGAGATAGATAGATAGATAGATAGATAGATAGATAGAGAGAGAGAGAGAGAGAGAGAGAGAGAGAGAGAGCGAAAGAGAAAGAGACAGACAGGCAGACAGACAGACAGACAGACAGACAGAGACAGATAAAGAGAGACACACACACACAGAGACAGACGGAGAGACAGCGACAGAGAAGGGTAAACGAGAAAAAGAAAGATAGGATCTGTCTTCTGTTGCTTTCTATCTCGTTCTTTAGGTTTCCTTAGGCCGTTGGTGGTCGTTGCAGGAGATCCTGGAGCCGATTTCCAGCCTAGATTTGAGACCGGACGCACAGGGGGTTCCGTCCGTTCGACCTATCTAACCAGCATCTCGATCAGCATGCGTCTCCATTCTGTACGTTCCGAATGGAACGGACGAAAGCGCCAAACGAACGCCGTAAACACATTAGTCAGATTAAAACAAGACGGCGTCTTTTTTGAAGAAATCACGGGCAATAAGTCTGTCTGTCCGTCCGTCTGTCCTGTCTGTCTTGTTTGACTGTCTCTGTCTGTCTCTCTGTCTCTTTCTCTGTGTCTGTTTCTCTGTCTCTGTTTCTCTGTCTGTCTCTCTCTCTCTCGCTCTGTCTCTCCTGCCTCGAACGAGACACAAAGTCACACTCGGACACTTCAATTCAGCTCGGAACTAAAAGAAAACCAGCCATCGCAAACAGACGGATTTAACACACAGCAGCAGCAGCAGCAATAGACGACAGGAAACCGTTAGACAGACGACGTTTCGTTAGACCGGCCTACTTGCTCGTAGGCAGGTAGACACTGTTGTTGTTGTTGTTGTTGTTGTTGATCGTCAGACGCAAATAGAACGAATGACGTCACCGGTATACGACGTAAGTCCGTCGTCACAGATTTCGAAAAGCAGAATTAAAATCGAACGAATGACAATGAGTACAGAAACGCAACGGTGAAATGGGTGGAGGTGCGACGTATTAGGCAGTAGTCTTTGATCTAAATCTATGCTTTAGATCGCGTTAATCTACCGTTTGTTTTGGCCGATGCTATACGTCGTTCAAGTTACGTCCAAGTTACGGTTTGATTTTTTTGCGAATTCTGGCAAATTTGCAGGATTAACAGATAGCGTGAAGATCCTATAAGACTTATTGCATGGTCGAAAAGTCTTCTGCCATTCGATCAAAACGGTCTAAACACCACCGCCATAACATCCCCGGAATGCCCGAAATAAAATATCGGCGGATTGATTCTTTCCGTGATAGAAGGACGCGGATATGCTCCGTCGCAGCTGCTGTGTGGATCTGGATCTGGATCGGAGAGTAGCTTCGCCTGTCTCTTCTTCTAATCGAAACTTCCTAGCATCATCGGCTGCGGCGGCGGCGGCGGCGGCACGAAATCGCAAAAAGAACCGCGGGATGAAATTGATGACTGCGAACGATGCGGACACGACGCCATCAACAATTGTCTCCGGTCGACGTAGTCCCTTTTCATTAAGCCATGCACGAGACACCGGCGGCGGTGTGTCCATAAATCGTCGACCGACGGCGGCGACGCTGTGTCCTCGTCCCGGCGATGATCGATGGCGCCAATATTGAGGGATCGAACGCTCCTCCGCAAAGTAACGGCCCCGTCGGCTGCTCATCGTAACCTCCGTCAGCCGACACGATAGAAGAGGGTCGACCAGAATGGGCGCACTCTAGTAAGAAGAGGGTCGACCAGAATGGACGCACTTTAGTAAGAAGAGGGTCGACCAGAATGAGCGGACCTTAGTAGGAAGAGGGTCGACCAGAATGAGCGCACTCTAGTAAGAAGAGGGTCGACCAGAATGGACGCACTTTAGTAAGAAGAGGGTCGACCAGAATGGACGCACTTTAGTAAGAAGAGGGTCGACCAGAATGGACGCACTTTAGTAGGAAGAGGGTCGACCAGAATGTACGTACTCTAGTAAGAAGAGGGTCGACCAGAATGGACGCACTTTAGTAAGAAGAGGGCCGACCAGAATGAGCGGACCTTAGTAGGAAGAGGGTCGACCAGAATGAGCGCACTCTAGTAAGAAGAGGGTCGACCAGAATGGACGCACTTTAGTAAGAAGAGGGTCGACCAGAATGGACGGACCTTAGTAGAAAGAGGGTCGACAAGAATGGACGCAATTTAAGAAGAGGGTCGACCAGAATCGACGCACTTTGCTAACGACATCAACTGTTTGAATCCAAGCAGTTTACTAATGACCAGCGCTAATAATTATTGTCATTCAGTTGATGCACCAATTCTTTTTTATATTTTATTTCCATTTGCAGGTTTACCAGCACCGACGACACAGCAAGAAGGTTCTCTGTTGACTTTCGCTTTCAGATTTTGCGTTACACACTGTATCGTTCGATCGTAAACATCCGCGAAAACACAATCTCCATTATTGGAGCATATGTAAGACAGAACGTCATCCTATGCAACTGCTCTCTTTTATAGCGCTTGGAGCTCACAACATCGGATCCCGGTGTAGATGGCGCCAGAGATTGCAATGTGTCACTCAAAAACTACCCACGTGACCCACTGAACCCTTGACCCGTGACCCCATTGCCGCTCATCAAGCATTGGTGACCTTTGACCGATGACCATGACCCATCGGTCCATTTCCGTATTTGGATGGTTCCATTTTGAGTGCAATTAAAACATAATTTTGATGAGGCAGAGAGAAAGAAGAGAGAGAGAGAGAGAGAGAGAGAGAGAGAGAAAGAAAGAAAGAAAGAAAGAAAGAAAGAAAGAAAGAAAGAAAGAAAGAAAGAAAGAAAGAAAGAAAGAGAAAGAGAGGAGAGAGAAAGTGGTAATCTGAAATTTTCATCCATCCAACATTGTCGTTGCGTTCACAGCCTTCGAACGTAACAATTTTCCTCTGGCGCTGCTGGTGCTGCCGCTGCTGCCTTTTTGGCGTATAATCTATTTTCATTTCCCATTTCGTTCGGTCGGCGACTGCAGCTTCGCTGGAACCGCTGTCCGGAGAAAACTGCATCGCAACCGTCGCACCCGAGCGTATACAGTTCCCGCTGTCCTTGCTTTCATTTAGTTAAGGCTAAAACCTTTCAAGGAATTTTGTATTCCATCAACGATTGGTTCCCGTCGACGGCTGTCTGCTTCCACAGTTCATCCTTCCCATTCTGTCCCCGTCTGACTGGGCAAAATCTTAGTTTCGGTCAGGTTTGTTCTTTTATCGGCATCTTGATTATCTACGCATGTACGATAGTCAAACACCGTATCAGAATTACAGTAGCCTACAGTCAACTGAAACCGTAGCCTTTAAATAATATCATAAAAACATAGAATAATCTCACTCATATTGTCAATATATGTCGGTTTTTGTCAATGACAGTAATGTTAAAAATTCCCATTATTCAACGCATGGCAACATTTGACCGACACACACACACACACAGTAGCCAGGATTTCCGGAAGGAAGGGGTTGGGTTTTGACCGTAACCAACTTCGAAAAATCTTGACAAGAAAAGGTCTTGACAAATCTTGACAAAATACAGGCCATCCTCATATTTCCTTCTTGTATTTTTCCTTTGCAGATGCTGACAAGCAGAAAAAAGGTCGTCACCTCTTAAACCTTTACATTCTATAGCCCTTAGACATTTTGGGTTGGAAGCCAAGGGGGAGATTTGACCTCCCAAACCGCGTCCGAAAATAAAAAATGAATGGGGGCACATTAAAAAATATTTTCGTCGGCAGCCAATGGGGTTTTAACCTCCAAGTCCCCCTTTGGCTACGCCACTGCACACACACACACACACACACACACACACGGAGCAGCAGAAGAGTGATACTTGAGGATATCGATAACCTTAATAAGACGTATCGAACGATAGGCCTAGTAGTCTTTCTTCATTTCGATTTTCCCTAACGAGCCTCAGATTGAAAAATCTATATGTTCAAGTCGAGGCGCGCCCAAATCAAGCGTGACGTTTGGTCCCTCTATTTTATTATGTCCGTCGGTGCAAGTTGGACGTCTGGACAATGGTAAAGCACTGTAACGACCATACGACTATAGGCCCATGGCCATCGACCGTAGCCTACAATGGCTGTTTTCCAGTCATGACCGCCGCCGCCGCCGCCGCCGCCGTCGTCGTCGTCGGTTGCACCGAAAAACCTTAGAAACCCACGAATGGTTTTTCAGGAATCTTCCGCTTCGCCCGATCGATCAAAGGCTCTGAGCTCGAAATCAAAGGCACCGTCAATCGATCCACATGAGAAGACGATGGAGGGGGTCTGTGTTATCGTCATCACCTGGGTCCAAACGGGTCGTTATCCACCGCGTCTAATTCTGTCGTTCGTCGCTGATAAGAGAACTAAAATGGCCGTGACAGCACCGGTCCGTGTCAGCGTATACCGTGCGAAACGTTTAATACAGCAGGGGTGTCAAATAGAGAGTGACACGGGGACAACTTTTCATCCCCATCCCCACCCCGCACCCAAACATTTCTCCCCGTCCCCACCCCGTCCCCGCATTGCTTCTCCCCGTCCCCACCCCATCCCCGCAGCATTTGTCCCCATCCCCGCCCCATTCCCGCACCAGCCTTTTCCGTCCCCTCAGTGTCCCCGCAGTAAGCCGTTAACATAACTTAACATAAGTTAACAAAAACACCTATCGTTATATGTTACTACGTTTTTGTCTCAAAATTATGGCGTCAATTTTTTTCGACTGTTAAATGGTAATATAATTAAAGATTTAAGTCCGCAAACAAAAAAGGTTAACAACAGCATCAGCACTCCATTGTGCAACCTTCTTGTAGTGTGGCCACACCTCACTCACTCAGTTATACGTTTAAAAGGATATTCACTCACTTTTACTTTTAATCAATTTATCGATGTACATTTTTCATTTATAACTTCGAGTGATGAAAAATAACAAGCCGTGTACCCAAGACTATAGAAGTTAAAAGGGACACAGGAAAAGGAAGTACAAGGCAGATTCTTACGGCAGCCCGCTGCTCCAGCGTCGTGTATTAATTGCATCTATACCTACTTGACGAATAACCTACTGGGTTACTAAATACTCTCCATGCAGAAAAACAAGAACGCCTGCACAACGTCATCAATATTATTATCATCAACTTGATAATAACGATACCGTCACCGCGGTATTACCGTAATAAATGTCCCCATTCCCGCGGTATTACCGTGTGACCAGAACCCATTACCGCGGTAATACCGCACTTTTTGGCCAAATTGTCCCCATTACCGCGGTATTTACCGCGGTTACCGCGGGTTTCCCGCGGTAACCGTTACCGTGTCACTCTCTAGTGTCAAACATACGGCCCGCGGGCCGGATACGACCCGCGAAAGCTTTTCATCCGACCCGCGTGTATATGGCTGAGTACAAGAGAAAACACTTTATTTTTAGGCAACGTTACTTTATTTTAGGCGTGTTCAAAAAGTGCATACTTAATCCAGCGTTATTTTTAAAAATCAAAAACGCGAAAATAATATTATATGCCAGTCTCGTGAAATATCAAGGCGCTACTGGAAGCTATAAGACGAGAGATTGCAACTTTTATCATAAACAGAGAAAATAAATATAAATGTCCATTATTATTATTATTATTATTAGTAGTAGTAGTAGTAGTAGTAGTAGTAGTAGTAGTAGTAGTAGTAGTAGTAGTAGTAGGAGGAGGAGGAGGAGGAGGAGCAGCAGCAGCAGCAGCAGCAGCAGTAGTAGTAGTAGTAGTAGTAGTAGTAGTAGTAGTAGTAGTAGTAGTAGTAGTAGCAGAGCCGGATTAACCATGTTGCATATGTTTCAATTGAAACGGGCCTACTCATAAATATTTCTTATTTTTCTTATTATTTCCAAAAATGTTCTGTCTGTTTAAGACAAGATTGTTTACTTTTAGTGTTTTGGGACTTAACATTGATGGACATTGAATCCGAAATCGTTCAAAGCCTTGACTTTCAGAATATTATCGATGCGTTTTCAGCAATTAAATCACGTAGGAGAGATTTTTGACAATGAATAAATCCATCCATATAATTATTAAATACTTTAAGACATTTTTGTTCCAAGGTATCGCCATATGGGGCCTATAATTAATTTGTGAAACAGGCCTACAAAACCTTAATCCGGCTCTGAGTAGTAGTAGTAGTAGTATATTATTATTATTATTATTATTATTAGCTGAACAATTTATATAGCGCAATAAGTTGGCAAATTGGCCAAAGACATGAGCACTTTACAATACTACACACCAGTCACGGATTTTCCAGGTGTTTTGCATAGAACCGAAATAAACGCTTATAACCTACACATAAAATACCTTCACGCGACAGTAGCCTACACAAGGCATCGAGGGTTGAGTAGCTTTTAGAAACGTCGTTGCAAGCATGCAAGAGTGGCCTGTCTTATTATACGGCTCAACGGGTTGCTGGCGTCAAGCTTCAAGCCGTTAACTATTATATTATTCGCGCCGATCAGAAAGAGACGACGCAGCCGAAAGCAATCTCTCGAATATTTCCAATTCATCCAGATCCAGGTGCAGAAGAAGAATTCCGGTTAATTATCTTAGAAGCGAAATAGCGGCAGAACATAAAATGGTCGTTCAGATCGTAAAGCAGGTTCAGACGGTGGCTCCACCTGGCGTTCGCTTCAAAGACTCAGATCTCCGGACGGTGAGGAGGGCGCCCCTTTCAAAGAGAAACTTAACATAAAACGCCGATATTATTATTTTGATGGGAGAATCCATCGACAAAAAGACGCGTCGAATTCAGAGGGAGATTTACTTTTTTCCTAAAGATCGTAAGCCAACGAAAATCGGAGAATTTTTTTCTCATGACAATGAAGCTTCGATGAGTATCTACGGCCCAGCGGATCTCAACCTCTATTGTGCCGCGAACCCTTTAATTCAATTCACCGTGATGTGGCGACTCCCAGCCGTTAAAATTATTTTAGTTCATAATGTACTGTAAACTGTTAAAAATAATAATGCCATGACAATTAAAATGCTTTAAATCATTCTGATTCTATTGTCTGCAATGCATGTCTTGAATGGCAATTATAAACTTAAACTTAAACTTAGCATGATTTAAAGTGGCTTAAGAGGCATTACTGCCTGTGTGAAAGCCACTAGGGGCACTAACGGGGCTTGAATCCGCTCCGTCAACCTGACGCTCCAGCACGTAACCCACTCTGCCATCTTCCGCCCCCGGTTTTTAGAAATCTAGTAATTACCAACGGGCAAATTTTGTACAATAACAAATTTTGCGCATCAGAAAAAAGACAACCCCATATTTCCAATGGTCTCAGGCGACCCATGACAAATCGTCACTCGACCCCTATCGGGGTCGCGACCCACAGGTTGAGAACCGCTGATCTACGCTGAAGGAAATCGCATATTACCGACCGAGCCATTCAAACCACCCTCTTCCACTGCACATCGCCAGCTCCGCTCCGCTCATCGTAACGCAGAGTTTTTACTCAGCGTCGAGCATTCAGAGTTACTGGACCCTCTCTCTCTCTCTCTCTCTCTCTCTCTCTCTCTCTCTCTCTCTCTCTCTCTCTCTCTCTCTCTCTCTCTCTCTCCCTGGTAGTGGCGGTTTCACGTGGGGGGATGAGTGGGGATGCATCAAACTATTTTTGAGTAAAAGTCAACGTAGTCAAGTAAAATGACGGGGGAAAACTGCGGGTGATCTTTTTTTGCTTGTCAACCTATTTTTCGGTAAAAGTCTAAGAAAATTCTGGAAAAATTTGCTAATAACGCATTGCCTTTTTTGCTTGTCAGCCTTTTCTTTTTCGGTAAAGTTTATTGATTTTCCCCTCTCTTTTCATCCCCAACCAACTTCCTATGAATTCATTTCATCCCCCACCAAGAAATACTAGAACCGCCACTGCTCCCTGGAATGCGTTGACCCCATCCATTTGGGCCTCACTTCTTACTCCGTCACTAATGCTAAAGTCTCACTATTTTATCGCACGACTCAGAAGCCGGGAGGACTTTTCAGTAGAAATATACAAGAGGCATTATATAGGCTAAATGCTACATTACATTATGCATATAATGAGTGGACAAGTTTTCCTAAGAGAAGCAAGACCTGTCTACTGCTGGCCTCACTGGATTTACGTCAAACATGAACATGGGTGTTCATGTTTTAAAACCAACCAAACCCAACCCAACCCATCATGATTCAGACCCAACCCAACCCAAGAAAGCAATACGGTTACTTGACCCAACCAAAATCACCATAATACATTGCAATTTCTTAAACCATGACTTATTTTCTTACCCAACCCACCATAAACATGAAAATTTCTGACCCAATTCAATCCAACTCAGCCCACGAGTGGACCCAACCCATTTCCATGTCTGATTTACGGTAGGACGGGTAGGTCCATTCATCCCCACTGCTAGTTAGTCCAGCCTATCTGTATCTTATAGTATGTCTATATTCCAAGACATCATTCTGTCTTACTGTGCTTAAAGCCTAATAAGAATCTTGTGAAAAGAATGAGCAATACTAGAAATTTGCATCGGAACATTGCATGGTCATTTCAGGATCTAGTATGTCCATGAAGCACATGGCAAATTTGACCAGTGGCTTTCTGGAAGATGGCAGCCAATAAGAGTTCTTGTTCAGCAATCGTTTCCACGTGGTACAGCAAAGGTTCCGGAATAAGGGAATAAGAAGGAGGTGCTTTGAGTAACCGATAAAATCGTTAGAATTTTTGAGAGACAGTAATGATTCAACTCGTAACCCTTTTGAGGAGAGGACAGATCTAAGGTTGAATTTAAAAAACTGCAATAACCCACAAAATACCAAAACCATTTGAAGCCGCGGTCTGAAAATTCAGATGCAATTACGCTTTTGAAAGCTGAAACATTGTTAGACGATTAGCGAGAATATTTCGGGGAAAATGAACGAACTTTGTATCTCGACGACGGAGAGAGTAAAATACATCAAATCCAGAGGGATTCCATTATGGATATGACAGATGGAACGCCGGTGATATTGATAAACGGGAGAGAGAGAGAGAGAGAGAGAGAGAGAGAGAGAGAGAACGCCGAAATGCATCGATGAGTGTGGCCTTAGATTACCTCAACCCTACAACTGCGCATCTACGATATAATAGCAGTCGGATCCGGAAATTATTTTCCGTTAGAAAGCTGTTCGGATTTCACACCTCTGAAGCAGCCAGAGGTCGCTTCAGAATCTACCGCAGAAATCGATAAGTAAGAAAATCCAATTTGTCACTGATCCTCCTGTCACAAAGAATCCGCGGAAGACGTCGGCGGACAGACGACGACGGGGTCCAAACATTTTCTGCCTGCGACGAGCGTACGCCTTAGCCTATTTTCCGCGGAGAAAATTGACGGATAAATCTATAATCGCCTTTCAGATGGCTTGGTAAACAGTCGACGATTTGCTGTGCGATCGCCAGTGAAAGAAGCGGTCCCACATCAAAGAGGGAGAAACGCGTAACGTGTACGGGTGGAAGTGAAAGAGCTGCTGGAAAAATAAAATGGAAAAGGTCGCCGTGTTCATTTTTGGAAATAACGGCAAAATATAAACTGACCATTCAATCATAAAACAGTTTAACAATGGATACATATACCCTGGAAATTTTAATGGTGTAAATATATAATCATATGTTGTGTTGATAGGTGTCCCCTTCTTCTACTACTACTACTACTACTACTACTACTACTACTACTACTACTACTACTACTGCTACTGCTACTGCTACTACTACTGCTACTGCTACTACTGCTACTGCTGCTGCTGCTGCTGCTACTGCTACTACTGCTACTACTACTACTACTACTACTACTACTACTACTACTACTACTACTACTGCTGCTGCTGCTGCTGCTGCTGCTGCTGCTGCTATTATTATTATTATTATTATTATTATTACCACTACTACTACTATGTATTATGTTTTGACATTGCGTTTTGGCGAGATGGATTTAATAGAGCATCTTGTATTGTATTATATTATATTGTATTGCATTGTACCAGTCATTCTGATGCTGAGTAAAGTTTAGAGCAGTCACTGTTCGCAGGGATCTTGAGATCTTTTAAACACAGTCAGATAGAATGATGCATTGGAATATAGACTTACTATGTGCTACCGAGAAGCTGGACCAAGTGGTAGCCGTGAAAGTTGTTCACCAGCAAGTATACTAATGGATTGCAACAGAACATTAGAGCAAAAACACCTGAACCAAACGTTAGTAACTCCGTTTTGGTCAATAAATGTCTCTCCATAAACGTTGGATTCGTTCTAAGACAGTGTACGGTTATCGGGCGCTGCTACCTTCGAAACTCAGCACATCCAGCAGAATGGCTTCTTTGTTACGCTTTGATGTTCACGAAATAAACTATCGCTATTTCAATCTTCTTCTTCTTATATATTTCGAAATGAAATTAACGCGAGCAAATCATTGCGTATTGCAAGGGAAAAAGCTTTATGTTTGAATTTCAGGTAATCACTCTCTGTTTTAGGATTACTATCAATGAGTCGAATGGAATGTTTCGGATAGCTTATACGGTAATAGAAGCCCTTCCATGACCATAAGTGCCCATGCATTACCTTGAACCCAGACTAGCAAACGCAGTTTCGACAGCATAGACCTGGTCGATCAATCAATCAAGCAATCAATCAATGAACTTCTATGGCGTCGTTGTCATATTGCCCAGTTTAAGGGCGTTGGAATTACATCCTCACTTTCCATAATTCTCAGAGGGTTACGGAGCATTACCATTGATTGAAAATTATTTCTAGAGCGAATATGCACTGCACTCATGCACTGCACTCATCCTTCTCACCCCACCCAAAGTTGCGTCTTTGTTATCCTGCCAATTCTGAGCGAAATTACTTTTAATTAGAAAATTTCGAAGTGATCGATGTCTAGAAAAAGACCGTTTTTTGAGTAATTAATCGGACCGATTATTATGAGCTGCTCTGTATTATCTATGTTCCA
The DNA here is from genome assembly GCA_018105865.1 of Metaphire vulgaris. NCBI lineage: Eukaryota > Metazoa > Annelida > Clitellata > Crassiclitellata > Megascolecidae > Metaphire > Metaphire vulgaris. Next base: position 11,026,293 of record CM030847.1, on the reverse strand, counting down.
TTATTTTCATGAGGCTGCTGCGAATACAGCACTGCAGCGCATTATAATCGACGGAGATGTGGAGATGGGTGTTATTATCGAGTGCAAAGATTCGATTTGACAATGCATTATTATTATTATTGTCTTTAAGAAGGACGTGAATTCTGAAGAAGTTTGAAAATGCCGTGAGCAGCTGGAGAACAGCGTTCCTTGCGTTGTTAGAATTATCTCCCGCCAAAGCCTCTCGTTTTCAGTTCTGTACTTTGCAGTCGCCATCCCTGGATGAGATGGGATGGGTTTCCATTATCGACCTGTTGCAATGACCATTAAAACTCAGCGCCATATCGACCGACCAGCGACCAATTGATTCTAACCCGTTTTGCGTGCAATTTTTATCAACATTTTTACCGCCACTCTTCCAACAAAGCGCCGATCCTGTACGATCAGCACCGTCGCACTAGCGGAGTCGTCGACTATGATGTCAAGTGCGGCTGTTGCCAATCGAACGATTAGCTATTCCGACCGCAGAAAATCGGCAACAACAACAACAACAGCAACGGGGGCGCTGCAGCGAAAAGATGCGACGAATTCTCTCTCTCTCTCTCTCTCTCTCTCTCTCTCTCTCTCTCTCTCTCTCTCTCTCTCTCGACAGTCGAACGATAATTACTCAGCTTCTGACGCTAAACATCCGTCGCTGCCGTTAAACTGCACAGCGACTGCGGCGACGACGGCGACGGCGACGGCGACGACGAATCTTGCGTTCGAATCTTGCGTTCCAGACGCAAAGAACGGGGCGAGACGACGTGTTGAAAGGCGGCCAGGTAATTTACGCTTCCAACGGTGATTCGAATGCGTAATCAGGCCCCCGAAGCAGCACTGAGCAGGGCCAAGGGGCGGGGGCGGGGGGCGGGGGCGGGGGCGGGGGCGGGGGTTGGGGCTGCTACGGGACTCATTTGTAGCGGTGGTGGCCGAGGGACGGGGGAGGGGGACGGGTTGTGGCTAAACACGACGATCGATTGTCGCGAACGACAAAGGCAACAGCGCCCCTCCACTTTCCCGTCTCGCAAGTTCCATCCGTCTAATAATTAATCTCCTCCACTCGCACAGGTTCATAATATTCAGATGTCATTAAACGCCGGCGCTATATCAATGGTATTTAGTGGAAAATGTACGAAAGCTGAAAGAGTCTGACTGGAATATTTTGCCCAACATTTTTTTACTCCAAAAATGTCGATGTGCTCCCCCCCCATATTCCGGTGAATCCTGGCTACGCCACTGTAGTAGATAGGCCTTTTGTACTTCTTCATCTTCTCCGTTTAATTCTTCTTCGTCGGTTTCTGCGTCTTCTGTGACTAACCTTAACTATGTTATCCGTACGTAGTCTTATTTAGAAGGGCAGAAACTCGACACCAGGAGCTCACGTCATTCACTTTTTCTGTACAGATTTCGGATAAATTTCGACGCCGAACGCAGAACGGACGGAAGCGCTCATTAAAGAAACAGGTTTAACAGCCTCCTCCTCCCCCCATTCTGCTGAAATCGAACACACCGCAGCAGATAAAGACCGACTCCCCCCCCCCCCCACCTCACCCCTTCGAGAGGATATCGACTCCGCATTTTACGACACGTATTCTCGTCAACGCGCGTCGAACAAGGAAGGAGGCCCTTATCAGCACCGATAACCCACTCCTAACCCCTCAATCGCCGCCGCCGCCGCCGCCGACGGTCTCAATGCGGATATGACCGAGGACAGCGCAGCTAAATAATGCATCGTCCACAGCGCTAGATAATCACCCTTATTTCAGAAGATTTAGAGCGTTGCGAGTTGAAATAAAATGACCTAAGATGCAGTTATGCGCCAGAATGGCCTATTGTTGTTACTCATCTTGGCCTCGTCATATTCCTCTTTATATCCCATGATTAAGCCTCACGGTTTTCCCGGTATAATTCAACTTCTCTGGGCAAAGAAACTGCTTGTGATAGGGCGATGTCTGCGAACAATAGCGGCTTAATACTTTTAAAAGTACCTTCGCTTAGGCTACTAGCAGCCTGCGATATCTTGATCAATTTCTTCTCGTAATAATTATTCTGTTCGTATTGTCTGTTCTGATATTATGTCCTATACGCCAAAATCTGCTGGGGTTTCCTCTATGCTGTTTAGATCCTCGCTTCTTCTCTTCTGACTTTGTTATAAAATCAAACGGCGAAGCTTCAAAAACCCGGCAATCCGCAGGAGAACTAAGAAGAAGAAGAAGAAGAAGAAGAACAAGAAGAAGAAGAAGAAGAACAAGAAGAAGAAGAAGAAGAAGAACAAGACGAAGAACAAGAACAAGAACAAGAACAAGAGGGGACATGGCCAAATTAGAACCGCATCGGTGTCGACTGCGATCGCATCTATACCAACATCGGCACAAATATCACAGTAACTATGATAGGAAAATAATAGCACATAATTAGAAGATGAAACGTGGAGTGCAGCTAAAGGAAGCAATGTTTTCAAACGCCAACCAGAGCTTTCAGAAGCAGAGGAAAATAGTTCCAATATGCTATAGAATCATTTTTAACAAATCAGTGATGATGAAACCCTATTGATTCCATCGAAACTCAGCACATCTGTTAACCAGCAGAATGGCTTCTTTGTTACGCTTTGATGTTCACGAAATAAGCAATCGCTATTTCAATCTTCTTCTTATATATTTCTAAATTAAATTAACGCGAGCAAATCATTGCGTATTGCAAGGAAAAAATCTTCATGTTTGAATTTCAAGTAATCACTTTTTCGTTTTGGATTACTAGGCCTATCAATGAGTCAATGAGTTGAATCGAATGGTTGACTGTGGATGCTGTTGAACTACTCGAGTAAGAGTCCATACAAATTTTGGGACTCTCCTCGCTTCTTAAGATGATTAAACATATATATATATATATATATATATATATATATATATATATATATATATATATATACTAGAAAGATGCTCGCTTCGCTCGCAGTGCAGGATAATACTAAAACCCAATCATTGAATTCATGCTGCTGAACAACGTTTCAATGATGTACATACGCCACGTAGCCAAGCCCTGACGCTGCAACGTACGCTTCGTCAAACGCTTCGCGTGGCCGTTCGCTTCGCGTGGCCGTTCGCTTCGCGTGGCCGTTCGCTTCGCGAAGCCTAAGGTTCCAGAACGACCAATCAGAACGCTCACCCAGCCAACCAATCAGAACGCTTGAAGGTAATGAATGAGAACGTCACACAGCCAGCCAATCAGAACGCTCACACAGCCAACCAATGAGAACGCTTGAAGGTAACAGAGAGACATACAAAGCAAGGATCTTAATATTATAGATATAGGGCCTATATATATGTGTGTGTATATTTGTTAGGCCAATTCATCGTTATTAAATCATGTATTCTAGCCAGGCGCTCTTTCTGCAGAGCGATTGCCATAACAATGACTATAGCCATAAGTAAAATGACAGTCTGGAGTAAGATTGTTCTGGTCTTTTTGAGGTAAGGATTTGGAGTATATACCGCCGGTAGATATCTTTGAGCATTAGAACTGATGCTAGAGAAATTCGCAATAAAAATTCTTCTTTTTCTTCTTCTTCTTCTTCTTCTTCTTCTTCTTCTTCTTATTATTATTATTATTATTATTATTATTATTATTATTATTATTATTATTTAGGGCAGACAGAAGTTCAGCCAGACAAATCTGCTAACTAAGCCGCTAACCTATTAACTTAATATTTAGGTTTAGGTCCTACCTCTGAAAAAGAACGTTTTTCTCTTAAGTTAAATATACAGTAGGCCTAAGTCGAATTATACTGTGCAATGCACCAGTGATGGGTAATTCAATTTCTAATTCTAATTCATTAGCTAATGAATTAGCTATCTGTCTAATTCTAATTCTAATCAATTACTTCCAAAATATTGCTAATTCTAATTCTAATTCTAATGAATAGCTTGCTAATTGTAATTGAAAAGAACAATTAGTTGCCTAATTAGCACACTTGCTTGTGTCAAGTGCTTTGGAACCACGATTCAAACTCAAGTGGATAGAGAGTGCTGAGGAAAGATATTTTGTTCAAGGACAAATTAAACATCAAGTAAAGTCAGTCCCAAAGCAGATAAACAATACATCTTTGACACCGGCTGTGGACAATGACAACTCAGTCACACCTCAAATTAAGTCCCACAACGATCTATTTGGATATATGGAAGAAACTTTGCTGACGTCAACAGAAACTGAAGAGCTCCGAAGTTACTTATATACTCCAACCAATATGAACACTAATTGTATTTCTTTTTGGGAGGACCATAAATTGAACTTTCCCTGTTTATACCAGCTATATTTGCAGCATCATATTGTACCGGCCACATCTGCTGCTATTGAAAGATCATATAGTGCAGTGGATTTATTCTTAATGATAGGAGAAAATGAAATCGATTAGATGATACTTTGTTTGAGTCACTTTTACTTGCAAAATGCAATTCCGATATAATCTATATTACGGAGGATGAAATTAATTTTCGCCATTACATTAAAATGCATCGCAATTTTTATCACTGCACTTCTAATTGCTAATTCTAATTAAATTAGAAGGTATCTAATTCTAATTCTAATTAATTGGTTGTGAAATTTTGCTAATTCTAATTCTAATTGTAATTGTAAAATTTCAACTAATTCTAATTCTAATTAATTAGATAAAAAAGGGCAATTACCCATCACTGCAATGCACAGTGTGCATATAAGTATATATATGTATATATATACAGTTATACACATACACACATGATGATATGTATAATGTATATATATATATACTGTATACTCTACGTGCATCTCTCTCTCTCTCTCTCCCTGTGTGTCTGTGGATGACATATCTTTCTCTCTCTCTCTCTCTCTCTCTCTCTCTCTCTCTCTCTCTCTCTGTGTGTGTGTGTGTGTGTGTGTGGATGACACACTGAGCAAGTGCATGGACTGAATGACCAACTGACCATCGACCTGCAGATGACAACGGACTGCAGCTGCAGCGGTCACTCAGCAATTTTACTGTCCGCAGCGACCTAACTACCGTCAGTCATTTGATCGAACGCTAATGAGGCAAACGGCCATCCACAACATACGCCGCGGACAGACGACGAAAACGATCGGAAAGCCACTCTATATGCAGCTATCATCGCTCGAAAAACTACATAGACCTATACGCATCTGGTCCTGCCTTCCAGCGATAACACACACGCACGCACACACACACATACACACACACACACACGAAGCCAATGACAATGATGAGGTATGAATGAGAGAATTAATTTTATCAAATGACGGTCTGGTTTCCATAGGAACGCATTTCAACAGAGCTCGATAACCGTAGGTATACATTGTCTTATAGAACGAATCCAGCGTTTATGGAGAGACATCATTTATTGATCAAAACGGAGTTAGCCGTGAGGGAGTGGTCCGTCGCATCGCTACAGAACGCTTCGTGCGATCTTCTTTTCAGTGCGCCAGTTGTTTAACCCCTTAACTGGGGATCCCGGATATATCTGTCCATTTTACATTGAGTTACAGTTAAATACACGGTTAAGGGGTTAAGTTAACATGCACTAGGCATTTGTCTGTAAACCGAGTAACAGTTCTGCTGCTGTAATGAAACCAGTGTTTCATATCCAGACTCCAGGCCTTGGGGGGATTGACTTTGCTGGAGGGGAAGTTCAATGCAAAAATTGGTATCAGTGCCATTTTTTTTTGGGGGGGGGGAGAAATTTCGAGGGTTTGGGGAGAAAATCTCCTCCTAACAGACACTGAATAAAACACTGAATGAATCCATATACATTTTGGTTTCATAATAGAAATAAGCTAAAAGAGTATTTATACATTTGGAAGGTTTTTTTGAATTATTAATCACCTCTGTCAGAATATCCTATTGCTAACAATTTATAAAACCAATCGGTAAAAATTGTCTCCACACGTTTAGCCCCTTAACCGTGTAATTAACTGTAACTCAATGTAAAATGGACGGATATATATCCGGGATCCCCAGTTAAGGGGCTAAGGTTCCCAACTTTAACCAAGAGCAAGTTTAACCCGCAAATTTTCAGATATTGGTTCGCTTGAAGGATTTGAAAAGCTTTAAGTCGATGGTGAAACGTGCTATGGTCATTTATTTCATCAGTACAGTTTGAAGCGGAAGGAGGGAAAATTACGAATACTACGAATATGTGGCTATTTTATATAATAGTGATAATAATAATAATAATAATAATAATAATAATAATAATAATAATAATAATAATGTGGCTATTTACTACAGTGTTTTAGGACATGGGTAATTTGGGCGAATATAAACAGGCTTAGGCCTAAGTCAAAGACAGGATGGGACAATGCGAATATTTTAGCACGAGGGAAGAGGAGAATTAGGAAAATGCGGTTATTTTTGGAGAATTTGCTCAAGATTATTTACAAAAATCATCATATGAGGGGCTGGATGTTGAAAGATTCTACAGCGGCGCTATAATAATATTACTCTATTTCAATTGTATTATTATTATTATTATTATTATTATTATTATTATTATTATTATTATTATTATTAGGCCCTATTATTATTATTATTATTATTATTATTATTATTATTATTATTATTATCGAAAGGTTATAACAATTTATTTTAATCTTGTCCGTCATAAATTTCTCGAAGATGCTAAGCTTCGACGGCGACAGAGAAAATAACTGTGGAAGATAAAAAACAGTGGAACGAATAAATCCAACATAGGATTACGTCAAAAGTTGACCAATCAATGTCGGCCATTAAGTCAATGATATACAGCAGCAGCAGCAGCAGCGTGGAAGGATGCTGGCTGGATATTTGGTCGCCGTCTCGACAGAATCGAGCGGAAAGGACAGTGTCCGGAAACGGGTCGACCATTTCTGACGGGTCGAAGCGTATCCCGCCGCCGCCGTCGACCAAGCACGCAGGCAACCAACGGGCATTAATATCGCGGGCGCGGATCGGGAAAATCCTAGACTCGCAGATTTACGATTCTTCCTTCTACTGTAGGCAGTGCAAAGAGGAGGATTGAATGAAACGGAAATGGTGTACAACCGAGCGATACCGTATAAAAGCACTATATATACGGGGCTATACTCGAACCCGCTGCGCCGTCCGGTCGCCGCCACTACATTCGCAGTAATCTAGCTGAAAGTTTAATGTCTACTTGAGAAAAATGGCCCAGTTCCATGCAGGTAGGCCTAATTGCCATCAAATCGTGAAATAAATTTAAACAATGAAATCAGACGGAGAATAAAACGTTTCAGCCAATTTCACCACTTACACGTCCTACAAAAATCCGTATGTATGTATATAACACAGTAAATATGACATATATACATATATAATATATATAATATATATATATATATATATATATACTGTATACTGTAATATATAATATATAATATATAACCACAAATTTATACCCATCCCAATCAAATTCCTGCCTACGATATATATATATATATATATATATATATATATATATATATATGTGTGTGTGTGTGTGTGTGTGTGTGTGCGTGTGTGTTAGCGTTTGTATGTACAAAACAGATGTTTCTATTTTTGCTGAGCACAGTCTCAGCTGTTGTAATCGTCTAAGCTCAGTCGCTCAGTCGCTTATGAGATTGATTTTCTTGCAGATGATTTTTTCGTTTTATTGACACGACATATGCATAGGCTATGATCTGTTAATTAGGCGTTATACATATATGCAGCGATTGCTGATTGAATATATATATATATATATATATATATATATATATATATATACCTGTTGCTGTTGTTGTTGTTGCTCCTGTTGTAGCTGTTGCTCGTTCTGATCCGCTGTCGCAAGAACTCTTCTGTCGTTCACAGCTACAAAAGAAACGAGTATCATTAGGAAGTTCTTTATATATATATATATATATATATATATATATATATATATATATATATATATATATATATATATATATACCGAAGCTGACGTTTAATTAAATCTTAGAAGGTCAAAATTATACTTTGATAGAAGAACTATCAAATACAATGGCAATCGCCCAACCGACCTCCCGTTTCGAACGATTAATATTAGAGTTTTGTTGGCGCCTTTTGAATCTCGTCCGCCTGGTTTGGTTCTCTGTGCATTTTCTCATTTATCGATCTCTTTTAATTCTTTCCATTTGCTCTTTCTCAGTTTTTGTGTTGCCCACTTCACTGCTGTTCAGCTCCATTCACACACGCGCAAGCACACTCATTCATACAGATATATATTTATATATATATGCTATATATAGCACGCTGCCGTAATATAGACAATAATAAGCAGAGTGCGATTTGTGACCTGCATGGAGCAGTGGGGGGGGGGGACATGTCGAGCTTGGGGGGTGTAGTTGTTGGAGAAATGTAGCAGTGGGGGATGTAGCTGTGGCCCGTGGGGGATGTAGCAGTAGAGGGGATGTAGCTGGGCAGTGGGGGGAATCCCCCTTCCCTTACAAATCGCGTCCTGATAATAAGCCGCCGACAGGTTATTACAACAGCTGAGTGTCCTCGAAACAGCTTCATATTCCCAGTTTATTAAAAAAAATGAACACAATTTATACAAAGCGATGTACTTCGCACTATGCTAGACAGCACACGAGAAAACATTTCAATATTTATCTTCGCGTCTGTAGATCATCGCCTCGTATGTGCCCTAAATTTGTCACCTGCACTGTCTTATCCACAAGCCCACTTCAAATATCTGTTCCCGATGCTGAGTACTTATATATATATATATGTATATATGTATATATATATATATATATATATATGCTGAGTACTTCTATATATATATATATATATATATATATATATATATATATAGAAGTACTCAGCAGCAGGAACAGTTGACTGAACTCTTCGGTGAATGGACATCGAGAACATGATAATTTTCTCTACGTTGTGAAAAACTTAAACTTAGAAATTTCCTCAAAATAGAGTCAAATTGATCGATTGCCGTCCACTCAGTTCATGTTTCTGGTGATCTATGACACAATTATTGGTTTCCATATGTCACTTGCAATAAGGTTTTTGTCGCGCATTTTCGCTCTAATTAGTATGACTTCGTTTAGTTAGGAATGCTGACTTTCCTCAAAAGTTGTGTATATCAGCAAACAATAGACTTAAAGCTTCCATAAATACGAAGTTTCTAATGAAATAACTGGCATTTCCAAACATCCACTAATAATTAATTATATCGCAGGCATAGTCGCAAAATCCGTAAAAGGAAATTGTTGCAAAGCAGAAATCATGCGAAAGAAAAGGGAATATCCTACGTGGACATTTCTGGACTTGCTATCCGTTAGAATAATTTTTCCATACAGAGTAAAACATCGGACACAAAAAAATCATATTTCACACGACTTCCGAATTTCTCTTCACAGCTCGCTTTCCCCACGATGCGCTACTTTTCACGGAGTATAGGCCTACTGCTGCAATTCGGTATAAGTTATACAGTAAGCAAGTGTATCATCGTTTCAGGAAAAGAAATATTATCAGTCTTTTAGTATACGTGATACCAGTTACAGAAGAAGCCCGTTATTCTGCAGCACATATTGTACTTTTTAAACTGTAAAAACCGCTACAACCGAGCGATTCGATTGCAACATCATCTCTCTATATTCTTTCGCGTTCCGGTGTTCCGGTGTTCCGGTGTTCCGGTGTTCCGGTGTTCCGGTGTTCCGGTGTTCCGGTGTTCCGATGTTTCGATCGCAGGCGGAAGATGACCGACAATCTTGCTGCGTTATTTGATTATGCCATGCGCGTCGTTGATGATACATTTGCAGGCTGGCTGCGTTTGCATGATCGGTTTTCGTTTCATTTCCACAGCAAAAGCTAGCGAAATTTGTTCCAATTTCAGAAATTACGTTCAGTCGCCGAAGCTAAGACGAAAGTATGCATGCCAAATCCGATTTCGGATGCACCACATGATTGGAAAATCAGCATCAAATGAGAAAGGTGGAGAAAACCATCACACACACACACACACACACACATATATATATATATATATATACACGTAATTATATTCCGTTATCGTAAAATTGTGCATCACTAGCCCTTAACCAGATATGACAATTGGTCACTAAAAATGACCCATGACCCATTTGACGGTTGACCCATTGAGCCCTCGGCTTGTGTGACCTTGACACATGGGGGTCGGTGGCATTTAAAAGGGCGCCTATATCAATAACATTTTTAAAAGCCGTTGAGCCGTTTAAAAATATTTATTTGCCTCGTCTCTATCGAACACAAAGCTCATAACTACTGTTATCTTCTAAACAATTCCACAGAACAAACCAATAAAATTGTGACCAAAACGGCACGCAATTCCATTGAAATAGTCATTTTTCACTAAACGTGAACCCAACATTTCAGACGTTGCATAACTGCACAGGAGATCTTAAAAATGTGATGGGTTGTGGGTCAAGTATTGATGACCAATTTGACCCACTGACCCATTACCATATATGCCGGTAACTGTGTCTGTGTCGCTTGTCCAGTGAGCGATATCAGAAGAACTGCGGCCTTCTACTATATATTATGCCCAGCAATATACCCCCAAAATGACCGAACCTTGGATCGCTATAGCAATATTTTAAACGACCTTATCCTCCTTGATCGCAAAGCGCAAACATCAGCCATAGCACTCAATCTGCAAATGCCTATAGCAATGGTCAAAGCCATATAGGTTTCACTGGCAGAGTCGTGCATGGTTACAAATTAGTGGCACCATTATTCCTATACCGGCCGACATGCTTAGGCCCGACTAGGGATTTATGGAAGCGTCCTGAGCCCCCCCTACCGTCCCCCAACTGGGTCATGGGCGGATTTTCAGCCGAAAATAGTGGGCAATATTTGTCGCATCCGAAAAATGTGGGGTAACATTTGTATATTCGAAGTGCAAACTGCAAAGATGAAGAGGTCATATTTAAGCTTATTTATCTTCTATATACGATTAAACCTCCAAAATTTATATATATAATGAACATCAACACACTGTACATATATATATATATATATATATATATATATATATACTAGCTGTTTGCCCGTCAAAAATGACGGAGTAGTCTGGCTGTTTTCCTGCATGATTTTTGTAAATGTTTTAGAAATTTCCCAATGACTTGTCCTTAACCGGAACGTGGCTTGAGGAGTTTGATGTATGGACGAATATGAGGGCGGAATATTCGAATATCTGAATTATGTCGGTCAATGATATCCAGTTTGGTTGTAGTAGTATGGGGAAATGAGGGAGCGGAGGTAAGGAGCGAGGGGAGACGGGAAAGAGGAAGGATGGAAATAGGAATGGGATGAGATTGGAAAGATAGAGCGGAAGAGTGAGATAGAGGAATGAGAGAAGAAAATGGAAGGGAGAAAGAAGGGCACAGAGAGGACGAGGACTAGGAGGGCGGAAAGTGGAGGGTATCTTTTTGAGGCGTAATATGAGAGGGAAGGGATGGGGAATGAGAGATGAGAGGAATGGGAAGCGGACAGTGGTGAATGAGATAGAGAATTGATAGTGGATGGAGAGGAACGGGACGAAGAAGGAAGGATTGGAAAAATGGGGGGGGGGCAAAAACCTGTGCACACAACGTTAGATATACAGGCAACGTTAAAACACGATATACTCCATAGACCAGCGCGGGCCCGTCGGAGAATCGAAGGATTGGCGCCTTCAGTTTTACATGGCAAAACCCCTGAATGAGGGCGGTTTGCCAGCCTTTCGCTCGCCGAATTTCCTTCCACTGAGTTAACGCCCATTCACAGCTGAGTCGACAGGGGCGCTTGGGACAGATACAAAAAAGTTTCTGCCGCTGCCGAGACTTGAATCACGGACCTCAAGAGTAGCAGGCCAGTGCGCTAACCACTGCTCCACCGCGCACCCATATCAATAACGTTCGGCCAAGTAGAACGACGTCTTAAAGCTCCGCCCATTTGGTTGCTCCGACCATTATTACTTTTGGTTGCCTAGCAACGATTATAAAATGACAGCAGCGCGTCGTCCAATGAGAACGCGGTTATATAAAGACACACACACGTGCACACACACACACATATATATTCATATATGCATATCCTGTACATATGAGTCCAAAATATGTTATCTCGCATTTCCTAACAAATAGACAATACCATCCGTGGTGGGCAGTTGCAATTTTCTAAGCTAATTAACTAAAATGAGGATTAGCTTCAGTTATGAATATTATTATAATTAGAATAATTAGCAAAATTAAGAGATCTAATTAATTAGGATAGTATTAGATCCATGTTAATTTAATTAGAATTACAGCTAGCAGAAGGAAATTCACAATGATAATTATTTCATGAAGCCACATCATTTTCAGTTTAGAATGTTGTATAGTACTTTATGCTATAAATTCTAAAGTCTAGACTGCTTTGGAAGGATTTATATATTAATGGCAACTTCAGAGGGTGTCGACCAATCTCTTTCCCGTATCATTATTAGATAAGTCCTGCAGAACTAAATAGGCCTACTCTATCGATCATAGATGATTTGGCACTACAGTTGCAACTGCAGAAACACGGCTCATTTATCTATTATAATCCCGTGAAGAAATAATTCAATTGCTGTTCACATTGGTACCAAATATCCTGGAATGTGTTGGTCTCTACTGAATCAAACCCATGGATTACAACTGCTTCTTTCTTATTACAACCATTTCAACGGCGTTTACAATAAGTGTCAGTGCAATGCTGACTTCATTAATTTTGAAAACGTTTTTTGCTAACACCTAAGCCGAGAGCTCAAAATAAGCGGAAATTTAATAATATCAGCTTTACTCGGTCTGAAGTTTGGAAGGTTGCCTAAATCCAATAGCGTACAGATGGGGCGGAAGGCGGTGGTCCAGGACGCACACCAGACGTGACCAGATGGGTGTAAAAATTGATCCGACGATCTTGTTTGCTTTTCACACTTTTTTACTGTAAAATCCTTAAAACCTGTCTGAATCCGTTTCAATACTGGCTCATCAATGGATGAAATATGTGTAACACAAACCAATCAACAAAGAGTTAGCAGCAATGGTAGTAGTAGTAGTAGTAGTAGTAGTAGTAGAGTAGTAGTAGTAGTAGTAGTAGTAGTAGCAGCAGTAGTAGTAGTAGCAGTAGTAGTAGTAGCAGTAGTAGTAGTAGTAGTAGTAGTAGTAGTAGTAGTAGTAGTAGTAGTAGTAGTAGCAGTAGTAGTAGTAATAGTAGCAGTAGTAGCAGTAATAGAAGTAGTGCGGTAGTAGTAGTAGTAGTAGTAGAAGTTGTATTTGTAGTAGTTGTAGAAGTAGTGTAGTATTAGTTAATTAATTGGTATCGATTAATTAATTGCCATCAATAATAAGCACACTGATCGCGTAATTCAATTAACATGTTACACAATGTCGAGTAATTATTGTTTGTACGCTTGAATAAAGGCCGAGGAGAAAAGAGTCGTAAAAAAGTCGTGGAAAATCGTGACTTTTAGAGCGACACAAGTTCATTCCGACGAGAACATCTCAGACTGAATGAAACGAACGCAGATAAACACTTGGAACGAGATCTGCACTTGAATCGAGACTGATCTCTTAGAACCGAAACATGACCAGAATTAAACATCAGTGCAGACCAAGATGAACGCCTGTAGAGGAGATACTTTTCCATGATTGTCCATAAAGCAAATTACACTTCTTATTCGGTGCGTCTTCTGGATGGCTTTGTCTTCAATTAAAGGCTTCGCAAGCAATTTCAAACTGCACCGAATACCTCCATGAAAGCAAACTCTCCAAAATAGCCCAATCATCTGGTAGTTAATCGACTCGGAGTGTTTCTGAACTATCGATGAGTTTTGATTAAAAACAAGACAATTAAATTTTGACCTTTCTTTCATTTACACGCCGGAGAATGCATGGCGAAACATAAAACTATTTATCGATCAACGACATTTATAACACTGGTTCCAGGATCAAATGTCCAGCAGGTTTAGAAGCGTCAAACAACGAATTCGATTTATTTCAAAAACACCGAGAAATGTTGTTGGTTGCGATAGAATGTCTGTATGCTGGCAACAACCATGTAGTCCTAGTCTATGCACATGTGTGTGCGTGTGTCTGCAGGGCGCGATTTGTAGGGGTAGGAGGATTCCCCCACTGCCCAACTTCATCCCCTTGCTGCTTTCCCCCCGCTGCCCAACTTCGTCCCCCTACTGCTACATTCTCCACCAATACATCCCCCACTTCTACACTTCCCCAGCAACTACATCCCCCCAAGCTCAACATATCTCCCCCACTGCTCCAGGTCACAAATCGCACCCTGTGCGTCTGTATGCTTGCCTGCATGTGGGTGTACTCGTGAAAGATACCAGAAACTGGCAATTTTCTGTTTAAATACACAAATCCAATATTTCATTTCGATCATCTTCTTCTTCTTCATTAACCGTGGGCTCAGTAAATTGCTCTTTCTATAGTTTTCTGTCATTCTTCCCTGTTCCTCTGTGACTCAGATCCTGTAAATTGCTTCCAAGCCATTCCTCCTCTTCTTCATCCTCCTCCTCATCATCATCATATCGCCGTCATCGTCATCATCATCATCATCATCATCATCATCATCATCATCATCATCATCATCATCATCATCATCTTCATCATTATTCATTTATTCATTTCGAAGCACTTTTATGATTATTTTTTGACATCTGTATGTCTCCATAACTGAACTAGAATATGTATTAATCATTTTCAAGTTATTAAGTATACTAATCTTTGCAGAACCTGATCTTTAACTTTGTTACAGCGCTTTATAAATTGTCCTAATAATAATAATAATAATAATAATAATAATAATAATAATAATAATGATGATGATGATGATGATGATGATGATGATGATGATGATGATGATGATGATGATGATGATGATGATGATGATAATAATAATAACAGAAACTTTGAGTTTGTTATTTATTCATTACGAGAATGTCATTTCCAGCTTGGAGTGTCTCTGTCCATTTTGAAGGACCTAATAAATTATTATTATTATTATTATTATTATTATTATTATTATTATTATTATTACATGGTTGTAAAATCACCTTAAGTCACTCACACAGTCAAGAGTCTTAAGGAGTGAAAAACTTGTCCAAAGTCGCTGCGTAGTGACACGGGTCAGATTCGAACCCGCTACCTTCAGGCTTCGTGGCAAGAATCATACCGCTACTTCACCGCCCTCCCCCTCTGAATGGAGCAAACGAGTATCTGTGCTCCGATGTAAGCCCAGCTAGATGGCATGAAATTGCTTTAGGATCTATGGAGTCTATTAGCAAGGAACCACTGTGTAGCTAATTCGTCCGATGACAGCTCGGCGATTTGAAAAGTGTCGAGCAAGTTTCACAAAACCTTCGAAATATTGTTAGAACGTCAGCGTTTTATAGAGCACCGAGTGCGTTTTGTAATTTCCTCCTTGTTTTTGCCGAACTTCTCTCGTTCTTTTTTGCCGGATTTATAACTAAAAAAATTGTCGGATGAGAAAGTGCATATCATGACCTAAACTCGACATGCGCCGATTCGAAGCCCAAACAACCTGCAGCCAGTGACCTTGCTTTCTGAGGAAACATTAATCTCATGTAGACCCCTACAGCGCTTTCGCGCCTTTGATGCAAAAGCAGTCATCCCATTACTCCCACTCACAAATTTTTACCTCCAGTGGTGAGTAGAAAGGTAGGTCCCGACGGTCCTGTACTCGAGTTCGAGCGTTGAGATCCTGTGCTTATCTCCGATCTAGGAAATCGGCGACGTAGGTGGCATAAGCCATTAATCTGTGGTAGGTTGCCATTACTTTCCCCAGACCCACGTTTTCTACCTCGCAGCTTAACGCTGCTCCAGTGGTGAGTGGGTGGCTAAAATCTAACTCTTGGTCCCCACTGGGTGGTCGCGCTCGACTATATGAGTTTAAGCCCCAGTCTTTGAAACAAATGGCACGTTGACTAAACAACAACGTTGTCTCTCTATCTCAGTGGTTCTTAACCGGGGGGGTACTCGTGCGGCCGTGCCCCTTGGGGGTACTTGAAGGACGTTGTGGGGTGCTGAATAATCCTGAAATAAAGTCTGTTTAGAGACTTTTACTACAATTTACCCAATATACTGTACACATGCTGAAGAAAGTTTTGTACTGAATTAGACATTCTAAAGAAAAATTCCATTTTCGGCATGTGCACAATCTGTGACAGAAGTTTGTTGCAGTTTTAATTTTCAGTTTATAATTATTTTCAATATATTGCACAGATTTGTCCTGGGTTTTGTCCTGGAATAAGGTACGCTGGTAGGGGTACTTCGTTCTCCTATACTTCTTTTAGGGGTACATAATCGTAAAGAGGTTAAGAGCCCCTGCTCTATCTGAATTCAACAGTTCAAGCAAGCGATGGACAAAGCCGGCTTTGATCATTCGGCGGCCGACCGTAGAGCGGTTCCGAGTGAACCATTGCAAAGAAGCGAACTGTGAAATCTGCAGACATCTTTCGGTCATGCCAGATGGATTTCGTCACGCAACCGCCGAACAAAAGTGGCCCGCTCTCTCTCCAGACACAGACAGTACAAGTCTTTCAAAAATACGCCGCGGCAGAACAAAGACGACGACGGCGTCACAATGGACGTCACGACCAAACGCCACGATGACGTCGACTATTATATTTAAAAAAGACCACCACGTTGGTCAGACGAGACCGGCAGACAGCAAGCAGGACGCTTCGACTTTAGGATCCAACGCATACGACATGACGCTGTGACGCCGTGACGTCTTGTCACAACAGCGTCACGATGGCGTGACCTGTCTCGACCGATTCTGTTACCTGAGAGACAGTAATTGCTGAGCCGAGTACATTTCGTCTTTTAGGGCTCAAGGTCACAGCTTTAAAGAGGATTCTTAATTCAATCTGGACACTTTGTATTGAATCATTCAGCACCGGTCAACAGCTGATGGTTGTGATGATGATGATGATGATGATGATGATGATGATGATGATGATGATGATCCACTGAATTCGCTTTGGATCACGACGATGACGCAGTCGCTAAATTGGAACCTTGAATGACAATAAACAATTCCAGATAAATGAACGAATGGCATAGCTGACAGCCAACATTCCAACGTGACATTTCTTAATAGGCAGTTCTAGAGCCCATGCCGCCCTGACTTCGTACAGATGTCCAACTTTCCTGGCAACGCAGTGCTTTTTGCAACATACGGACAACATTTCCCGAAATAGGACAATAACAAGAAAGAAACTACTTCGTCTGTGAAGTGGAAAATTGATAATACAATTGCCGCAAACGCGATAATAGAAATTGAACAATTTTCTGTTGCTTGACGATAAAAGTAACCGTCCACTTGTAAGGCGTCTGTCTAGACGCACAGGAAGACAAAAGCAATGCTGTTTCTTTTCTTTAAAAAAACACTTTCCGATGTGACAAAAACAACGAATGTGCATCTTCGCGTATCTCTGCTGGTCAATCGCCTTCCATGGAAGACGCATGTTTGGTACGAAGTAGCACAAGTTTCAAGCCAAAAATAGACACACGTTTAAGACCAACGCGACGGAGACAATAATCCAATGTGTGTGTTTGTGTTTGTGTGTGTGTGTGTGTGTGTGTTGTCTTACTGTTAGTGCAAAAGGCTGTGGGGTTAATAGGCTGTTAATCGCATCCATGCAACGATCTGTTCTGCTATATATAACGCATAGATTATTGCAATTTGACGTGAACGAATGAGAGAGAGACATAGATTACTGCAATGTGAAATGTTGACGGGAACGAGCGAGTAAGCGAGTGTGTGTGTGTGTGAGTGAGTCAATGTGTGAGTGTGAGTGAGATTCAAGTTGTTCAGTATTCTATCCGATTTCAGTGTGTCAGAGGAGTGAACTCAATTAGTGACATTGCATTGGTGCTATCTTTACTATATATTGCCTACATCAGTGCCTCGAATCAAAGTTTCTAATAAAGGTACAATGGTAGGTCTAATTGAAAATCGAGCGCAGAATAAATGTAAAACATTTTCGTTTTCAAAATAAAAGTTTTTACAAGACAACAGTCGAAAATTATTAGTGAAAGATACGCAACCGATATACGAACTGGAGAGCGATTCAAATAATCCAATCTCTCAGTCGGATTCAAGCCCCCAGCTACCTCTCCCTTAGAGTTCCATGCCCCACAAGACAAATTGACAAGATCTGCGCAAGTCTATAAGAATGGATGGAAAAGGATAGTTTCCTAAGAGGCTCCAGAGGCAGATAAAGAATTCCAAGCAGTCTTTATTTTAACCAGGAAGACAATATCGAAAAAACGTGCAAAGTGTGATTTTAAGAATCCAATGTTTTAGGTTTTTAATACTTCAAAAGCTTTTTAAAAGTCCAAATTTAGGTATTTCATGTTTTTTGTTTTCAAGTCTAAAAATGAAAAAACTCATCCTTAACGTATTTCAACTTTTTAACTCTCTGCATACAGCAGAACACATATGTGAAAAGAATATAAAGAAGGGTCTATCAGTGTTGACATGCCAGATATTAAACGCTAAAAAGTCTAAACAAACCTAAAAACCATACCTAAAACCTAAAATGCTAATAACCTAAATTTAGTTCTACTGTAAATAAACTAGTTTTTTTCCAATCCTGATGACAACTAGGACAACAGTGATAACGGCGATAAACACTATCAGCAGTGCTTTTTGGAAAAATATTTTCCCGGTTGGCAATATTATGTAAATTGTGTATACAGTTAATGCGTTCTGTTTACTCGCGGGAACCCGGCTCTCTGGAACGCGTTAGACAGTGTCACCAACGCTACCAACTTGGAAACATTCACTAAGAAACACTAAAGGCGCACTTGTTCGGACACTCCTTTAATGCAATGTAAAGCACCCCTGACTCTGGCCCGCTAGGACAATAGCGCTATATAAATCAGCCTATAACTAACTATAACTATAACTAAATGTTTATGTAAAATTCTAAAATTCTATGCGGGAGTCATAATAGAAGCTGATACGGCCGGCCACGTTTGGTCCAAAACATAAAATAAAATGCATCAAAATCAAATAGAAAGACAGCCAGCAAAGGATAGGTTTAGACTCTGCAGATAAAATGTAAAAATTTCATTTTTGAACTCAACGATGGGAAAAAATATAAACTAGTTTCATGGTTTTCCTGTATACGCTATACTGGTTCGCACCGACACAGAAAAGCATTAAAAATGTAAAGGAAATTAGAATGTGCTGTTTAAGAACAGCTAAAGTTCGGATAGTATTTATAACATGTTAATTTTATAGTATCATATATAGATATTATGATTATTATCAAGTACTAAAGGCGTTGTACTCAGTCTCAGATGCGTTAGCAAGTTGATACAACAAAGAGAGAGATCCGTGGTAATCACATACTCATGTTCACGACGACCATGACAGGTCAAAAAGACGCTCGTGAGTGACAAGTTCACGACATGACTTCGTTTAGTTGTTGACGACTGCACAGTTATAAAGACAGCAGTTGCAAATTTATAGGTTCTCTTTCAGTTTGATTCACCCCTGATCGATTCGGAACCAGAAACAGTCTCCTGACCAGATCAATAATAAAGCTACCCGGTACTCAAATAAATTATCGCGAATGGCAGATGTATGTGACTATCGTGACGATCTTTTCCTATGTGTAATGACATCTTCTAACAAGGACTTTATATCTAAACATTATTTATATATTGAACGCATACTTTTTCACGAATTAACTATTAATGCCTAAGCCTTTATAACTACCCTCTTATCGACTTAATATTTAATAATAATAATAATAATAATAATAATAATAATAATAATAATAATAATGCACTTCTATAGCACCATTTCTAATACTCAAGGGTATCAATCGATGGTACATCAAATCCATCCTCAAAAGACCAGGTCATTCCAGAGATCAGTCAGAGGGAAACAGCAAGACAGACTATGGAGGAAATGCTAATCGGAAAAGATGTGTTTAAGTCTAGATCTGAAACTGCTCATTTTATTGGAAGATCTGACAACCAGAGGGAGAGAGTTCCAGATTTTTGACCTAGAAATAGAAAAAGCTCTCTTACCAATTTCAAATATTGTTGAACGTTCTAAATTTGTCGCTTAGGAATAAGAAACGATTCAGCAACAAACAGTGGCGGTTCCAGGATTTCTTGGTGGGGGGATAAAATGAATTCATAGGAAGTTGTTGGGTGGGATGAAAAGAGAAAGAAAAATCAATAAGCTTTGCCGATAAAGGCTGACAAAAGGGAATTTTTCCCTAATTTTACTACACTTTTACCGAAAAATTGGCTGACAAGCAAAAAAGGTCATCCGCAGTTTTCTTCCGTAGTTTTACTAGACTTTTACCCAAAAATAGGTCTCACAAGCAAAATAAGTCTCGTGGGGATGCATCCCCACTCACCCCCCCCCCACGTGGAACCGCCACTGGTAACAAACTTCTCATCTTTCGTGAACACGTTTGGCCAATATCACTAGATCTACGACCTATTATCACCTAGTAGTACAGAAGCATTTTATGTCAGCTTTTGGTGTCAGGCAATTGCCTGCTAGTTATTATATAACGAGGTAGTCAGAGACGTCATTTCACTGTTTTTCAGGGGGGGGAACACTTTCGACCTGACAAGGTACAAGTTTGCGAAAAAGCTGACGACCTTTTTTTGCTTTTCAGCCAATTTTCACGGTTAGTTAAAGTAGTTACTTCAAATTACTCGACATCATCAAGCACTCCTTTAGGGCGTGTAAAATCTAAATAACACAAACATTGGCAAAAAATTTTTCCCCTCAAAATCAGGGGGCAAATGCCCCCCTGCCCCCCCAAATGACGTCCCTGGAGGTAGTGGTGCACAACTCACGGTACGCGGGCCGCCAGCGAGTTCTGTCGGGCCTGCGGAGCAAATTAGAACAATATTGAAAACAGGCCGGAGAACAGAAATTTTCTTACAGAAATTTCATATCAACTGACTGCTCTGTTCATATCAAATGGGCTGCAGCCAATCTTTGTGTCATTGCAATATTTATTACAGTTGATTTTGCTCGAGTTGTAGATTTAAATAAAACATGCCATAAATCATAGAACATGCATTTAGAGATTGCATGCGGCCTTCGATTAATCTGATAATCTGAAATTGCTTAATTTCGCACTTGGCCTGAAAAACCTGCGCACCCCCTGTAAAAGGGTTGCAAAGCTGCAATATGTGTAAATGTCGCAAAAGCGCTAGGCGATTTTTTGGGTTTCCAGGGGTCCGCCGCCGAAGCTTTTCTTCTTATTAATATTACTATTATTATTTCTGACAATTTCATATAGCGCAATACGCATAGCGAAGGCTAAAGACAAGAGCGTTTGACAAGGATCCCCAGTAGAAGATGCCAAACAAATATGTCTTAAGGTTCCTGGCGAACAGTTCAGGCGCTGTCGCCCTAGTCACGTCCGCCGGCAGCGAGTTCCAGAGCAAAGGGTTGCCCCTCGAAACAGACCGATTCCCAAATTTCGACGTCTTGGACGGGGGTGGAACCACCAATTGAGAACAGCTGCTTGATCGGAGCTGCGAGCGCCGATCAGACGATTTGGGCTTACAGACAAGAATCGATAAGTAATCGGGACGGAAAGGGTCATTCAACGCCTTTGTTCTGCCCAAGGGCTACCAAAAACCTTGTTACGTAATTTGTCCACTAGTCCAAATAACTTATGAAATCTTTGTCTGGTGTCTTTTGAGAACTGTCGTTTACGATCGGCCATTGTCGCAGCAAATACCAAGACGCCGTCTACACAAAGGTGAACGGCTTGGTGGTTTATCGTAAAGCGTCATCGATACATCGAGGTTCTTTCTCTCTGGTGGAGAACAGCGGCGTCCGCCGACCTCCTTTTCTGCGCGCTTTTAGCCGAACGAGAAGTCGGAGACGATACAACACGACGTTCATCTGCCGTGACCATCGAATGTTCCTGCTCATCGGGTCACAGCGGAATAAATCTGATTTCCATCCTTGAACCGTGCACAGGCTGATGGGATCAGATTGGATCGACCGGCAACAACTGATACTTTCATTAAATAGGATGGTGGCTTCTTTTCCGTCAAAGCGTGAATAGAAGGCAAGAGATATCGATCGGCAAACGCACACTCGGATCCGCCGCAAAAATTGTGTCTACAGACACAAATCAGCCGCAAAAGAGAAGAAATCCTCTTGATAAATAGACAAGCAAACAGATAGACAGACAGACAGACAGGTGTGCAAACATACACACATAAGGACGCACAGATCACTTTAGTGCAACGAAGAAGTCTGGACTTGAGATTGACAAACAGGTAAACAGACAAAGAAACGAATAAACTTACACTTAGATGGATTCTACATAACACAGGAGGAAAATAAACTTTAGCGTTAGACTGGATAGCATAGATGCCATAGAATGACGCGGAAATCTCTTTAACTGACGTTTTAAAACGAATCTGGTGTAAAGGCAGATTGCCATCGCTTGGATGTGAACAGGAGCGATAGAAAAACGCAAAGGTCTAAGACTGGCGGAAATACACAAAGACATAAATTCTACTCTGAAAAAACCGCAATTAGGACAATCAGGTTAGTGTCCGTATACGGATAATGAACGAATTGCTCGTATACGACTAAAGAGAAAACAACACCGAAATTAGCGACGAAGCTTCGAGAACAACAAAATACAAGAGACGCGGTGCATACCAACCCTCTGCAGACGTCTTTGAATAACATGATGTTTATTAGGCAAAAGAAGCGCACAAAAGGCATACGCGAATCTAATACAGCCGAAGAGGTCCGTCAGTCAGAGTTCATAAGACGAGTTTTCGCTTACAGAAAATAATACCGTTACAATTTCCACTTCCAAGTAAATTCTCTGAAAATATCCTGCAACAAATGTAGTCAAACTCACTCGGCTCTCGTTTCCAATATCCTTGACACTACTTTGGAGATATGTAATATGTAACTAATTAGATAACTTCTGCTCTTAAGCCATGGAATTCGAGGACAATGACTATATTTCCTTAAAAAAATACCGTAGCAGAGAAGCAAATGAATATGGATGCGACAGGACAGAACCGTACGAAATTCAGCAAAGAAGGAATTTAAAAGTAATTCCACAGTTAGGTCGATACTCCTCAGGGAGCCCGCTTGAAGCACCCCCGATGCGCCATGCAAGAGAACTGCAGAGTGGCAACCGACCGACCAACCAACCAACCAACCAACCGATAAATTAATTTTACGAGCTTTGAAGTCGTAACCCCGCTTTTAAAACCCTTCGCAGTTCGACCGGCTTATTACATTATCCCAGGCTTAACTCGGCCATCAATCATATTCAAATGCTTTGTGCGTATTAGCTGCGAACTCAAACGCAGCGGCGGCACTTTCTGTGGCAACCGATGAACCGCCACGGATGCAATGCTAGGTCTACTACTACTATCAATTCACTTCACTAAATACTCCCCTTAATCTGGAAACATCCACGACCACTGGCGTAAACTTAGATGAAAAAGTGGGAGTCCAACCTATTTACCTTCCCCCTCCCCAGTGACGGCTCCACAGGAGGGTCCGTGCCCCCCTATTGAGTGCCTGGCCCCCATTGGCCCCCCTGTTGGGACCCTATACTTAATACTACATACCTAACAACAAATGGTTGGCCCTCCATGATTAGAAGTTGGCCACCCCAACGCCCCCCCCCCCACTTGCCAAATCCTGAAGCCGCCACTGCCCTTCCCTATGGTAGTCTCTCAAAGAAGTGGGGGGTGGGGGGCTCGAGCCTATAGAAGCCTAATAGAAATTTACGCCTACGTTCACTACCAGTATAAAGTCACTTTCTGACATCGCATGAACTCAACCAATCCAAATGGACTATATTTTCAGATAGCCATGCACCAAGCAGAACGACCAGAGACTGTTGAAAAGATGACAAAGATACAGAAAAAATGTATTTATACAAAAATAGTGGATTTGATTCTAAATTTACAAAAACTGCAAAAACCGCAAATATCTTCAAGAATAAATTGATTTCGGAATAAAATAGCAACTAGGCCTACTGTATATTGTTTTTACACTTGCAATCAGATTCGACAAAGCGCGTCTGATAAATTAATAGAATAATTTGTGAAGAAGCGATATACAATAACATCTACACACGTAAATGTATAATAATATAATTAATCAATAGGAAAAATCATCGTTCAGTACGCAAAAACTCCCGTGCACGCAAACACCAAGAGCTTCCAAGCGTTCTTGGTGAGGAGGATACGATGAATTTCTAAAAAGTTAGTGGTGGGGGACGCAATGAATTCCCGAAAAAGACTGACAAGCAAAAAAGGAAGGTCATTCATTAGCAGTGTTGTACCCAGTAAATATATCTTGCCGCAAAAAGGCTAAAGGTTGGCAAGCAAAGAAAAAGTTCATCAGCCTTCGGACGCGGTAAACCCTGAAAAAACGCTGACAAAGCAGAAAAAATGAAGCTCGATGGGGGGGATGCATCCGCAGTCATCCCCCAACGTGGAACCGCCTCTGATGATGAACACGTTCACTTATGAACAGACCTGAGCAGAACAACAACGAAACGAGCGACTGACTGACTGACTGACTGACTGTTCGTAGCATATACGAACCGTTGGCGATTCCCTCGGCGTTGTCCTGCGACCGAAACGGGTGGCCGTGCTCGTCGCTGCGTCGGTGGTGGTACCACCAGAAGACGAGGGCGACGATCGCCAGCAGAACGGCTCCGACCACGGCGAAGATAATCAACGTAATCGAACGGCGTTTTGGACGCGTTTTGTAATCCTGTGCAAGCGAACGGGAATAAAAAAATAGAGAAAAAACTAAGACAAAATCGCTCGTGAAATCAAAAGAATTGTTTTTTATCCACCTAAAATGTCTGATGGGGATTTACGAGCATCTGCGTTCAGCTGAAAATACCTTAACTATGTCACACAGATATTATGGGAAATTTATTTGAGGTTTGGTGCGCCATCGGCTTGATGCCCTGGGCATTATGATAGTGGCGCTATAGAAGTTGACTGATTGATTAATTTGAGATATAGGCCTACTCTAGCATGATATTCATTCAGTAAATACGATGTAGTTCGATTTTATAGACAGTTAGTTATGAAGAAACTACGATCATAGGGCACAGAAAACAGTGTTCTGTTCTCTGATGGTTTGTTTCTTAGCAGAATTTATTTCGGTGATGACAACTAGAGGCTTGTTAGCGAAAACCTTCTTCCAATGCAAGGAATATTTCAGGCCTTCAGCACAGAACGGTTTTGTACTGTAGAAGGAAATAGCTATTGTCCACGAACTCCATAGATACTACAGAAATAATATTATGTGATAATAGTAACGTGGTTTTTAAGTGGTTCAGAAGGTTAGGTTAGCCTGTGCGAAAACCACTGTAAGCTAAGAACTCGTGAGCATTGATAGGAATTTTTTTTAGAATAATGGATAACAGTGCTTTCTAATATAACTTGAGTCCTATAACTAGACTACTGTAGAATTAGTAGTGAGGTAATTTCCAATTATAGCCGGGATTGACAGAGGGGAGGGTTGTAGTTTTTTTGGTTTCGACTATTTATTAGGCCTAAATGTTGTGTATTTTATTTATTTTTCATATTCTACTTTAGTATTATTTTTGTGCTGCCTGCCTCTGCCGTGGGCGAATAAAGTTGTTTATGAAAGAGCTTTCTTTTATTTCAGCGAAGCGCATTTCCCATGTCTTAATGGTTTCCAGTCATTCATTAGGCGCTACTCTTCAGAACTGTAATCAGCTCGTTAACGTCAACTTTCGCCAAATGACAAAAAAATGAACGTGCGCTTAATTCGCGCGTATTCTTCGTATAGAACGCAACCGTTGTGTGCTCTAATGTTGAAGCCCTGTCCGTTACCCGACTGTCACGAAATGGCACG
The DNA here is from genome assembly GCA_018105865.1 of Metaphire vulgaris. NCBI lineage: Eukaryota > Metazoa > Annelida > Clitellata > Crassiclitellata > Megascolecidae > Metaphire > Metaphire vulgaris. The sequence goes on along the minus strand of CM030847.1, from coordinate 11,000,300 downwards.
CTATTCCTGTCTCTAAACTGGAAACAAATATTCGCCAGGTCAGTCCATTGTGCGTAAATTACAATGATGGTGATCGGTTCATTGCCCGAAAAAACAATAAACGTCCGTGAAATGGATAAATTATACGATCGGGAGGGGGCGTCCCTCTAGCCCCATGCTGGGGGAAGGGGGGGGGGGTTCTAGACCAGGCGACAATATGCCGTATAATTAAGCTGATAGCTGAGAAAAGTGTCCGTTGTGGGAATTATATTCAGGGAAATGAAGTCCACAGTAATTAATTGCTGCAGCAGCAGCAGAGGATACTTATCAGTAGAGGCTACATGAGTAAGGTTTCGTCGTCATTATTAAATACGAATCTTCGACTAGATGCAGAGTTTGCTGAAGGATATGAAAGTGGAATAGAATTTCCTTATAAGGGACGTTTCCATTTTCATTTCAGTGTCGGAAACAGGGCCGCCCAGAGAAATTCCGGGCCCCGGAAAAAAATTTGCGGGCCCTTAAGAAAAATTTATCAAGTCTCCGAAAAACCTGACAAGCAAAAAAACGTTATCAATTCTCCAAAAACAGCCTGACAAGCCAAAAAACGTTGCTGTCAATCCTCAAAAACACCCTGGCAAGCAAAAAACCTTATCTTTACCGGATCTGGGCCCATGAAAACTCCATGGGCCCGGGTACAATGTACCGGCTGCACCCCCTCTCCTCAGGCCTGGTCGGAAATACGCAGAAGTAGCTATTAAAGGCAGGGCTCATTTCTTCTTTCCTTCCTTCTTTCCGTCGTCTTCTATTTTTTCATTGGTGCTGAATATATATTATAGGAGGAGGCATATTAATATTATATTAAATGTGCTTCGTCGGAACGTTCGATGTTCCTTCTGCTATTATTAATTACATTTTTCCGCTATAGTTCCGGTCGAATGCAAGAAAAATCGTTCAAAGACATCAAAGACACGTGGCTTCAGTTATATAGCGCATGGGTTCACATAGGTAGTAGTCTACATCAGTGGAGGCTCCACCGGGGAGGCCAGGGGGCCCGTGCCCCCTATTGAGAGCCTGCCACCCCCCAGTGCCCCCCAAGTTGGGACCCTATACTTAATGTTACATACATTAAACAACAAATGGTTGGCCCCTCCATGATTAGAAGTTGCCACCCCAACGGCCCCCCCCCCCACTTGCCAAATCCTAGAGCCGCCACTGGTCTACACACACACAGACACACACACGCAGACACACTCACATACGACAGACGTTAGATTTACACAGACGGAATTCACTGAAACGAAGTTACAACCGAGTACCACGACACCGCGGTTTAGCTATCTCCACTCTGTCTCTTACACTTCGAACACACTCAGAAAGCAACACAAAAACACAGTAGGATACCTGTTTTAAGAGTTTACACCTAATCTACATAAGTGACCTCAAGATTTCCATTTCAGTTCAACATTGAAAACTCGATTAAATATAGATATAAACAGATATAAAGGTAAAGGGAGTCACTAGTCCCGTATTCGAAGGAGCTTAGGGTCCGGCGCTGATGTCCGTGTACTAGGAAAGCAGCAACGCAGATGGCTTACGCCATTAGTCTACAGCAGTTTGCCATTGCTTTCTATAGACCCGCGTTTTACCTTCGCATTTTAACGCTGCTATCAATTCATCGACGCCTAAGCGATGAACGGCTTGGTTGACCGCCGGCACCACGACTAGATTCCAGATGGTCACCCAATTAAGTACTAACCGCGTTTAACGTTGCAGATATAAACATATAGATACGGAAGTCCATGGATAAAAACGTAGAAATATATGGCACATGAAGAAGACAAAAAAGAAGAAGAGGTGGAGGAGGAAGAATAATAATAAGAAGAAGAAGATAAACAGCACGCACTGCCGTGCTACTTCGAAAGAAAGTGAAAGCGTACTGCATTCGGTGCGACTTACCAGTTGCAACATGAATATGGAACCGTATCCGACGTCGAAGAGTGTCTGATTGACGACGATTCCTTCCAGGTGACTCTCCGTCAGCAGCAGCTTCTCGATTTCAATCCGAATCTCGCTATCTTTGACGTCGCCGTCTTTTATTTCCACCTCTCCCTGTCGAAGCGCAAAAGGAACAGCTTTAATAATATTAATTAGGCGCTTTACTATATCTGGAAAAGGAAACAGTCGCTGATTAATTAATCAATAAATACAGTCGACAACTGTAGATATCTGTCAGACCAATCAACTTCTTTTTTCGATACTCACGGTGAGAGTAGCAATCGATCAACTTCTATGGCGCCACATAATCATGCCTATGGCACGAACCGATGGCGCACCAAATCCAAGCGAACTTAAAACCAAGTGAAGCGGGGGGAGTGGAATGAACGGAGACAGCAGAGCGCATTCTGAATAAGAACTTTTTATAGCACGCTCTCTAGTACGCAAATTCTACAGTATAGGTGTCGATAAGTACTGTATATAAAGGAAATGCAAATTGTAAGATGATGGTAAGATAAATTGATTGTTCGTTCAGTTGAATTTTATTCCCAGAATCACGTTCCTAAAACCAGAGCGACCGACCGACGGGTGGACTTTAAAAAAAGGCAATACAAGAACCACAAGGTTGCTTTCAACGAACTGATTTCTGAATATTTAACCTCGGCATGCACTTTAATGGGCACGAATGCCTTCCAGTACATCCCTCTAACTGCATGTCATGCGCAGTGGTCATGTCTTTTCTCTATCGTTGCATCTCTTCTGCAGAATGGCGAAAAGCGTTCTCGTATCTCTCTGAACACAAACCACTCTACAGAACGTGTATGGTTAGCGCCTTCACGTTTCATCGACCTCGGCATGCACTTATAAATATGGAGGCGATAAAAAAATAAACGAATTGGTTGCGCCGTCAATAATACATGTACGCCTCTACGTTACGTACTGCATAATTCGCGCTCAATCGGCTATAAAAAAGATCGCAAAGGGTACCGAATAGGAACATATATTCGTCGCTTACTAATCTAATTCGTCATTTAATAATTATCATTGACTGATTTTGATCTAACTCGATTTTTAGTCTGAAAAAGTAAATAGCCTTTGTAGTGGCAGCACAGTTTAAACTAGAAGCTCAAATGACGTCTCATTACTTTAGGCCTTCATGCGTTCATGCCTGACCAACCTGTTGAACTTTCTGGAGGAGGTTTTTGATCAGCTAGATGGGGGCAAGGCAGTAGCTATAATATATTTAGATGTTGCCAGAGCCTTTGATAAAGTGCCCCACATAAAGCTGGCTGCAAAACTGAAGTCCTATGGAATACAGGGGGATATTCTCAGGTGGATTCAAAATTGGTTGAAGAGAAGAAGACAGAAGGTTGGCATTAGGGGAGGCCATTCGGAATGGGCAAGAGTTATTAGTGGAATTCCTCAGAGCTCAGCGCTTGGGCCATTGTTTTTTCTAATATATATAAATGATATAGATGAAGGATTACTATCCAAAATTTCAAAGTTTGCCGATGATACAAAGATATGTAGAAATATAGACTCGGAGGATGATGCTCAAATTTTACAGGAAGATCTAAGGAAATTGTTTCAGTGGTCTGTGGACTGGCAGATGCTTTTCAATATTGATAAATGTTCTGTAATGCATGTTGGTAAATCTAATAATGGTAATGAATATTCTTTAGGAGGAAGGTTCTAACCACAACAGAAAAAGAAAGAGACTTGGGGTAATTATCCATAGAAGAATGAATCCATCTCACCAATGCATGGAGGCAGCAAAAAAGGAAAACCAAATGAATGATGAAAAGGACAATAGTGAGTCGAGACAAAGATATAATCATAAAACTATATGTCATTAGTAAGGCCTCATCTAGAATACTGTGTTCATGCGTGGAATTCATTCTTGAAAAAAGATATAGAGCTTTTAGAAAAAGTGCAAAGACGAGCAACGAAGATGGTCAATGGGTGCCATAATTTAAGCTACGAAAAAAGACTTCAATATTGTGGACTGACAACATTAGAAAGGAGAAGAGAGAGAGGGGATTTGATAGAAACATACAAAATAATGATTGGGAAAGTAGATGTGCCATACGATCGATTCTTTACACTGGCACACTATAGTGGCACAAGAGGCCACAAATGCAAATTGTTTAGTTTAAGCAGAGGGTGGGTCCAAGAAAGAAATTTTTTTAGTGCAAGGGTTGTGGACAAATGGAACAGTTTGGACGAGGTGGGAGTGACAGTTGAAACAGTAAACGGATTCAAAGGCTATTTCGATAAACTAGGTTATTGAATGCAGATGGTTACAGCAGTGGCTTTCACACATGCTTACTTAGCCTCCTAAACCACTAAAATCACATTATTATTTTTATCAACTGCTAAACGGCTATTTCATTGCTACTAACCGCACGCATGTCATTAGCATGTTTGTACGGTTCGTGTTCGTTTGTTGCTATACGCATATTCAGTCATAACGTATATGATTGAACTGAAACATGAAAACTTAATTAAAGCTTAGTTGACTCTAATTGAATTTAAGTGAAGACATTGCTAAGACAAGACACAATTGTAACATCGAAAAGGTCTCAATCTGATGTTTCCTGTGGTGTATGTTAGCGGTCTTTACAGCATTCCGTTGTCATATCACAGAATTTACGCGTAATCAATTTACGTGTAATCAAATTTCTTGTCACTTTACTAGACTGACTGACTGACTGGCTGTAGGCTGCTCTGGTTGGTCGAACGAACTGACGGATGCCGGATAAACTGTAAATGATCACAAAACGACGACTTTAAGTGAAGAGGTCGGTTAGTTCAAGCTCTAACCGCTGACACAAATGTTTCTAAGGCAAACAACATCATCTTGACGCGGAAAAAATGACACCCCGCCGATTATGTTACTTAACCCAAGCTGCCCCAAACCATTCAGGGTCTCGCCAAACAGCAGGAAGGGTACTCAATGGACGACGACGACGACGACGACTACGGTGACGATGACAACGACAGGCATGAGTGATGATGACGAATGATGAGAAACGTGTTTCAGAGGTTCGATGCGATAAGTGAATTGATGGATGGCGCCTGATTACCGACAGCGACGACAGCGTTCGAATCGGAAATCGCATCTTCGCGAGGTCCTTGGCCAACAACTGTCACTCCTGATGAAGTGTTCCGAACGGAAGAGGCGGCCAAGCTGCGAACTCTATATCTTAGATAATATATCGATCGATCGCTGTTTCGATCACGACTTCGATTTCCACAAAGTTCGCAGTTTCTATATAGGCAATAATGCAGCTTCAGATTTGTTTCATATTTGATTTTCAACTAAAAGGTGAGGCAGAGAGTTTGCTCTATTGAACCTATTGTCCATTCGATTGCATTAAAGACGCAAAACACAACTCAAACTTCGTCAAACATACTTGTTCACGTAAATTTATTGCCTGTTGAAAACACTGCTGAATCATTTCCTAACCTCCAACTAATATACTGAATATATACTGTTAAAACAGACGAACAAAACCTGACATATCTTGAACAAAGCAAAATGCCCAGAAGTGACAGATATCGAAGGCCAGTTGGTTGTTCTTTCGATGCGTGCTTAGTAGTTAGTTTTTTAATATTACAGCACTCCGCTGAAACAGGATCGGGATATGAGAGAGATAGATAGATATATATATATATATATATATATATATATATATATATAGAGAGAGAGAGAGAGAGAGAGAGAGAGAGAGAGAGAGAGAGAGAGAGGAAGTATGAGGAAAGAGGAAGCGTCCTTTCATTTTCTTTCGTAAGCGCTTTGAAATTATGTTCCGTTTAATTTGTTTTTAATTTGCAAAATTTCTCTACTGTTGTATATATATATATATATATATATATATATATATATATATTTATTTATATATCTATACTGTATTCTCACACATCTTATAATCCTTACTCCTTGTATAATCCTTATTCTCTGCAATTACTTACATGTCATTTAGTCCTTATTCTTTATAATTACTTAGTTACATGTCATGATGGCATTTAACTTACTTCTTCTATTATACTTTATCTAAGATACCTACTTGCGGGAATTCATTCCCTATGTCATCTTTTTATTTTCCTTCTTTGACCTAATATGAGTAATTATGTTATTATCTTTCAGATTGCTTTCTTAATTAAGTCATTTAGTTGAATCTGATTTATGCTGAAATGTGTTAGTTAATTATTACACTCGTATTATAGATTCTCTACACTACAGTAATTATTTGATTTGATGGATTTGAAAATGGTAAACTATAGGTCTATATTGGATATTGGATATTGGATATTGCGAGCGAATGTTTAAAATTTAGCTCTTTTTATAAAAGTCGTTTTCCGAGGTTTATGTCGGTATATTTTGCCTTAACTATTTTGATTAAAATGCGCTAGACCGACCTATCATCGCTCATCTTATTACCATCATTGACTGTAATTATTGTACCTCGGGCCATCTCTTAGTTTTTCCATATTAATAAGCTTATATTTCACTCCACTCTTAACACCGGCTGCACCATTCACCCCATGCTGAGCTCGTGAGTCGCTGCATGAGCCTGAACACGACATTTGGCATGATTACCAGCAAAATGGAAACAACGACACAGGACAACAGCAGCAACAACAACAACTGCTGCCGATCATAATTCCATATTCATCGCTATCAACACACCTGATCAGAGAATGGAAATGCGCTATTAGCACACATCCCACTTTCGTTAGTTACAGAAGAGTAACAGCCGCATACACCAGACATAAAAACCCAGGCCAATTGCTAACAGCCTCTACAAATAGTAGACCTCCTCACAATACTAATAGTCTAATACAAACGACCTGTCAAGCGATGTCAGTCAGTCAGTCAGTCAGTCAGTCAGTCAGTCAGTCAGTAAGACTGTCTGTCCTTGAGTGTATGTCTGTCCGTCCTTTTGTGTGTGTGCATATGTGTGTGTCTGTCTGTGTGTGTCTGTCTGTGTGTCTGTCTCTGTCTGTCTGTCTGTGTCTGTCTGTGTGTCTGTCTGTGTGTGTCTGTCTGTCTGTTTTTCCATCGGAGCCAGAGCAGTAGTTGCTCGTCGGATGCGAGCATAATTCACCGGGTAGATTTGCATTCTTGCATACGAGATTGTCGTGGAGCGTAAGAGCCGAAGAGAGTCGAAGATGCGTGAATGGACAAAACATCAGCAGATGAGTGAATGGATGGATGCAGCAAAGCGATATAAATGCAGATGGACTGCACGGGCTGTTTATTACTGCGTCTGAAAGGGCGGAAGCGACGACGCGCAGACTGGAAACTAACGGTGCTGCGAACGTATGGACAACTTGCGTCCAATTACGAAAGTGCAGCGCACATACTGTGAGTGATAGACCCCCATGTAAATAAATAGCCTAAGAAACGGTCTATAGTCCAGTGTCCATTACGCAATAAGACAGTGCTGCCTGTCGGCGAGTGCCGCGGCACACAACTGTGCCGCAGCGGCAGCAGCAGCGTTAGAAGTGGGCCGTTGCAAAATGACGGAAAATAATAAAATAATAATGGCGCTGTCCTAACCATTATTGGTGTCAAGGACTAAGTTTAGTCCATTAGACTGTTGCTTAATGTCTCCATAGTTTCTAAGCGTAAGGCGCTTCTCTTCAGAAATTCAATTCCTCCATACGGCAGATGAAGCGCCCAACCATGATGACTCTAAGAATAAGCAGCCACTGAGGTGCTACTTAGAAAGCGCTATATAAATTCACAGTGGCGTTCCTAGGAGGTGCGGGGGGTGCGGACCGCACCGGGTGACACCCAGTAGAGGGGTGACACCAAACTAAGAACTTTTTTGCTTGTCACTCACCAACGTTTTCATCTCCAGAAGGACGATAACCTTTTTTGTTTTTGCTTGTCGCCACGTTTCAGAAGGGAGATAACCATTTTTTGTCACCACATTTCCGCACGGGGTAACACCAAGCCTAGGAACGCCACTGTAAATTCACGACGAGATTTTTTACCTACTTACTTGATGAAGTTCGTTGACTTCCTTTGACTATCTGTTTTGTTTATAGGTTGTCTTGACTACGTCAAACCTGAGAATAGGGTTACTGTGTTCAATGTTTAAACGTTGTAGGCCTAAGGGTGCAATGGTGGATGACTGCAAGCGCAGTTAACGAAAACCAACCGACGATTTGCAACAACACCACAACTGCACGAGGTGCAAAGCGAATAATGTCCAATGATAGGTTGATTACAACTCAAGTATACGTGAAGTAAAGTAACATAATTAGTAATTAGTACTAATTACTGCGAAGTTTTTGAACTAATCAATAATTATGAGGCAAAACAGATTTAAACACGGACTCGAGTATTTCTCACTCTCAGTCACTTGCAAGCAATCAGTGCAGATAAAACTAATACGCTACTTAGTTAATCACTTATCAGTAATTCAGTATGCTGAATGGAAATTGACTATAGGGGGATCCAGTGTTTACCAACAAGGTCCGGTTGCTCCGCCCACTGGTGGGCAGAAACCATAGAAACCAATGTTGTCTATTAATAGACGTCAATGGCAGTAGCAGATTTCTTGCTGGTGGGCATAGACAGGGGCTTCTATCCCTATTTAAGGCGGGCGCAGTGTGCGCCCGAAAAAAAGTGGGGGGGAAATATTTTGCTTTCAACACCGTTATATAAACTATTAATAAGCTAAATGATGCTACTAATCTGAACTGAACCGAGACTGATATGGATTCAAACAGGAGCGTCATTTGGGGGTAGGGGGCCGTGGCCCCCAAGGAAATGGAAAAATAATAATTTGTAATGTATTAATGTGCAAAAAATCGCAAAATTTCCCGAAAAATTTGCCCCAAAATATCAAAACAATGCAAATTTGCCAAAATCGGCCCCAAAATTGCCCCAAATTTCCCAAAATTTTGCAAAAATTTGCAAAAAACATAAAATTTGCAAATAAAAGCCAAAATTTGCCAACAAATTATCTCGCCCCCTAGAAAAGTGTAAAATGACGCTACTGGATTCAAAATAACACTGACCGTGACGTAATCAATGGTACATGATAGCTATGCCTAACACAAAGCATAAACATCTGAATATAATACTAAGTCTACAAGGGAGAAAATTAGCAGGGGGAATTTGTAATTTGAGGGGGGATTTGTAAATTTTTTGGGGTGGGGGGGAATTGAGCCCGGCTGCAAGGGGGGATAGAAGCCGCTGGGCATAGATCAGTGACCATAAAGATTGTTCTGGATACTCCCATTAGACCTATTTGACGTAAAATTAGCCAGCACTAGAAAGTCTCAAATTAAATGTTTCTTTATGCCTTCAGCTATAGCAGAACCTGAGCGTCAACAGTGCTACTGTGCAGTCTTGCTCTATCCTTTCTCGTGATTTTTCCTGCTGTCGAAAAATGCCTTTCCTAGTCTGCACTTGATAAAATCAATCAGTTGTATCTGTGGACCTGACTAATATCAGGCGGACAGTCTCTTCAGCCTTTCCGGGATTGATGAACCTGCATGCTTAGCATCTGAAGAAAATTTAATTAATGCCGGGTCTATATAACCGGGTCATAAAGATGACCCGGAGACCCGTTGACCCGGTAGACGAAGGTGACCCGAATGACCCAGTGACCCACTGACCCGGTTCCAAGTCTGCTGGAAATGCCATTCTTTCGCAGTTCTTATCTTTCGGTTAAATTTTCCATAAATAGTTCAATATAGACGTAGAAACCGAATTGTTTGATCTCACTGCCAAAAACTGCAACGTTTTACAGCCGATATAGGTTTAGGCGATTATTACTGTATTAGGCCTATCAATCAATCAATCAATCACATGATGACTATTTGAAAAAATTGTAATGATAGATTGCGCTGCTCAAGATGGAGCCCCATGCTTATGGATCGCTAAATGACCGTCATGGGACCAAAGACTGGCGAGGCTTTCTGGAGCCAGCGACAATCTCTAGAACCAGTCCAACATCATCAACTCATCAAACAGACCATTGATTCTATTGTAGGCGTACCTGATAGGGAGCTGCAAAGAGGAGGAAAAGGAGGAGAAGGAGGAGGAGCAGGAGGAGCAGGAGGAGGAGGAGGAGTTGAGAGAAAAGAAGGAGGTCGGTTTCTTTGGTCGAGGACAGACGGACGGAAGGAAGAGCAGGTCGATGCTATGCATTGACCGACGGTCGAGGACAGTTTCATATGTCGGCCGTTAAGGAGACGGTCGCGCACCTTTTACTTGTTAATGTCGGCGCCCGCGCCGGCTTCCTAAACCTTCTATCGATCGGCGAGACGCGAACTGTCCTGCCGTCCAATCAATCACGTCCACATCAATACTTTACGAACGACAATCGACGTCGTCGTCTCGACTACGGGGCTTCGGCGCGGCTGCACGGCTCTGGCTTCTCCTTCTCCTCCCTCTCCCTCCTTCTTCTCCATCTCCTCCCCCCTTCTCTTCGGCTCCGACCGGCCGCCGGTCACGGCTACTACCAACGTCTAACCATCGACGCGAGAAACTTTCGCCCATCGTCGGCAGAAAAGAGAGAGAGAGAGAGAGAGAGAGAGAGAGAGAGAGAGAGAGAGAGAGAGAGAGAGAGAGAGAGAGAGAGAGAGAGAAGCAGAATTAGACGACGACTGGCTCAGCATGAAAAGCATTAATTAATGTCCCGCATTGATTGCTTCCCTCATAACTCCATCCTCCCAACCCGTCCTTCTCTCTGTCTGTCTGTCTGTCTGTCTGTCTGTCTGTCTCTCTCTCTCTCTCTCTCTCTCTCTCTCTCTCTCTCCGGTTATTCGGCCTCTGATGCGTTAAGATTACAGGCGCTGTCCAGTTGGTCGTCGAGTTCTCTGAATTAAAAAACGAGTTCCGACCGAACGAAGAGCGCAAGACTTCTTTCTAATTTCGATTCGGTCGTCAGATTCCAGGTCTGAATAGGTCTCCACGCAGCAGCCAGTGTAGTGTGGAGACTGGAGACCTATGATTTTCAAAATGATTTACCACTGATGATCAATGATGTCGCTCCAGACGTCAACGACCGTCATCTCTGTCTACCATAGACTCTGTCAGTAGGCTACTGACTAATAGTGACTATAATTATAGGCCTCCTGATGCTGCCTAGATCCGGTTCTTTTTAGTTAGCCTGAAAGTGGCATTTACTCTTCTTCCTTCGGTCTATCTTCTTTCTCTGTCGACGTTTAGATCTTATTAAAAACTCTCCAGTTGAAAATGGCATCGGCGATATGAGGACTTTTCCCAGCTGCATAGCTGCATATAGGCCCTACGTACGAAAAAAGATGCTATACCTCCTTGGATATAATTTGAGAACAATAATTAATCTGCGATGTTTCGCCATAGGCCTATAATCAAAAGTGAGACTTGTTATTTCACGCACACGCACACACACACACACGCACACACATAGACCTCTTAAGGGGTCTATGCACACACACACACACGCACACACATAGGTATATATACACAGTATATAGTGTATAATATATATATACAGTATATATATATATATATATATATATATATACTGTATATATATAAGCAGAATAGCAGAATTTTTCGTAGCAGGAATATTTGAAATGCAGCTTCTAGATGGATGCAGTTATCGTTGACTGCACACAAAGAGGAAATGGAACCCGAGGCCATCATCTACGACCAAGTACACTAGTCATTCGTAAGTTTCTCTATCGGAAAGTGACCTCCAGCAATAAGCCAACTGTGATTTCTCTGCTGTCGAGATGCCGAAATTAGAACGCGAGTGGCTAAAAATAATAATGCTTTTTTCTGACGTCGATGACGCAATCATCTTGAAGACACCTGTAAACCAGAGATGGCAATGGGTTAATCAGAAATGACTCATGATCCATGTCACCCACTGAACCCTCGACCCATCCTGACCCATCGACCAATTGCCATCTCTGCTACAAACATAAGAAATGATCGGAAGACGAGGACAGGCCAATATTGTTTCAGACAGAGCATCGAAAGTAGGCGCATACGCATGCACTCTTTAACGCTTCAAATTTGTCGCTTGTTTCCTTCTCCATCCTACTACACTTTTAAAAGTCAAACTATGGGTTTGGAAGTAATCCACTGCACTTTAACCATTCTGTCTACCAGTGGCGTAGCCAGGATTTCCGAAAGGGGGGTTGGTTTTGATCATAACCAACTTCGAAAATCTTGACAAGCAAAACAGTCGTCACCTTACATTTTTGCATTTCTATAGCGCTTACAAATTATTTTGGGTCGGCAGCCTAGGGGGTTTTGACCCCCAAAACCGCGTCCGAAAATAAAAAAATGTATGGAACCACATTAAAACAATTTTCTTTGGCAGCCAGGGGTTTAACCCCCAAATACCCTTTGGCTACGCCACTGCTGTCTACTGTTTTATACTTGTATTTGTGAAACGTAGTAAGGATTGATAAACTTTCAGAAATAATTGCCTCAGCGAGAATCTTTAATGACAGCGCGTAGAACTTCGTAAGAATCCAAAAGTAGGCCTACTTAGAGACGAAGAACGAACGGTGATTAATTATTGGGGAATTTTTGTGAACTGAAGACTCATTTGCCAAGACAAGGGTCAGACGGTGCACCGCGGTCCTTTACACCCGATGGGCAGTCTAATTGTATAGGCTACGCAAGGAAAACGCAATTTCTAAAAAAAGATACAAAAATGCACAGACGCGGATTTTTCGAAACCCCAAACGCGTTTGACGAGACTTTCGCTCTACTAGATTCGAATTACCACCGCGTATTATAATGGCGCTATAAAAGTGCTTTATTAATTATTAATAGGCTACTACTGCGTCAGAATAGATCGTCAGGATTTTTCAGGACTAAGTGGCAAAAATCGTCGCACTTTTAGAAAACTTCTTTTAAATGCCCGTATATATATATATATATATATATATATATATATATATATATATATATATATATATATATAGGGTCTGGCGCTGGCCAGTCATTCCGCCGAACTTGTGGTTGTCTTCGCAATGTTGTCGTTGCTACACATTTTGCCACTGCAATTGAATAAAGGCTGAGTCAACTTCTGCAAGGCAAATGCAGTTCAAAATGAGGAAGGCGGAAAAGGGGGAGGATAAGTGCAGTGGGAGGGGGGTCGAAATAGGGAAGAGAGAGAGAGAGAGAGAGAGGGAGAGAGAGAGGGGAGAGAGAGAGGAATGAGAGAGGAGTGGACAGGGAAATGAGAAAGAGAAATGGGAAGGGTGAGAAGAGCGGTGGAGAAGGGGTTGCGAATTGGGAAGGGAGTGAGGGAGAAGGGAAGGGCTGGTTTATGCGGCGAAGTTGGGGAGGGAAAGGGAGGGAGAGAGGGAGGTTGTGGGGGATGGATATGGAAGAGATTGCGCAGAGGGGTACGGAAAAGAGTGACGATGGAGTGGAAGATGGACGGTAGAAGAGAGTGGGGAGGAGAAAAGCGACCGAGAAGGGGGGATTGAAGAAATGATGGAATAACGCAGGTGCACAATTTAAAAAGTTATAGGTCTATAAGTAGCTGTAAGACGCGCAGAGCCACGTCCAGTCAAAAATTAATTTTAAAAATGACGTACGCGCTGATGACGGTGATGATGATGATGATGATGATGATTATGATGATGATGACGATGATGATGATCCGTAAGCTCCGTCCATTATGAAATTGACGTTGCCTATAGCAACGATATCAGCGCTTCGTCCAATGAGAACGCGGCTATACAAAGACAGACAAACATACAGACTTTGGGAAATATATATATATATATATATATATATATATATATATATATATATATATATATATATATATATATATATATAATTTTAATTTTTATCGCTTTGGTCTACGGTCACCAATGCGTTTGATCCGACAGTGTTCTCTCGGTAAATAATGTAAAAAAATAATGTCTAATTACACACTTTTACGATCCATGTACAGGGTGGCGCAGAAAAACCGGACTATATTAAATGCAAACCTAAATGTGACTAGTCCGGTTTTTTGCGCCACCCTGTATTACCTAGTCTCATTCAATCGAAATTAGATTATCATAGGCCGCGTCCATGGCAGTTCATTTAATGGCCCATTAGATGTATGACCCATTAGAGGTCCCAGTTGCTCGGGCGTTAATTATCGGCGAATCTGAGAGTAGGCGGAAAAATAGCCACGATAGGTAACCGATGCTCCGTCGATGCGTAATTACTGACACTCTCTGTATACCCTCCTCCCACGCCACTCCCGCGTGACCTCTGGAGCATCTCGTAGAAAGATCTACGATCTCGACGCGCGCGATGACGTCACGCAAAGTTCACAGGTCAAAGGTCACGGTCGCTTCTTCGCAAGCGTTGACGTCATGACGAAACTTTCTCTCTCTCTCTCTCTCTCGTCATCGGGTTTCTCGCGACGCGTCGTTCGTATCAAATTATTCGTTCGTTGTGCCATAGACGACCGATTTTCGATTAATCAGGCGTGCTAGGGATGCTGTTGTTGCTGCTGATGCTGCTGATGCTGCTTTGATTTATTAACAGAGAAGACGGTCTTAATGATGAGCAATGCGAAGGAGTGTAAAACCGACGATGAGGGAGAAAGGGGTGGGGGAGGATGGGAGAGGCGCCGAGTGAAAGACAGAAGTTGAGATCGCATCGCCATCGATGCCCGAATGAATCGACCGTCTTCTTTTCTGTCGATGGTAATAAGACGATGGATGGATTAGCCAATAATTCAAAGTCTTCGACAGCGCTAGGAAACCAAGTTATGAAATTCAATTGAAATCGAAATTATCTTCAAAATAGTCATTTCCTCAGCAGCTGTTACATTCCGACTTTGGGTAGAATAGGGCTGTCCGGCTGAGCCCCCCTCCCCGTTTTGGCAAGGCTCTATTTTAAAGTTAGGCCTACATTAATTAAGCGTCTAAGAATATGCAAGAGCTAGTATCGCGCACTACTTTTGAAAGCTCTATGTAAATTTAGGAGATTTTACTTACTTACTTGTCTACGTACTTACTAAACTAATCATAATTTTGATTCTTCGGCGTTTACGTTTCGGCCAACACAGTTCTGTCTCCTAATTTGTATCTGGTTTTTATGCGATTAGGATCTTGTGGTCCATCGCCTTATGGGTCTAGTCTATACATTACTAAGTGGCGCTATAGAAGTTTACGAGTACATTGGATTGGATAAATGCACTCGATTCATATTTAATTGTGAGAATACGTTGATTCTAAGTGGCGCTATAGAAGTTTACGAGTACATTGGATTGGATAAATGAACTCGATTCATATTTA
Organism: Metaphire vulgaris; assembly: GCA_018105865.1. NCBI lineage: Eukaryota > Metazoa > Annelida > Clitellata > Crassiclitellata > Megascolecidae > Metaphire > Metaphire vulgaris. The sequence goes on along the minus strand of CM030847.1, from coordinate 10,985,039 downwards.
ATTGTGAGAATACGTTGATTCTAAGTGGCGCTTTAGAAGTTTACGAGTAATTTGATTGATTCTGTGGTTAATATTATTGTGTTCCTCGGCATAAACTATGCGTGTCAAACATTTCCTAAAATCTGAAAATCTTCACACTCGCTTAATGCAGTGGTTCTCAACCCGTGGTCTGCGGACCAGAAGTGGTCCGCGAGAGGGGGGCCTAGTGGTCCGCGGCCAATTCTGAAAAAAACGTTAATAGAAATTAAACGTATAAATATTTTCCATGTAAGTGGCGTAGAGAAAATGAGCGAAAAACAGTGAAAGAGAGCGAAACAGAGCAATACAGAGTGAGAGATAGAGAGACTGGCAGAGAAATAGAAATAGAGAGTGAGAGAGAGAGGGAGGGAGAAGAGAGAAAGAGAGAGAGAGAGCAAATAACTTAACAATTCGAATGGACGACTTAATCCAGCGTTGTCCAACCGTCATGCCATTGCGGGCCGCACAAAAAATGTTTAGACCCTTGACTGGCCAAGCAAGTTGCAGCACTTAATATGGCATAATTATGATATATGCATGGCATGCCATATAAAACTGTTATAAAAATAAGACTTTATACGACTAGTATAAGACTAAGTGTTAATTTTGCTTTTAAATCATTGCAAACAGCTGTGCGAGCGTCGCCAATATATTTATCGTATTTGTTCTTATGTAGAGTTTCGTATGATGTCGTTTTACGTTAAAATCTATCGACACCACTTGCAGGCAAATTAAACAGTGGTAAACCAGAATTGTCCGTACAAAAGTAACTGTTTTCCCATATACTATTAAAACACCGATTTTCGCCATAAACTTTCCGCTTTTTCGAACTCATTATTAACTCATTATTAGCAAGTACGATCAAGAGTTCCAAGCAACTTCTAATACTTATACTCGTATATACGAATTTATTTTATTTTATTTGCATTAGCTAACTGCTCAAAACGGCATCAAATTTTAACTGAGCGAAAACGAGACTTGCAGCGAGATGACAAAATGTAAGTAAATTAGTAATAAGTAGTAAATAAGTAAGTTTAATAATCGCCGTCACCTGTGGAGTGTGGATAAGTAAGCAATTTGGTAACCTCCTAGTCCTAGTATAGTCCTATAAAATAACGGTAATCACCGGTCCTATAGCTAAAATTGTTATTGTCCCAAACTAGATGGCGGGCCGGATGAAACTGGCCCGCGGGCCGCCAGTTGGACAACCCTGACTTAATCAATATCTGGAACTAACGACTCTCAAGAGACTTCAGATTTCATTTTCATCGAGAATTTAGTTCATTTCGTTAACTATTTTTACACCCGTTGAAAAATTGCCATTACCAGAATCACTAGACCTACCACTATTCGCTAAATTGATAAGATTGCCAAAAAACTTATTGCATTACTAATCAGTTTTTTGGCAATTTTATAATTATTTCTTTACGCGCTATACTAAATAATAATAATAATAATAATAATAATAATAATAATAATACCAATAATAATAATAACAATAATAATAATAACTCAGTAATTTAGTAGGATTTATCCTACGTTAAAGCCCATTGGCATTCACACAGCCATCGAATCACAACCTTTATCTTATAGTTCCCAAAAGGCAAACACAATTCGCAGTATACTATTCCAAAACAGCACACATAACTAAACTTCAGTTCTTCGTGACATTGTGTACTATGATCACCACGTATCAATGAAACTAAAATATAAATGCAAATCTAATATTCTATTGTACTTAAGTTACTTTAAAAAGCATTCACACTACAGTAGTTGCCTGATACTGTCTTAGCATCCAATTCGTTCTTGGCAATCTGTCTGTACTACTATGGCACAAAAGAAATACTGCTTTCTGACATGTTTCTTAAGCAATTAATTGTTTTCATCACTCGAGTACCAGAAAGATTAAGCGCATAAGAATAAGCAGCTACTGCTGTGCTGCTTTCTGGGGCGCTGTAGAAGTTTACGAGATTTTACTTACTTACTTACTTATAGACTGTGCTGGTGAAAAATTATCTTATAGCGAATCCTCTTTGTTAGTCGATACATTGTGGGTCTCTGTTAGATTTCCTCTTACTCTCTTTATCTCTGAAGTGTTAGTGGCCAATGACCAACGCTCCAGCCTTTCTTTTTAACTTATCGGTATAATTAATCTTTGGCAACCTTTTATCATCTTGGTTGCCCCGCGCTGCTTAGCGTGTAAATTATTGAAAGCAAGTATATGTACGGTTCACTTTAATTATGTATGCGCCGTATTATAACTACCAGAAGAAATATTAGCCAATACTGTATATTGCGTCCAATAGACAATTTTCCATTACGTCGCCCTATAGGCTATTGCTTTATGCCAAATAAATTATTCACATGGCTATCGTAGCATCTTCAGAGATGGTCAAGGATTGGGTTAACCCAGTATTTATTCTAGGCCTTCTCTGGGGGAATTCCCCACAAGTTTTAAAATCCTCCCCGAAAATTTCCATATGTTGCATTGGGGATGGGAATCCCCCTCAAGTTTGACGAGTGGGAGTGGGGGTTCTTTTAAGAGGGGGAAATATAAGGATCATAATTTTTTTGCTCTCGTTAGAGCATTGAAGAAGGATATGAAATATAAAGTAAGATGACCTTTTTTGCTTGTCAAGGTTTTGGGGAGACAAACCTTCTCCCCCAAACATTTCAAACTCCCCCAATGTCAAGGTGGCTAGAATAAACACTGGGTTAACCCATGAGTTGGGTTGGTTGGGTCAGACTAAGGTTTAAGAAATTGCAATGCATTACAGTTGGTTGGGTTGGGTTGGGTCAAGTAACCCTATTGCCGCGGCATGGGTTGGGTTGGAGATTTGATGGGTTGGAATGGGTTCTAAAAAATTGACCAATGTATATCTCTGAGCATCTGTAATCACTGCAGTAAGAAGACTTGCCAAAACAAAACCACGAGATGCGTGACCACTGACCAAATAATTGGTCCAGGTCAAGTAAGGCGATGGCGCACAGCCATAAATTTCTGACCTGAAAAGGTTATAAGCCTAATAATATCATTCGTCCTACAGCTCTAGTACAGCATGTAGCCTAATAAAGGGAATTTGAGGTATCAAAATGGAAATATCGACAAACTGAAATCATCCAGCACAGCACAGCACAGCACAGCATATATGCTGGCAATGGACCTGATGCTGACATTTCCATTTTGATGTCTGCTGTTTCCGATATAATTGATATATCATTCATCGCCGCTATACTGTATAACCGTCACATAAATTTCTTAATGTTTCTTATAATAGGCCTACTCTAAGTATAAGTGTTCGTGTGTGTGTGTATGTGTGTGCAGAAATGGCAATGGGTCATTGGATCATGACCCCATGGGTCGAATGGGCGCCAATACCTGATGGATCACGTGGGTCAAGACCCATTTATCCATGACCCATCAAATATTTAGGACTTCGTGCGCAGCTGTGCAGAGCATGAAATTTCAAGCTCAGTTCATTAAAAAATATTTGCGATGCCATTTTGAATCTATTCTATGGGTGGCCGGACAAAATGTCATGGGGACAAAATGTCAGCGGCAAAATGTCACGGTGTAGTGTTAAGGTTAGAGTCAGGGCTACATTTTGTCCGTGACATTTTGTCCGCTGACTTTTTGTCCCCATGACATTTTGTCCGTAACATTTTGCGCATGACATTTTGTTCGCGGACATTTCGTCCTAGCACCATTCTATAGTAATGATATCACTCTTGATAAATTTTGTCACGGCTTAACGGCTTTGGGTCATAAATAACATGGGTCGTGCCTTTGACCCATGCCTCATGGGTCAAAGGTCTGGTGAGTCATGCGGGTCACGGATCATTTCTTGTGACCCGGCGTCATCTCTCTCTCTCTCTCTCTCTCTCTCTCTCTCTCTCTCTCTCTCTCTCTCTCTGTGTGCATGTGAAAATTATATTGAATGCAAGTCTCTCAACCATCAAACAATCCTGTTGTTTTGCTCAACCCAACGCCACTGCTTATAACGCAATGCGTCGTCGTCGTCGTCGTTTCAACAATCGATTTTGGCTCAGCGGATTTGACCGCCGGAGTTTTGCCGCAGAATTTCGGAAAGTATCCGGCGATTGAAGGGGTGAAAGCAAGCAGCATCGATGGCGGCACCAGACCATCCCCCCGCCCCCGCCCTGCCCGCCCGCGCGCTTCTCTCGTCAGATTTCGAAAGCAAACGACGAAATCAGCCGCGGCATCGAGAGAGACAACAGCCCTCGTTCTCGCTACGACCGCCGTCTCTCTGTCCAGAGTTTTGAATTGTAACAACTGTTGTTGTTGTTGTTGTTGTTGTTGTTGTTGTTGTTGTTGTTGAGTCAATGTAAAACAGTCCGCGTACCCGGAACGAAAATGAACGCATGAACGCTGCACGGACGAAAAGGTGATTAGTAAGTCATGGATGTCCGTTGCCGCATTTGTGATTCGACTGCCGATTGGCTCGCACGACGGCTGTGTCGACTTTCGCCAAATTGTCCCACTCAAGCAGCAATCATCATCATCATCATCATCATCATCGTCGTCGTCGTCGTCGTCGTCGTCGTCGTCCTGTGGAACTGTAATGAATGTGTTCTGAATTATTAATTTGCAATCATTCGGTGCGATAGCTCTTTCCTATTTCTACAGTGGCAAAACTATTCTGTCTTAGAGATGCCATTGACGCCTTCTAGATTTCTACTATACTGAACGCAGGTTTCCTAGCAAGGATATTTTTACACCCCCTAACATCTCCAATACTCCAATTTGAGACCGACGCACCCCCCCCCCCAATCTGAGCCTGGGATGGCCTTTTTGTTTGTCAGACTTTTTCGGCATGGATGGACCCCCAAAATATACCGACACCCCTCCCCAAATTGGTAATCCTAGAAATAACAGTTTCTATAGTGTGCTGAATCGTGCTTAGACGCCAGCGTTGCTTTAAGATGCTTGCGTGCGATGTTGCAAAGTAGCAAAACATAGAAAAATATTTTACGAAATCCTAAAATGCCTACGAAATAAATTATTTCAGAGTTAAGAGCGAGGTCTGTCAACGCCCACATAATAAAACTTAATGTCCTTACGCTCGTACATCAACGGACCCGTTCATTCCGTGTGCTGTGCTAAGTCGAATTTCGCCTCCGCGTTGAATCACGGGATGGTGAGGATGATGACGATGATTAGGATCTATGTATTAACAACGGCGGTAATTCCCCGGGGGAAGCAACTGGGTAATCTCCTCTTCGTTCTATTATATTTTAAACGATCCTATTGCGTGCGTTGTGTCAGTTTCGGCCGGCCAGTGATTCCACGCGTATGGATAAATCTTCAGAGCTGCGAAATTCAGAGCGAAATAAGAGCCTTTATTAAAAGGGAATCAGCAGCTTTATTGTGCTCTAAGGCCGCGTTATGTACGCCGACGTCAGCCGCCCGTGTCGTGCCTTGTGGATATTCAGCGATACGAGTTGAATCATTACTCCGGTTCTTATGAACCTCTCTGGTCCTCTCTTCTCGGCTGCTCCTCCTCGGGCGGTAGCCTACAAGAGACGATCTGAGATGGGATGAGATTATCTCGAATGGCTTCATCGTCGTTTCTACTCTTAAAACGGTTTGCAAAGGACGCAGGTAAAATGGAAAAACGCTGTTAGCCTACTAGTTAGTAGGCAGGAATATTTGTACACCCCTAACACCCCCAACACCCCCCATCTGAGACCGACACCCCCAATCTGAGCCCTGGGATGCCATTTTTTTGCTTGTCAGACTTTTTTCGGTAGGGACCCCCAAAATATACCGGCACACCACCCCCAAACATTCCCCCTCAATTGATAATCCTAAAATAACCCTGTTAGTAGGCCTAATGATATGCAAAGCCACTGATCGTCTTTCGGCATCTCGATGCCTTATTTTCGAGGATTGTGCCACCAGATAGAGGTCAACGTTGTTATCAAGGGCCTCAGCACTCAGTTCCCAAACTGAGAAGTGTCAAGGTCACACCCAAGGACATTCTGTTGAAGGTCACCGCTACGGACAGGTTTACTGCACGATTCTTAATGCGAAGAGATTAAAAATCGTGGAATTTAAAATATACGCTCAATCACAGTTGCTACAAATGCTGTATACGATACCTGACAAATTATTTAACCGAGCAGAGAATAACACACACTCGAATCAGAAGCATTCTTATTTTTAAGGCACCTACTGCACCGAATCCATTCATTCATTTCTTCTTCTTCTTCTTCTTCTTCTTCTTCTTCTTCTTCTTCTTCTTCTTCTTCTTCGGTTCTTCTTCTTCTTCAAGAGCCCCAAAGCCATGGCAATCGATTAATACCGTATCCATCATAGCATGAAAAACAGAACGGCGCACGTACGCCCCTACACACATACAAGGTAGTCAATAAAGCCACATATTGACGGCCGAATTGAAATAATGACCCGAGAGGAGCAGAATAACTGCTGGGGAAAATAAAAGAAGACTCAAGACTCAAATGAATCACACACACACACACACACACACACACACACACACACACACATATATATATATATATATATACGTATAGATATCTTATTATATAATTCTCGATGTCTGTCCGTCTGTCGCGTCCGCAACACGGCGGGTATTGCAAGACGCTGTTGTCATTGACAACCAAATATTGTTTAATCAAAACGGAGCGTTTAACGAAGCGTCTTAATTGCAGCAACCCCCGTCCCCCTTCCCTCACCCCATCCCTCTCCTAATCGCCCAGGCCCAACCCATTCCCGCCCCGGCCCCAAACCCCCTTTTCCCTTCCCTATCCCCATCTCCTTCCCTCTCCCCATCCCTCTCCCAATCGCCCCCTCCCAAACCCCGTTCCCCTTCCGTCTCCCCAACCCTTTTCCCTCTCCCCATCCCTCTCCCAATCGCCCCCCCAAACCCCCGTTCCCCTTTCGTCTCCCCAACCCTTTTCCCTCTCCCCATCCCTCTCCCAATCGCCACGGCCCCAATCCATTCCGGCCCAGGCCCCAAGCCCCCGTTCCCCTTTCCTCTTCCCATCTCTTTTCTCTCTCCTCATCCCTCTCCCAATCACCCCGGCCCCAACACATTCCGGCCCCGGCCCCAAACCCCCGTTCCCCTTCTCTCTCCCCATCCCTTTTCCCTCTCCCCATCCCTCTCCCAATCGCCTCGGGCCCAACCCATTCAGCCCCAACCCATTCCCCCCCGCCCCTAAACCCCCGTTCCCCTTCCCTTTCCCTATCCCCTTCCAACTACCCATCCCTCTCCCAATCGCCCAGGCCCCAACCCATCAGCGCTCCGCCCTACCCCACCGGCCCCAAACCCCGTTTCCAAACCTACACAACGCTGCTCCGAAAACCCGTACAACCCACCTTCCTCCTCCCAAACCTCCCTTCCCTCTCCCAATGCCCTGCCCCCCATTATTATATATATATTTATTCATTCCTAGCCTCAATACCTATTTTTTATGTTTAACCCCTCAAGTGGGGATTAAATTTTCAGACGTCGTTACCGTACTGGGGATTTAATTTTTGAAAAAGCGTTCTCAGAAATGATTGCTGTAACGTTTTAAATTTGCTATATCTCAGGCTATATAGGAGCTAAAAAGATGAGGCTTGCACCATTGTTTAGATTGTTTATTCCTCTTTCTAACCGTCCGTGCAAAACAAAAAAATTTTGGGGTAGAGTCCACCTTACGGCCTAAAATATCACCCTCTCCCCCCGAAAAATGTTTAAAGCCCCCTAGCAAAATATTTTCAGCGGTAACCCCCTTTGGTCAGCGGCAAAGTTATAAAGGGATGTCAGAGGAACAAAGTAAACCAAAAAGTTTGAAAATCGGTTGACATTTGGCAAAGATCCATCAATTCTAACCCGATGACCCCAATGTTTGAACATAAGTATTATCGGCGAATTTCGCGAAAGTTTTGAATTCTGAGAAAGTTTCCAATTTTTTTGAATTTGCTACATCTCGGGCTATATAAGAGCTAAGAAGATGAGGTTTGCACCATTTTTTAGCTATTTTATTCCTCTTTCTAACCCTCTGTGCAAAACAAAAAAGTCCAGCGTTCACGAGCTTTCCGACAATCAAGTGAGAATGAGCAGCAGGCTGTTGCTCGGCGTGAAAAATCAGCACAGCAAACAAGAGAATCAAGCACTGCATGTCGTTCGACACTGCCAAATCATTACACTAACGTTGACTGTCAAGTTTCAGAAAATTCACGCGAATGGGCGTTAACTCGGTTGAAGGAAAAGGCGGCGAGTTAAGGACAATTAATTGCGCAAAATGCTATTGCATTTGCGCAAAATCGGGTGGTAAAACAGCCAATCTCCCCCGTCATAAAATGCTATTGCATTTGCGCAAAATCGGGGGGTGGTAGAACAGCCAATCTCCCCCGTCATAAAATGCTATTGCATTTGCGCAAAATCGGGTGGTAGAACAGCCAATCTCCCCCGTCATTTTTGACGGGTAAACACCTAGTATATAAATCTTATTATATAATTCTCGATGTCTGTCCGTCTGTCCGTCCGCAACACGGCGGGTATTGCAAGACGCTGTTGTCATTGACAACCAAATATTGTTTAATCAAAACGGAGCGTTTAACGAAGCGTCTTAATTGCAGCTTAAACCCCCGTCCCCCTTCCCTCACCCCTCCCTCTCCCAATCGCCCAGGCCCCAACCCATTCCCGCCCCGGCCCCACACCTCCTTTCCCCTTCCCTATCCCCATCTCCTTCCCTCTCCCCATCCCCTCCCAATCGCCCCCCCAAACCCCGTTCCCCTTCCGTCTCCCCAACCCTTTTCCCTCTCCCCATCCCTCTCCCAATCGCCCCCAAACCCCCTGTTCCCATTCCGTCTCCCCAACCCTTTTCCCTCCCCATCCCTCTCCCAATCGCCCTGGCCCCAACCCATTCCGGCCCAGGCCCCAAGCCCCCGTTCCCCTTCCTCTCCCCATCTCTTTTCCCTCTCCTCATCCCTCTCCCAATCACCCCAGCCCCAACACATTCCATTTAAAACCCCCGTTTCCCTTCTCTCTCCCATCCCTTTTCCCTCTCCCCATCCCTCTCCCAATCGCCTCAGGCCCAACCCATTCCAGCCCCAACCCATTCCTGCCCCGGCCCTAAACCCCCGTTCCCTTCCCTCTCCTTATCCCCTTCCAACTACCCATCCCTCTTCCAATCGCCCAGGCCCCAACCCATCAACGCTCCGCCCTACCCCACCGGCCCCAAACCCCGTTTCCAAACCTACACAACGCTGCTCCGAAAACCCGTACAATCAACCTTTCTCCTCCCAAACCTCCCTTCCCTCTCCCAATGCCCTGCCCCCCATTATTATATATATATTTATTCATTCCTAGCCTCAATACCTATTTTTTATATTTAACCCCTCAAGTGGGGATTAAATTTTCAGACGTCGTCACCGTACTGGGGATTTAATTTTTGGAAAAGCGTTCTCAGAAATGATTGCTGTAACGTTTTAAATTTGCTATATCTCAGGCTATATAGGAGCTAAAAAGATGAGGTTTGCACCATTGTTTAGCTATTTTATTCCTCTTTCTAACCGTCCGTGCAAAACAAAAAAATTTGGGGGTAGAGTCCACCTTACGGCCTAAAATATCACCCTCTCCCCCCGAAAAATGTTTAAAGCCCCCTAGCAAAATATTTTCAGCGGTAACCCCACTTTGGTCAGCGGCAAAGTTCTAAAGGGATGTCAGAGGAACAAAATGAACCAAAAAGTTTGAAAATCGGTTGACATTTGGCAAAGATCTATCAATTCTAACCCGATGACCCCAATGTTTGAACATAAGTATTATCGGTGAATTTCGCGAAAGTTTTGAATTCCGAGAAAGTTTCCAAATTTTTTGAAATTGCTATATCTCAGGCTATATAAGAGCTAAGAAGATGAGGTTTGCACCATTGTTTAGATTTTTTATTCCTCTTTCTAACCGTCCGTGCAAAACAAAAAAAGTCCAGCGTTCACGAGCTTTTCGACAATCAAGTGAGAATGAGGAGCAGGCTGTTGCTCGGGGTGAAAAGCAGCACAGCAAACAAGAGAATCAAGCACTGCATGTCGTTCGACACTGCCAAATCATTACACTTACGTTGACTATCAAGTTTCAGAAAATTCCCGCGAATGGGCGTTAACTCGGTTGAAGGAAAAGGCGGCGAGTTAAGGACAATTAATTGCGCAAAATGCTAGTGCATTTGCGCAAAATCGGGTGGTAAAACAGCCAATCTCCCCGGTCATAAAATGCTATTGCATTTGCGCAAAATCGGGTGGTAGAACAGCCAATCTCCCCCGTCATAAAATGCTATTGCATTTGCGCAAAATCGGGTGGTAGAACAGCCAATCTCCCCCGTCATAAAATGCTATTGCATTTGCGCAAAATCGGGTGGTAGAACAGCCAATCTCCCCCGTCATAAAATGCTATTGCATTTGCGCAAAATCGGGTGGTAGAACAGCCAATCTCCCCCGTCATAAAATGCTATTGCATTTGTGCAAAATCGGGTGGTAGAACAGCCAATCTCCCCCGTCATTTTTGACGGGTAAACACCTAGTATATATATAAAAGGCACTTAGAGGCACTTTTATAGCACCGGTTTTTATAATTCTTCAAGCTATCAATCAATGATACTCCAGATTCATTCGCAAAAGATCCAAACAGTTCCTGAAGTCAGTCCGAGTGGGACCAACCCCAGCAGGGGACCAACTGTGGAGGAAAAGACCACTGGAAGAGATGTATTTTAAGCCTAGATTCGAAAGTTATCAGCTCTTTCGAAGTTCTGACTGTTCTTTACAAGTTCCATATTCTGGACTAGCGGCCAGCCATGGAAATGTTTTTTATTTATTTCGGCATTGGTCCCTAGGTACATCGAGCGATGAATCAGCAAAACATATCATATTGAACGAAAATGTTTTGAGTGGGTCTATAAAACACTGGGGTTGGGGGTCGGTTCAAAATGTTTTACGCATAAATGAACCAGTCTTGTGATCAATGGCATATAGCGTCCAACAATGCTATATAATGAAGAAATCTTTCGCGCATCGACGACTCTTTTCTCAGTTCTCAGGATTAATGGAATTATCGTTAAATACGGCAAAACCAGACGGCGTCCTGCAGTGAACGCGCACAAAGCCTGCGAGTTCTTTTGTCGCAGGCATTTCGGTTCGCCAGTGGCGTCATTTCACACTTTTCTTGGGGGGGGCGAGAAATTTTTTTAAATTTTCGTTTAAAATTTTTTGAATTGTTGTTGGAAATTTTTTGACTAAGTTTGAGTTTAGTTTCAAAAAAAAGTTGACGACCTTTTTTTTTTTTTTTTTTTTTTTTTGGTTGTCAGCCCTTTATTGCACATTAATAATTCATTAATACATACACTTTAATAAATTTAATTAATCTTTTCATTTCCTTGGGGCCACGGCCTGTTTTTGTTTTTTTGTTCCACATTATTACATTATAAATTAATATTTTCATTTCCTTGGGGCCACGGCCTCCCAGCCCCCAAATGACGCCTCTGCGGTTCGCACGTCGACGCACTGTGCGAGTCTCTGCCTTCGATTGTAGTTTTGATCAATAATTATAATTAACGAGTTTTGCTTTCCTTTTTGTCTTCTGGGATTGGTATGGATAGAAACGTTGAGACTTTGCTTTAGCATAGTCAGTAAGTAAGTAAAATTTCGTAAATGTATATGGCGCTTTCGGGGGGTCGGGGGGGGGTTGTACCGCAGTATAGCTGCTTTTAATCTGAGGGGCGTTTAGCTCAATTTGAAATGGCCGTAGCCAAAACTTGGGAGTCAGTCAGGCAGGACCATTCTATCAAAATGGTCTTCGTGGCTGTAACGTTACGGAGAGATTGAGTGGAGGGTATGATCATTACGTTTAGGTAGAAAAACTTGAGAAGCCGTTGGAAGAAGTGAAAGAAATCGCGACAGAGAACTTATGTCATTGGATGCAAAATGATATCCACTGACGTTAACTGCATCATATAATTCTGCGAAATTTCCAGAGATCGACTTTCAAGAAAGAAAGATTTGTAATTTGTTTTTACGAATAAATAAGAAAAAATCAAGCGCTCTCCTTACACATTTTACAGTTTAACAGTGACTGTTAGAGACTTAGAGTTGCAAAAGTTATTACATTTGTGCTTGCAATTTCTGCCATATTTTAAAGCGAAGTCCTATATTTTATTTGTCTTTTCAATACATTATTTTCTGACTTTCATAAACCCCTGAAAACTCCGTATAGGCCCTTAGGCACAGTGCCCAGACTATGCACAATGGAAAAGACGATCCTGAATAGGCCTTTTAAAGATTTTTTTATATTCTTGTTCACTCTATGCAGTAGTCTACATAAGAGTTTGTATAAAAGTTGTGTTCAAGTGTGTTTTTTCTGATTACTACTTCTCTGTCCTTTTTTCCGTCTGTCATCTGTCGTAGTAAATTCGTCGCCGTGGGGGTAGTGGGTAGGGGAGCCCATATCCTCATCCACAGCCGTCGTCTAATCGAGCAGTCAAAGTGTCGCTTAAATTTTCACTTAGTCACCGCGTTTCGAAATGTATATTACACCTCCACCTCCCCACCCCACCCTCTCCTGCCCCCACCCTCCCCACTCCCGCGGCAACGGCGTCCAATGCTTTTAGTTTGGCGAGCCGCTATCCGGAAATATACCACGGATCTAGGAGAGATTTCGATGGCATGTAAACGGCCGCGCGGTAAGTGGCCTAGCGCCGTTTCAATGCGCAGCGGGTTCAGTTCCTCATTTCGTTCGTCTCGGAATAGATTACGGTCTTACATGTCTTAGCGTGTAACCGTCGTCCCCGGGCTTCGGCGCGCCGGTTTATTATCTGCGAAGTGACCCCTTTGGTCACTGCACGCGTGTATAGCTGTAGAACTAGATTGCTGTCGGTCTGCGTCTGTGTGCTTCTTTGTGCGTCTGCTTGTGCGCGTGCGTGTGTGTATGTATGTGTGTGTGTGTGCATATAAGGAATATTTTCTGGATCATTTGAGAAACCTGCTGTAATTATTATCAACGATGATATCATCATCATTATCATCATCATCGTCGTCGTCGTCATCATCATCATCATGCTCATCCGTCACACCGACGCTGAGCGGTCACCGCGGTGACCTGAACCAGTTGTCCCCATGAAGTCCTCTCTTCAGCTTTCCTGTAGGCATCCGGAATAGTTGTTTCGGTCCAGTCTGTGATGTTTTTCATCGGCGTTTTTCTCTCGGTCTGCATGCCTCTCCCTCTTTTGCCTTCTACCATCCCTAGCCTGATTGTATTCCCCAGCGGTGCCTTTTCTGACGACGATGTAAGACAGAAAATGTAAGACAGTTCTTCCTGTTCGACAGCCAATACAAATTTTCGAGTACCTAAAGTACTGAGAAGTGAGAATTGCTAAAGACTTGTGCATATGCAGGCATTTCAAAGCGTGACGATAGATTCACCAATGGCTTGGTTACTTGTGCTTAGGTCAAGAGCATTCCAGATTGTATACGACCCGCTGAGGAGAAACCCTGCCTCTGCATGGAATAAGGAGCGTCATCTTTCGTGGAGTGGGTTGGGGTGGGACACCTAGTATGCCATACTCATAGGACAGAGAGGCACTGTCGACTGTGTGCCATAGCAGAAAAATACGACTGTTCGAAGACTCAAAACTCCTAATGGTCTCGTCTTTTATCTATCTATGCATTTTGATCCAACCTATCGTGAGAAATTTTCAATTGGGACTGCTCGACCGGTAAACCATAATTCATATTACGGTTAGTTAAGCGGCAACCTGGGATAGGGCACACCGAGCCAAGCGCTACCGACGAACGGGAAGTTATATAGCGCTCGACTCTGACGACTTCTCTCGGCTTTTTTTCTTAACGGCAAATGAGAGCGATTTCACGCTGGAATGGTTAACGAGACGGTCTTTACGACTGACAACCCCGCGCGAGCGGCTGCCTCACCCTATAGCTGCTGCCCCCACCCACCCACCCCCGTGGCTTTTACGACGGAGCGCTTGAGACGACCGGTCACTGCGGACCACAAGCCGAAGGAGAAGAAACGATGGGAAACATCGCAAGCAGAAAAAGTGCCCTGAGAAGATGGAATGACGATCAGTCGTTGTATTGGACGCCTCGTTCTACAAAATCCGCTATTAAAATCGACCATTAGGTGGTCGATAAATCGGTTGGAAACGGTTCCACTGCTGCCTATATCGGTTCAACTTCAAGATGGTTTTCTCGTTGCACGAGATGCTTGGCTCTGTGTATACGACCATCTTATTATTTTCTCCGCTATAATATAGGATTGCCAGCATTAGTGTTTCAACCAGACTCCAGTCCTTTGGGGGGGTGGGGGGGGGGGTGGTTGACTTTCCTGGAGGGGAAGAGACACAGTTAAATGAAAAATCTGTCAGTGCTGGTATTTGTGGGCGGGGGCGGCGGATTTTGTGGTTTGGAGGAATCTTCTTCGGACAGGTCTGAATAAAAAAAGCACTGGCCAGCACTCGAATAGGCCTTTCAATAATCTGCTACATGACATCTTTCTGGAAATACTGTTGGCAGACACACTTTCTCTGTTGCTCGACCAAGGGTGTTAGGCTCCCCCCCCCCCATCACAGGCACGCTCGGCTGGATTCCCGACAGATCGCCTCTTAAAGTCTATCTTTCTTTATCGTGTAACCTTAACTGGATCCAACTACGTTCGGATTTTCTAAAGGATATATTCAACAGCGAAAAAGTGGCGTAACTAGGGGGCGGGGGGCACTTTGTTGACTGCCCCCGGGCCCCGGGCGGTGGGGGCCCCCGAAGAGGGGTCTAAGCTAAGGTTAGGTTAGGGTTAACCCTAACTTAAACTTAACCCTAACCCTAGAAATGATGGAAATGATGCGATGAGGACCTTTTTTGATGATAATTTTTTTGCTCGTCAGGGTTATAAAAGAAAAAAAGGAAAAAGTTGGAGATGGAGATGACAACTTTTTTTTTGCTCGTCAGCTCGAAACTCTGGGGCCCCCATGTCAAAGATGCCCCCCGGGCCCCCCAAAAGTCACGCTACGCCACTGCAGCGAACTACTGCGGACAGTGGCGTAGCCAAGGGGGTTTGAGGGCTACCCCCTTGGCTTTCGAAAAAACATATTTTTTATGAGTTTCTATGCATTTTTCATCTTGGGACGCTATTTTGGGGGTGAAAACCCTCTTGGCTATAGAGTGTAACTGTTTAAGAGGTGAAGACCTTATTTTGCTTTACAGGAAAAACTAAAAATAGAGGAGATGACCTTTTTGCTTGCCAAGATTTTTCCGAAGTTGCTCACGGTCAAAGCCAACTTCCTTCCGGAAGTCCTGGCTACGCCACTGACTGCGGACACAAATTCTCGCCACAATTTCCACTTTTAAAAGACCATCGACAGATGCCTCTGGATGCGCGTTAAACTAATGGCGCTAAAGAAATTTTCTCGGAACCCTGGCTACGCCACGGGTCGAAGGTCAAGATCATTCAAGGTCACACAGGACGTCGGAATAGACGAAGATCACGAGACGTCACGCTCTTTGCCTTGTGCGCATCTGGTATCGAGTACTCGCGCCGCGAGTACTCGCGGGAGTCTGTTGACGATTCCATTAGACAACACGCAAGTACATCGGCGCAGGCACGAATCTGCTATTTCTGGCGTCCGATGGTAGAGAGAGAGAGAGAGAGAGAGAGAGAGAGAGAAAATAGACAGAGAGACAGAGAGAGAGTGTGTCACCGATCCATCGACACGATGGACGCACTTATGGACACCGATGTCGTCTTGATCTGCTCACTGAATTGCGAAATCCGTGTGCGGCAATAAAGTGCAATCGTAAGTGCACTGCCAATTGGGGTTTGGGTTAGACTGCTGTTCACCTCCAGGCGCAACATCAATTGTGGCTGCCAGTTGCCGCACTTTATCCAGCGCTAATAAGTGCAACATTGAGTGAGAGATTCTAGCACGCACCACAGCGAACGCGTGATATGTCGGTCTAACATGTGAAGTTTCGATGGTAAGTAAGTAAGTACAACGCCAGCGATTATAATCCTATAATCCACTCTATAAGCAAATATTTAGACATTGGCGCAAACTTGGATGATAAAGTGGGGGCCCAACCCCTATACCCTCCCTTCCCTATGCTAACCTATCAAAAATTGAGGGTGCTCCAGCCAAGAGGCCCAATAGAAGTTTACGGCTATGTATTTAATAATAATAATAATAATAATAATAATAATAATAATAATAATAATAATAATAATAATAATAATAATAATGTGATTTTAAGTGGTTTAGGAGGCTAAGTAAACCTGTCTGAAAACCACTGGATCGTCTTCACGTAAAATGCCTACACATTGTGTTGTTGATAGATAACTTAATGTATCGCGGTAAATATAGCGAAGGCCAAAGACGATCTGAAGTCGTGAATGTGTGAACTCTTTATATTACGTAGTAATTTCAATTCACGACATTCAGCAAACAGACAGACAGCTAGCTGTTCAAATGTGCTGCATAGCATTCAAATGCTGCTAAATAGATTTTCACTCAACAGGCGCTGATCTTCATTCAGCACCGTTTGGTGTAAGACCGCCACACAGGGTTATTTCTAGGATTATCAATTTCAGGGGGGGGGGTGTCGGTATATTTTTGGGGTCCCTGCCTAAAAAAGTCCGACAAGCAAAAAAGGTCATCCCAGGCTCAGATTGGGGGGTGTCGATCTCAAATTGGGGGAGGGGTGTTGGGGGTGTTAGGGTGGGTGTAAAATTATCCCTGCCGCCACAGTAGGCCAATATGATGCATATGCATTTGGGTTAAGTGTTCATGTATGCGACAGATAGGTTCCCAAAACGAAATACGGACCCATACTGTGCGTGTGTTTGTGTGCGTGCGTGTGTTTGTGTGCGTGCGTGTGCTTGTGTGCGTGCGTGTGTGTGTGTGTAGCCGTCATTCCAGAAACGACGAAAGACTTTTTCGCTGCTATGACGTTGACATGACGCGGTCATTCAGAGCCGTTCCATCTTCGGTGTCACTCGTGACTGGCGGGGGGGGGGAGGTGTTCCGGTGAGAACGGTTTCCGGCCACACGAACCCTTTCCTTCGGTTCGATTATCCTTTATTCGGATCTATCCCATCCCACCGAAATCCATCGGACTCGTCTCAACAAAATCGAAATTGCGCACGAAGACACACACAGCCAGTGTGTCTTTTGTAGGGGGGGGGGGGGCAAGAGGGGAATTTTCTGGTCACTGCTCACTACCTCCTCACCCACCACTGGCCCCCCTCCTGGGCACTCTATGCATACCAAGAGTTAAGTTTCGTGCAGTCATTAAGTAAGTAAGTAAGTAAAACCGAACACCTCGTGAATTTATGTAGCGCTTTGGAAAGCATCGCCGTAGCAGCTGCTTATTCATATGCGTTAAACCTACTAACATATAATCTACTCTGACTGATAGATGGAACTTACCTTGCGTTTCTTATCACTGAGCTTCGGCTATAGCTACTATTTCAACGGTAGATTAAGCGCCTAGGAATAAGCAGCTACTACGGTGCCTGCCCAGGAAGGCGCTATAGAAATTAACGAGGCTGTATGTACTTACTTACTTACTTATTTGACTAACCTATTTATCATAACGAAACTACCAAAAATTCTTTCTCCGTCGGTCCGATTCTCCTCGTATAGGTCTGACTCAGGTACCAAGCTGCGCACAACCAAACCAGCCACGTTGAATCGAGCCCCCCCCCCCGTCCTCCTCTCATTGCCCTACTCCTACCTCCAGGGGCTCATTAATGCTATCAGCCAGTGGCGTAGCCAGGATTTCCGGAAGGGGATTTGGATTTTGGTTTATATCGTCACCAACTTTTGGAAAATCTTGACAAGCAAAATAGCGTTATCATCTCCAATTTTTCCTGACAAGCAAAAAATAAAAACGTCTTTCCCTCTTAAACACCTTTACATTCTATGCCCAACGGGGGTTTTGACCCCCCAAAGTCACGTCAAAAAATGAAAAATGCATGGAAACTCATTAAAAATATTTTGTTTCCGGCAGCCAAGGGGTTTTAACCCCCAAACCCCCTGCCAACGCCACTGCTACTAGCATGGGGTAGAATAATTTTTTAAAGTACGATATACCCACCCATTGATATGCTTGAACTCTAGTGAAGACGTTTTCGCTTGTAAGACTTTCTAGAACGTTAAAAAACAAAGAAGCACAAACTATTGGGGGGGAGAATAGATTATGCTGTGTACCCATTCACTAATTATTGGGTGCAGGGAACGTCCCCCGCAGTCCCCCTCCGTGATCCACGCCGCCCCTGCCTACCTCCACCCCTCACTACCACCGCCAACTGCCGGTCGCATCAATCGTCCGTGTCTTGACGCCCTCTGCGAAGCGTCGACCGATATAGACTGTAATAGTATGTTTGCATGTGTGCGCAGCATAAACACGAAATAACAGACCTCTCGATCGCCATCAAATACACGTAAAGACGCAGTTAATTAAATCGAAACTGTGCCGCCGCCGCCTAGCTACAAAGAGCGAGTGCCCGGGCGTGCTCAGGTGGACTCAAAACCGATTGGATTGCCTGTGTTTTCATTGTGTTCTCTTTATAGGCGAACGACAAATCAACGCACGCTTAATTGACAACAAATCATATTTTTGTGTCGAATAATAGACGTTAAACCTTCGTGGACTGTTTAAACGAGATATCGCAAAAACAACATGCTGTTCGAAGCTTGTGTTAGTTAGTTCCCTTACATTAACCCTTGCACCGCTGCGGGGAGGGGGGGGTTGTTTCCACCTCCTCACCATAGGCGTCGATCCCGTGAGGGTCCTGGGGTTCGGACACTCACAAAATATTGGTTGTGAGGGTCCATAAGGCATTGGACCCTCACAAAAATCTGAATAAATCTATATTGTAGTATTATTTAATAAATTGATGTGATGTGCTCAGTGGCGTAGGCAAGGTTGGGGGTTAACGCCCCCATTAGCGGCCGATAAAAATTTTTTAAACATGCTTTTCCATACATTTTTCATTTTCGGACGCGATTTTGGGGGTTAAACCTCCCCTTGGCTGGCTGCCGACCAAAAAATTTCCAAGTGCTACAGAAAATACAAAGAATGTAAAGGTTTCAGGAAGGCGACGACCTTTTCAGCTCATAAAAAATAAAATAGAGGTTTTTTGCTTGTCAAATATTTTTTTGGTCACGATCGAAACCAAACCCCCCTTCCGGAAATCCTGACTACGCCACTGGATGTGCTAGATCGATAATACACGTAGATATTAACAGCAAATGGTATTTTGGAACATAAATAAGTAATACACTATAAGAATCATGCTAAAAGGGTTAGGGTTAGGCACAGCAACGGGTAGACACTCACAAAATTTACTACAGATTGACGCAACTGCTCCTCACATTTCCCCGAGTTTTTCTGAGACCTGAGACGAGGCATTTTCAAAAGCGCATTCATGTACTGACCTCAATTGGACTGATCCACTGGAATTATTCGAGCCTGAACAAGATTCTACGTAATGATTTCACTTTCAAGCAACACTAGGCTATCCAATGTTTAATCTAGACTCCTGGACTCCGGGAGGAGGGGGAAACTGACAAAGCCGAGGGGAACTGATAAAGCCGGGGGGATTCTTCTTCTAGGAGGCTGCTGTTAGTTGATGTAGTTTGCCAAAATTTCCGGGGAATTTGAAATTTCCGGGGGAAGAGGGCAATATTCCCCTCCAGAAACGGCCTAGATTAAACCCTGAGGCTATAACGATGCCTATATAAAGGCTATATTGAATGACTATATTGTGCCAACGAAGTTTTCTGCTGTGATCTGACCTGCCTTTTTTCAATCCAGCTAAACGACTTGTTTCATCGGTAACCGGGATCATAATCCCATTTGAAGCGCATGAATGAAAAGGAGCAGCGAAGACATAAATAGGATTTTACTGTACATTGTCAGAAGTCAGAAAATAATATCAACTGAAGTTCAAAAATTCTACTCTCACATCAACGAAAACAGCAAAAGGGGCCGTCCATAAAATACGTCACGCTCCGAGGGGAGGGTCTAAGAAAGCGTGACCGTTGTGAAAAGGGAGGGGAGGTAAAGATCACACGTGACATCACACTTTTCATACATAAAAATCCTGAAATAGCCTCAAGTAGAGGCCTATATTATATGGCGATAATTGACTTTCTCTTCTGAAGGATGTATTCTCACAGAAGATGCCAATTGTGTGCATAGTAATTATATTATGCAAGGTACATGAAATTTTAAATCTCACTTGCATTCGTCGCCGTTTCCGGAAGTTGATTATTTTATATCTATGTTTTGCTGCTGAGAATAGAGCGAGAAACTCGAATTTATTGAATAGAAAACCTGCGTGACATAATTTATGGACAACGCCCTAAAGGAAGTCCGTGATTTGTGAAGATTGTGACAAGGAGGAGAGAGAGAAGAGAGAGAGAGAGAGAGAGAGAGAGAGAGAGAGAGAGAGAGAGGGAGAGGGAGAGAGAGGGAGGAAGGTAAAACTGTCCAAAATAGCGTGACGTGCTTTGTTATGGACGACCCAAAAAACTATTTGTTCTTGCACAGCGTATTAGTTTTGATGATTGCGTGATCAATTCCTTTGTGGTAAAAATGTCCTTCAAGTAGGCCTAAATTCAGTCGAATTCATTTGATAATACGCATCAAACCCTCAACTTAACTGCCATCCGGAGAGCAATTGTAATAAACAATAAAATACTTCTATATACTGGGTGGCGCAAAAAACGGACTATATTAAATGCAAACCTAAATGTGACTATAGTCCGGTTGTTTGCGCCACCCTGTATATTTAATGCCCTAAAAACATACTGCAGTTCTTCAGTCGCCGACGCTCTTTTTAAGTAACTAAGTACACTCTCGTGAATTTATATAGCGCTTTTGGAACTAGTACTGCAGTGTCTGCCTATTCTTAGGGGCTTAGTCTAAATTTAAGATGGTCATAGCCAAAAGGTGGGATCAGTCAGGCGGGGTCATTTCACCCAAATGGTTGTCATTCTTACAGACAATAACAAGTCCCTGAAGAGGACAACTAAAAGTCTATCACGACAAACGGACACCGTATACATGACCAGCACGGCTCTAGTGTTTCATTCATCCAGGCCTGTTAGAGGAGCCGCCCCAAACCTCAACCCCCCCCCCCCACACACACAATTCCCAGCACTGAAAAAAGTTTGCATTAATAACTGTGCCTCTTCTCCTCCAGCCAAGTCAATCCCCCCACCAAAGACACCTGAAGTCTGGATAAAACACTGCAATGTGGAGCTGCTGCTGCTGCTGCTGCTTCAGAGGGCATAGATAACAAATAACTCTTACCTCTATGTTGTCCCTCACGTGTAGTTCCAGAAGCCGTCCCGGTGACGCGCGGACGTTCAGCGTCTGAACCGTCATGAACTTGTTATTGCACGTCCAATGTTCGCCGTAGAAATCGCGACCGACGACCGTCGCCGATACGAGAAAAGCCAAACGGATCCAGTCCGACCGGTAACGCATCGCCGCCGCCTAGCCCCCGGCACCGACGGGCAAAAAGCTCGGGGCTTAAATACGTTGCAACGCAAAATTTAAAAAAAGGAGAATGCTACTACTACGACAGTCCCTCTCTGGCCACGCGCGTTCACTTCGCTATAGCGAGAAGACGTCGTTCATAACGAATGCGTACTGGGATCCATATGAACCATGAACAATCGGCTGAACACTGTGAAGCTTTCAAACTCCGTGTCTACTATCGCGCCGTTCGGTTCGGTCGGCGTTCTCGAACAGCAACTGTGACGATCGGACAACGCCGCCGCCGCCGCCGCTGCGTGCTGCTGCTGCTGCTCTAGTGGACCAAGAAGATGCATCTATAACTGAGTGCGACAAAGGCTGTGTTCAGCAAAGACTGCCGCGCTAACCCCCTGGCCAGCGCAGTTCTCAACGGCGATGAGACACCTGGTGAACAAAACTGTAAACAGTCTGCAGCCTATAGGGCCACCGCTGTACAGCAGTACAGTACACCGAAATAATGTCTGACATTGACAGTAATCTTCAAAATAAACGGTAAATTTTTAAAACAGCCCATGTTGGAATCTTAATTAAATTAACTGTTCCAGCTTTTAAAAAGATCTGTGTATTCTGCTGTGAAATTCGTCTTGAAACTGTATCCAGTGTTTAATCTAGACTCCTTTACTCCGGGGGAGGAAGGGGGGAAACTGACAAAGCCGGGGGAAACTGACAAAGCCGGAGGAAATTCTGCTAGGGGCTGCTGTTAGTTGATGTAGTATGCCAAAATTTCCGGAGAATTTGAAATTTCCGGGGGGAAAGGGCAATTTCTCCCGGAAACGGCCTAGATTAAACCCTGACTGTATCGGTTACTAGAACTTAGGCCTACTGTCTAAGACGTTTTTCATCAGTCAGCTGTCGTGAAGAAGAAGCAGCTGGGGTGGCATTTGAAATCCAGACCAGTGGGGAATAAGAATACTAATTACAGCGTGCTAAATGGGTTTATCTTAAATTTTAAATAAGTTATTGACACCATGAAACATTGATCAGGCATTCCCCTACAGATATTACACTGCAAAGAAGAATTAAAGGAGGAACGGACAATGCAATGAGACAAGACCAGACAAACAGGGACAGACTGACATGCATGACAGACTGACATGACAGACAGACTAGCAGCAGTAGCGTAGCCACGGGGTTGTTTGGGGTTGTTCAAACAACCCCATTCCCAAAAATATGACCAACGCAATTTATGTAAATCCGTTGACTTTTGGTCGAAGGAGTAGTGGAGGGGGGGTCGACCGCGACTTCAGTGTTCAGCTGCATAGTGCCTCCAGTTAACAACCCCACTTTGCATAAGCTGGCTACGCCACCGACTAGCAGGTTGGCAGAACTACTGGGGGAGAGAGGGAGAGAGAGACACAGATAGACAGGAAGACAGAGGGAGAGAGAGTGAGAGACTCGAAGACACTGCAGATTTCTTGTTTTACTGTATATACAGGGTGGGCAAATAAAACCGGTAGGCCTATTCGTTGTAAATATTTTCAAAACCTTTGGGTAAAAATAGAGACCTGCGAATCACAAATTTGCACTCGAATCGAATCTCGAATCGAATCGACTGTTAAGGTTCGAATTCGAATCGAATATCGAATCGAATCGGTGAGTGCCTTCTCTGGCTGGGATAAGTGTGTGTAATACAGGTTCAGCTTACATTACAAATGCAATCTGACAGGTAGGCCTAATAGAATAGCCTATATCTAAGTACACGTGTTTATCAACAAAATCATTGTAATATTACTAGACTACTTGCACTAGATTTGTTTTAAGTTTTAGCCAAGTTCAAGAAGTTTACTGCTTAGTCTACATGTCAATTGACAAAATAACACATCTTTGTTATGCCGAGCCCAAATAAGAGTTTCTACATTACTTCTGGAGAGGTTTTAGCGAAGGTCTGTTATTATTTGTTCGCCAAGATTAATTAATTGTTAATTATTACGAAATAGCCTGACAAGCAAACAACGTTATTCGCTCATGAAAAATTTTCATCCCCGTTTTATTTCGCCCCTACTAAATGTTTCGCCCCTAGGCAGTGCCTAAACTGCCTGGTGGTTAAGGTGGCCGTGCCAACAGAATAGCTTCTATAGAAAGTAAGTTGCGCGCCACGTTTGACAATACTGGTAGTATGCTTTTATGGGACGTCGCGCCAGACGCTTGAGACGAGAATGGTTTGGCATATTTTGCAAGCTAATGAATGTTCCTTCTCTTCAAAATAATTTCTAACAGAAGACATTGCTGTGGGCTACAAAAATGAGATTGATTTAAAAATAATTAGCTCTAATTTCACGAGCTCAGCTCATCGCCTGAAGCAGCAGGTAGCTGTAAATGCGTGGGATGTACTGATGACTCAGCCCGCCAGACAAATGAACTAGCAAAAATACTGATTCGAAAACTTTCGAATCGATCGGCTCACTTCGAATCGAATCGAATACTTCTAGCGATTCGTTTTCGAATCGAATATCGAAGCTTCGCAGGTCCCTAGGTAAAAATGCATGAAACTCGGTGCATTTCTACAGTATCATAATTATCCTGAATGTGGCCGTTTAAGTTTTCTTTCAAATTCCGTATCACAGCGGCGCCATCTAGCGAAAACCAGTGGTAAGACTCGTTCCTCAAAAACACGAGCCACTATGCTTAGTTGCTACAAATTTTAACTGAAGGTTTTAATAAAAGTATCGGTAGACATTTTCTTCCTTGCCATTTTCTATTTTGATTGCGTCACAGCGATGTTTGATCGACAGCCACTGTGTGATTGACAGCTAGTGGATGATTGACAACCACTGGATGATAGATGGAGACTGTGTGATTGACAGGCATGTGATTATTGACAGCTTCTGTCTGATCGACAGCCACTGTGTGATTGATCAGCGGCGTAATCTTTTTGTGGGCGCTAAAATTCGCATGCTGGCATTTGTGAGTTTTAAAAATTTCCCGGGGTTTTAATCCCCGAACTCCCGTTATAAAGGGGGTGCAGAGAGGGAAGAGGGAGAGGTTGTGAAAAGAAGGGAGGGAATGTAGGGAAAATGGGCGGCGGCGGGGGTTTGCACCGGTCGGGATTTTTACCAAGATACGCCAATGGCAGCCTGGAAGACAAGGCAAAGACACGCAGAAGTCTACGTGAAAGTGTATGATAGACGGGGTTTTAGCGCTGTCAAATGATATATAGTGAATTAATACATACAGTAAAAGGCTTAACGGCCTAACTGATATTTAGCTATGGGCAGCCTATGGCTTAGATAATTTATGATCGTTTGGGTTTTTTGGGTCGTTATTATTTTCAGATATCGGTTTCCAAACTTTCGGTTTCGGTTTCTTCGTTGAGGAAGACTTCCTTTGTGTTTGGGCGATCAGCAGAGCGTTCTAAGACAGGTGCGGCGTCAGTTTAGCATGAGTCATGTCCATACTGAATACGGTTCTGGTTTAGAGCAAAGACGTCACGTCAAGTTCTAGCTCCATTTAACTGATCGCTGACGATGGTAACGGCATTGGGTTGAAGGCGGCTGGTAACTGGACGCTAAAATGTAGATATAGGTCTATGCCTAAATCAGTATCTTGTTCATTTATTTAGGGTTATAAAAACCACTTGAAATCGGCTCAAAACCACCTACTGGGTACATCTTTCGACGATATCGAAGATTTAATGGGTAAGAAGAGCACTTAAGTAGGCTATATAGCCTATAGCTATAGTCTGTTTTAGTGATTTGGACCAGGATGGCCTTGAGTAGGCCTAGTGTTTTATACATGCCTGATATGGGGAACTCTCCAAAACCACAAAATCCCC
The DNA here is from genome assembly GCA_018105865.1 of Metaphire vulgaris. NCBI lineage: Eukaryota > Metazoa > Annelida > Clitellata > Crassiclitellata > Megascolecidae > Metaphire > Metaphire vulgaris. Next base: position 10,959,681 of record CM030847.1, on the reverse strand, counting down.
TAAATCCCAGCACTGACACAAATTTTGCATCGAGCAGCGTCTCTTCCCCTCCAGCCAAGTCAACCCCCCTCCCAAAGGCCTGTAGTCTGGATGAAATACTGGCCGTGGAGGGGGTGTGACTAAGATGGTTATCTAATCTAATCTTAAACTTCTATAGCGCCACTTCATAATGGTATGGCACATTCGAACCCGTTAGTAATGAACCGAACTAGAAGTTCACGAATTGTTGATTTCCCAGTGAGGGGTGGGCAGCTGGGAACCCAATTTTCCATAACCATATCAGTGGTCGGTCTTGATCAGTGGGAATGGGTTAACCCGTAAGCCTCTGGGCAAATTGAAGACAGAGCAGGCAGACTGCCATGGTTACATACATAGCAGGTTGGACATAGTAAGTGTATTATACAACATGCCAGCTGGTTCTTTAGCTATTCTTATAAACAGTGACTTATGCTTTGCATATTTAAGTGATGCTGGCAGCAATGAAGTTGTGGAATATTTATTGCCCCATGACTTGTTGTAGCATTAAATTTAATCTGACATCATATTCATAGGATATATATATATATATATATATATATATATATATATATATATATATATATATATAGAGAGAGAGAGAGAGAGAGAGAGAGAGAGAGAGAGAGAGAGAGAGAGAGAGAGAGAGAGAGAGAGAGAGAGAGAGGGAGAGTATGGAACACAGCTTTAAATGTACTCTGCCTTATTATCTTGTAGACAATTTTAGGAAGGGCTACAGAACTCCTCCTCTTACAAAACAGCTGAGAAATATTCTGGACCAGTATCCAGACGATTGTCAGATTTTGAAGGTACAGCTAGGGTCCATCCATTATAGTATGTATGCACTGAAGGGGTCGGATTTTGGAGATTCTTCTTATGTACTGTGTGTGCATTGGGGAGGGGTTGAAAATATGCTTGTTTGTGTATGTACTATATGGACGAGCCCCTATAGCATCACTGTGAACACTGTTGCCAAAGTCCACAGTGTGCTCTCTTATAGTGCAGTTTATTATTATTATTATTAATATTATTACTAGAAAGATGCTCGCTTCGCTCGCGCTCGCTTCGCTCGCGTGCAGGATAATACTAATATCTATGCACATCATGCAATGCTCACTTCACTCACTTCGCTCACAGTGCAGGCTTGCTTCACTTCGCTCGAGGCAACAAATATTCCAGAACGGCCAATCAGAACACTCACCCAGCCAGCCAATCAGAATGCTTGAAGGTAACCAATGAGAACATCACACAGCCAACCAATCAGAACGCTCACACAGCCAAGCAATCAGAACGCTTGAAGGTAACCAATCAGAACGCTCACACAGCCAACCAATCAGAACACTTGAAGGTAACAGACATACAGAGGAAGGATTTTAATATTATAGATTTAATATTACAAGTTTCAAGTAATTTGCCTACATTTTTCTGAGGAACCTGAAGTCAAATTTTAGTTTTAACTTGTCTTATAATCATACCATTGGTTGTTCCAGAAATCTCTAGCATCATAATAGCAAATTAAGTGACTGATTGTCTTTGTTATTCCCGAGCACTTAAGGCTAACCTCAAGGCTCATAGGGCGGCGCTGATTTCCGTTTCAAAGGCCCTCAGCCAGGTGACTGGTGCAAGTTACACCAATCGGGCCAGTGTTCTCATTAAAGGCGCCTGTTCACTTTGTGATTAAACCCCGTTGCCACCGCCATCTGGCAAATGAAGGCTGAGTCAACCTTAGAGTACCTGCGGGTCTCAAACCCGCGACCTTCTTCTCTATCGCCCACCGTTGTAGACTTAAGAAATAACTTTAAAAAGCAAAGCAATGCAAGAAATAACAAGGGCTGCATTTAGACCCTAATTTACAACAGATATGGGAAGGGTAAAAACATTTTTCTTACTGACTACACAGAATCACCAGATAAAAAGATAGTTTTTTTTATTTATAGGCCTAAGTTTCCAACTGTGAATATGTGTATTAATATTCTGCTAATGCTTGAAACAGCACTGTGCCTCCCAGGCAGCTTATTCGTTTGATTCCAAGAGCTGTGCCATCATGTATGCATGCATGCATGCATGCATGCAATGCCTTTTGTCTCAGTACGTTTCCACTATTGCTCCACTCATGGTGTTGAGAATAGCCTTTGAGTTGTGTTTTACAGTTGCAGAGGCGGCTACACAGGGTCCCCGAGGGGGCCTTGGGCCCCTGTTGAATGCCTGGCGCCCAGTGACTCCCCATATTTCAGTTCACGCATTATAAGCAACTACCCGTAGACTAGTCCAGTTTTATGAAAATGGTTGGCCCCAGGCTTAGAAGTTGCCAGTTGCCACCCCAACGGCCACCCCACTTGCCAAATACTGAAGCCGCCACTGCATCAGTGCAAACTTCATGCTCAAGCCCAAATTATGTGAAATTCAGCTATTTGTTGCCATACAGGAACTGATTCAAAATGCTGAAGATGCTGGAGCTACAGAAATTAAATTTCTTCTGGATCACACCAATTATGGTGTAGATCCAAAAAAGTTGATTAATCCTGATCTAGCACAATTTCAGGTATACTCACAATTGTTTACATATTTGATAGTTTTCAATTATTCCTAAATGAATACTGTGTGTCTCCAAGAAAACTTTCATGACTAATAAACTGGCTTATGATTTTGTGTATAAGCACTCGTTAACTAGTGACACTTTTATATCAGTGCCTAAGCCTTTGAAGTTAATAGATTTGATTTAGATATAATAATAATAATAATATAATAATAATAATAATAATAATAATAATAATAATAATAATAATAATAATAATAATAATAATAATAATAATAATAATAATAATAATGCACTTCTGTAGCACCATTTCTCATATCCCAGGATACCAATCGATGGTACTTCAAATCCATCTGCAAAAGACCAGGTCATTCCAGAGATCAGTCAGAGGGAAACAGCAAGACAGACTATGGAGGAAATGCTAATTGGAAGAGTTGTGTTTTAAGCCTACAGTGTGTTTAAGCCTTAGCCTTCAGTATAGATCTGAAAATACCCAGTCTATTGGAAGATCTGGCAACCAGAGTGAGAGAGTTCCAGATTTTTGGACCAGAAATTGAAAAATGTCTCTTACCAGAAAAAGTTCTCTTACTGTCTTATCTTAGATGGAGCTTGATACTCTGCTAAAATGCCTTCACTTAAGTCAGTCAGAGGGAAACAGCAAGACAGACTATGGAGGAAATGCTAACCGGAAGAGTTCTAATCTAATGGTTATTGCAATATCCCATTTGTTTCAGGGCCCAGCACTGTATGCTTTCAACAATGCAGAATTCAGTGACAGTGACTGGGATAGTATTGCTATGATCATGAGCAGCAAGAAGGAAGATGAGCCAATGAAGGTTGGACGTTTTGGGATGGGGTTTAAAGCAGTCTTTCATATGACAGGTCAGCTTTGACTAATTGAATCAACTATTATAATTATAAGGATTAAATCATTTTAAAACGAATTTCCTGGAGATTTGCAAATAAAAATATGAAACTTAAACACTTTTCACACAGGTTTACACAGCCTCCTGAGTCATTTTAAATCACATTATTATTACGTGCATATTAGTTTTTTTCTGTGAAATATTTAAATGCATAAGAATTATTCACATCAACATATGCCAAAATTTGCACACTTTAGAAGAAACAATAAAATTAAACTTTTAATGTCAGTGATAGATTACTGCATGCCATGTGCAAACCAACTTTAGTCCAAATTTAGTCCCGTTACAAGGACTCTAAGGCGGGGCATTCAACTGGCAGCCCCAGGCCAGATCTGGCCCCCCAGAGGTTGTGAAAAGGCCCGCAAAGGTACTGAAACGATCAATAACTTTTCTAATGCATGCAAAATATATTTAAATGTCTTCTTTTCAACTAACCTGCTTTCAATTACTTATGAATTATATTTAAATTTTGCACCTGACCCTCGGGCGCCAGTCATTAAAAAAATTTGTCCCTCCATGAAATTTAGTTGAATACCCCTGCTCTAAGGTCTTGAAGACCTTTTGTATTACCTAGACAGATTTTTGGAATTTGGTAGACTGTAGAGATATACTGATATGTATTAGGCCTCGTTTCTTGGTAATCAGTCACTACCAGGGCTTTTTTGTAAAAAAATATTTTCCGGAACGGAGCAAGATTTCTGTTTTTGCACCCCTAAATTTCGGTGATGGCCATTTTTTCAGTCGTCACAGAAGTTTTCAAATCCCTATAAAACACTCCATTTTCCGGGTGATGACCTTTTTTATTTTTTTAGTCACCACAGCTATATTTTAAAAATACCAGTCTTCCAATTTTCCGGAACGCCGTTCATATTGTCCGGAACGCCGTTCCGCCTCGTTCCGGCACAAAAAGCCCTGGTCACTACAGAAAATAAGAAAGCATATAAATCCGTCTTTTGTCTTAGTGTAGTTCAGTAACAAAAAACTATCTGTGTTCTTGCTTATTAGCTTACTGGTACTTTTCACTTTATGACAGTGGTTCTTAACCCGTGGGTTGCGGCCCAAATGTGGGCCGCAAGAGAGAGCCTTGTGGGCCACGCTGAAGTCTCAAAATTTGAAAAAACTAGCATATAAAATAAAGCAAAGAAGGTCATCAAAAAGGTCGTCAAGGAGTTCCATGCCCTTTTTATTGCTTGTAGACTGTAATTTAAGTGGGTGTGGCCCGTCTCAAAAGCATTGCTCATGCTTCTTTAACGTCCTGAAAAGTCTGACAGGCAAAAAGTCATCATCATTTTTTCACAACTGATCTCTATAACGCAACTGCTTAATTTGACAGGTGGGCTGCAAAATTTTGTTAAAATTCAAATGTGGGCCGTTCAGCAAAGGGGCCTGAGAACCACTGCTTTATGATGGATTCTATGGTATGAATATAAGAGGATGAACCACATTTTAGCCTTAAACCAAGGTGTGGGAGTCCAGCATATACCTAAGATATTTTGTGAAAGTTGGATCCTGCAACTTTGAAAAATGGCAAAAGTAACTTGGAAAATACCAGTAGTCTATCAAAAAATTAAAAAAAGATTTGTAAATTTTCTGTACAATTTCTTATTTTGTTTACTGTCTTCCTTTTCTAAGAATTGGTGATCAATTTAATTTTTGCTAGAATATTTGTTAAGTAATTAAACTGCACCATTTGATGGCCAAAGAACATTGTAAATAAGATCTCTGCTAATAAATGGCAACTACCAGTACTTTTCAGCATATTTAATACATTATTCTTGATAATTGAATTTAAGATTTTCCAAGCCTAATGAGTGGTGATGGGATTGGATTTATGGACCCTCATGAACGCTATTTCAAGGACGATCAACATGGTAGTGCTTCCTGCAGCCTATGGAAATTTTCAGAAGATTCTAAACATATGCAGAAGCTGCAGCACCAGTTCCAGCCCTTCAGGGAGCACCAGCATCTCTTTGGAGTGACCGATGATGTGTTTAGTGGTGGAGGTTTTAAGGGGAAAACGCTGTTCAGATTTCCACTCCGTTCTGCAGGTTCCAAACAGCAATCAGAACTTTCCGAAGGCATCTATACTCCAGAAAAGGTGCATAAATTGTTCAGTGACCTTCAGAAGGATGGTGTCAACCTTTTGCTTTTTCTCATGAACTTACAGCATATTGAAGTTTATGAATTGAAGTCAGATCAAAGAAAGAAGAGTCTGCCTCAGAAACTTTTTACGATTGGTATTGAAAAATCATGCCTAAAGCATGTCATTAATAAGCGTCAGCAGTTTAAAAATGATATTGGCAGGAAAAAGAGTAGTAACTGTGAGCCACTGTGTGCTTCTTTTCCAATTAGGATCAAATGCATCACAGAAGACAATGATGATGATAAGCAGAACACAAAAATAACAGAAGAATTTATTGTGTCTCTGTACTACAATGCTTCCCGCATGTCTGAAGAAGTGAAGAAAGTGCAAAAGTCTCTCAGGGTCTTACCGTGGGTTGGAGCAGCTATTCCAGTGAATTCCAGGCAAAGTTCTTCGCAAAGAAACGAAACTGAAGCAGGTCAGATCTTTTGCTTCCTGCCTTTGCCTCTTGCTGCTCGAAGTCCCACTGGTTTGAAGTCTCACATACATGGTTACTTTGTTCTGGATCAGAATCGCCGAAACCTGAAATGGCCAGACGCTAATCGAAGCGATGATTCAATAAGCGATCGTCATCATATCTGGAACATTTTCATGATGAAGGAACTTGTGCCTTATGTCTTGGTTCAAATGGCTGTTTATGTCAGCAAGGCTAAAGATCAAGACTGTTTGAATTCTGTTAAGTTGCAATTGGCTGTTCTTCATAAACTTATGCCAAATGATGAGAAGGTTAATCCAAGTTGGAAACCCATGGTAGCAACATTCTACCAAGAGCTTGTGAATTGCGATGTGTTTTTCTCAGAGGCTAAAAATGGCATTTGGTTGCGCATATGTGACAAGGATACTATCGTGGACAACTCTGATGATGATACAGAGCTGGCTGGCATTCTCCGTGAAATTCTGATACAGTGTGATATGCATCTCGTATCTGTTCCAAAATTTGTCATTTCTGGAATTGAGCAGCACAGTGGTTCAGACTGTGTCCTGCGAAAAATTGAACCGGTTGACATCTGTCGATGTTTCAGAATAAAATTGATTGCTTTGGCTGAAGAGAAAAAGCTGTCTTTGTTAAATTATCTCTTAGAGAATCTTGAGAAAAAGAATGAATTGAGAGAGTTAATTGGACTTCCACTTTTGCCTCTGGATAATCAGAAATGGAAAGAGTTTGAATTGGCATCAGCAACAAAAGAAAAGGTCTACATTGAAAACTCAAAAAATCCACAGAAACTTCTTCCGGGACTCAGTGGACATTTTGTCAGAAGCTGCCTTCAACATAATCCAGTACTAACAAGGATTGCAGATTCTGGTATTATTTTGCCTATAGTAGTAGTGGTGGTGGTGGTGGTAGTAGTAGTAATAATTAATAATATTAATAGATGATTCTTCATGTGATCTAATTCATTCCATCTGACTCTTGGTCTAGGGCTAAAACTGTTGTTTGTACCTCACAGCTTTTTATCATGTCCTTTAGTATATAAGCTTCAATTAGTCATTACTTTTCTTTTCTCAGAGCAGTCAGTCTACCAATGTTTCAGCATTTCTTAATGAAAAGTTGAGGAGATAAGTTCATGCCAAAACTTTTCTTGATCTGATCTGATCCCTCTATGCCTCAGTCGCTAACTACCTACTGAATAGACAACATTAAAGACACCAGATTAAACTTCCCAGTCACCACAATTTATTTACAGGAATTGTATGTAATAATTATTGGATCGCACACTGGAGTCATTCAAACAGTGGCATACCTAGGGAAGGGTGAACCGGTAAGACCAGTAAACCTTTGCTACTTAAATTCAGTATTTAAAAATTTCATCACATGGAATACTGTTTATAGGAAATGTTATTAATATAAAAAATTAGCCCTTGTATATATATATATATATATATATATATATATATATATATATATATATATTGATACCAGTTCCAAAATGAAAGAATAATGACCCAGAATATAATAAAAACTAAAAATTATATCTCCCGAAATGCAGATAAATGTGTTTGCCTATTATTCCTACTTTATACTGAGGGCCTGAGAAAAACCATGTTATAAAATCTGATGAATATGTTTGATTCCTTTTAGGAATTATGCAATTAGAAATTTTGGACAAAGCTTCAGTTCTGAGACTTCTGCATTACATTCCTGGTCTCAGAGCATCAGAGGACTGTTCTGACGGCATCGCCATTCAGAACAGGAACTGTGCTCAATTGACACTAAAATGGTTTAAGCTAATATGGAATTATATAGAAAAACAGTGTATTTCTGATTTGCCAACACTGGCTCATTCAAAGCTTTATTTGATACCATTCAAGGGAGCAAAGGAGATGGTCTTACTCTGTGATAACTTACCTTTGATCATGTGGAATGAGAGTGAAGATGAGTGCATGAAAGAAGTACTAATGACGCTAGGTGTTTATGTTCTTAATGATATACCTGGCTTTGTGTCACAAGTAACAGCGGTTGTGGACAAATACATTCTGAAACCAAATCTATTAGGTATTTTTGAGGCTTTAAAACGAATCAAAGACATCGATGGAGAAGAGAAATTAATACATAAGTTTAAAGGGTTAACAAGTGAGTGCAAAGCTGCATTTTGTACATACATATCATCAAGATTTGACTTGGAAATGAAGAGAGATATTGACTGTGGATCGAAACAGATCCTTCAAATGCTGCCTTGTTTCCTGTCGCTAGATAAAAGTGGATTCAAAAAAGAGCATTTTGTGTCACTGAAGGATGTTCCAATGGCTGTTACCAATTCATTCTCATTGCCTTTTGAAGTGCCAACAGTGTTAATAAAGCTTGAGGAATCTGTTTCATCACTGTTTAAGAAACACCTTGACATTCAGACATTTAATGAAGTGGAGGTTTTACTTCGCTTTGTTTTTCCTGAGATTAACAAAAATTCACTGAAAAATTGCTTAGTTGAAAAGGTGGTGAAATACTGTCTTGACAATTTATATTTCTTGAACAATGCTTCTTCAGGTTTTAAGATAGCCATGTCACAACTGAAGTTTCTTTCTGGTAAGAACCATAAAGAACTGAAAATACCAGGCCAGTTCTTTGATGATAACATTGAACTCATCCAGGACTTGTTTTGCGGCTGTGATGTTTTTCCTGTTGGGGAGTTCTCTGAAAATCCCTACAGGGCTAAACTTAAAATGTTAGGCCTCAAAGGTCTAGACCAAATAACAGTTGATGACTACCTAAGTGCAATAGACAAGATCAATAGTCAGACAATGTCAAAAGATGCAACAAACAGAGCAAGAGCTCTTCAAATTCTTCTAAATAGAACTCTTGAATCTGAACGTTTCTCCGATGATGAAATTCGTAAACTTAAAGAAACTCTTGGTTCACGGAAGTGGATGCTTCCCAAAAGTAAGCGTCCAGATGATTATCCAGTAGGCTTAGCTTTTATAGGTGAAGATAGTCCTCTCCTACATCCAAACGAACTTTGCTTAGATAGGTACAGTTACATAGTTGGTTCTGTGAAAGCAACTGCAGACATGAACGGTCTGGGCGCTCTTGTGGAATGTTTTGAATTGCATAAAGAACCCACAGTAAGAGATGTTGTCCATCACCTTGATAACATTGTCAATTTTTCAAATGCAAAATTAAACACCGTAGGCAAGAGAAAACATTCTGACGGGAGTGACGGAATACCTTTGGTAAAATTAAATAAAAATGTTAAAAGAATCTGTGAAATGGTTTACGAGTTCTTAAACGAACGAGTGAAGCAAAATCAATCTTACTTGTCATCGTTATCAGAGAAGAACTATATTTTCATTAATGGTCAGTTCATGAAAGCGTCATTATGTGCATTTGAGTCACATCTTTGCTATCCACCTTATCTTTCTGGTTTGCCAAATGATTTGGCTGACAGCTATAAAGATTTATGGACTGCCATGAAAGTAAGAAAGCAGTATGACATGAAATCATATGTGCAAATTATAGAAGAGCTGTACAATGAAATTGGACAGGAGCCGCTATCAAAACAGAAGCTTAATATAGCATTGGAAATCATCCATGAATGTACATCTATTGAGACTGAGTCGCAATTGGACAAGAGCATTAAAGTTTATTTACCAGATAACAGAAATATTTTGCGCCTTGCTTCCGAGTTGTATTTCAACGATACCTGCTGGCTTTCCACAGATCCAACTGACAATACTCCATTGTGCCATCCTCGTATTGCACATTCTGATGCTAAGAAACTTGGTGTTGCATCTTGGCGTCAGAAAACAATACGACGACACAAACTACAGCTACCAGGACAGAGGTTCGGTCAGCGAGAGAGGCTTGTAAATCGTCTTAAACGAATTCTTAATGGTTATCCGCTTGATGAAGGAATTCTGAAGGAAATGGTTCAGAATGCTGACGATGCTGGTGCAACCAAAATTCACTTCATTAAAGACTTGAGAAAATTACCAAGTAAAAAGATATTTGATCATAGATGGATGCCTATCCAACAATGTTCTCTGTGTGTGTACAATGACACGTGTTTTACCCAAGAGGATCTGGAGGGAATTCAGTCTTTGGGAGAAGGAAGCAAATCAAGACAGCGGACAAAGATTGGCGAATATGGAATAGGCTTCAACTGTGTTTATAATCTTACAGATGTGCCGACATTTCTGACAAATGTAACTGATCATGGAAGGGTTCTATGTGTTATGGACCCAACACTTCGGCATGTTGAGGACGCCAGTGAAGACTCACCTGGTTTTATGTATAATGAGATCGACACTCTGAGCAAAAAGTTCCCTGATGTTTTCGCAGGATATCTCAAAGAGCATTATGGTTCTTCTGGGACTATTTTCCGATTTCCCCTGCGCAAAAAGGCATCCACAATTTCCAGCAGCGTTGTGACAGAAGATATAATAGACAAACTTTTTGAAGCCATGAAAGATGAAATGGAATCTTGTCTAATCTTTTTGAAAAATGTAAAAGAAATTGCTCTTCGAGAGATTGGTGCTGATGAGGAGATCCAAGACCTATTTTACATTAAAGCAGAGTTAAACAGCTCAGCTCAGAACAAATTAGATGAATTTCATAGAAACTGTAAGGAAGCCTGTTATAGACTTGATGCAGGTAACAGCCTAGAATCAATTAAAGCACACGAAGTTGCATTTGCAATGGAAACAACGGACCTGAGGAACACCAGGCAAGATTGGTTAATAGTTCAACGGCTAGGATTTACTGATCATTCGTTTCTGAATGAAAATACAAAAAATTATTCTGAAACCCAAAAATTTAGTCATCTTCCATTGGCTGGAGTTGCTTATCCAATCAGTGGAAAAGCGAGGAGTCGTCAGATGAAACTATTTTGTTTTTTGCCACTCCCAAAGACAATCGATCTTCCAGTTCATATTAATGGTCATTTTCATTTAGACAGTGAGAATCGTAGGTCTCTTTGGGAAAATAACAAAGCGGATTTTCATACGCAGTGGAATAGTCATTTGATGAGTGATGTGGCAGCACAAGCCTACTGTACACTGATTGCTGAATTTAAGAAATTTGTTGATCAAAAAATTTCCAATTTGAAAAGAAATAAACAGAGGCTAGACGAAGATGTTCTGAAAAATTATCAATCAGTCTTCCCACAATTTATTAAAAGTGACGGCAACTATGTTCATCTGCTGAGCAAGTCTGTTTATCAGCTTTTGTGGGAGTTCAATTCGGATATATTGCCCATGTATTCAACACCTGCTGGCGACACAGATGTAAATATTGCTTGGATGGGGCCTCAAGGAACTGAAGAAAGAAAACCTTGCTTTGACCATTTAAAGACTGAAGCAAAAAAGATCTTTGGAGAAGAAATTCATCACAATCAAGACAAACATGAAAAGAAAGACGAAATGCTACGTGAAGTGTTGCTTTCATGTCAATTTCCTCTTGTGCACTCATCTTGTCATTTATACAACCACTTTTGCAGATCTGGTTTGACAATGGAATACACTAGCCCAGATTGTATTGTAACTTTTTTTGCAAACTTTAAGGAAACATGTAAGCTGTTGCAGCTGCCTTGCTATTTGTCAGAAACCCCTTTTAAAAATGTTTGTGTTTTTGAAACTGTTCTACGTTTTTGCTCCTATGCTCAGAATTTTAAAGGTCTTGTGGGACAAATGCCATTTTTGTTGACTCAAGATGAATTTTTGCAAGAGTTTGACATGAAAGTATTGCCTTTCCATAGTGATGATTATGATGTAGCTTTTTATGCCTTGAGAAAATTTGCACACGTGAAAATTAGGGACATTCTAAAGACTGCGGATATGACTCGGAAATTTACAGTTGCAGACTTTATTTTTATCTTACCTCTGCTATTGCCAAAAGTTTTTTTTCACGGTGGCGATAAAACTGCAACATTTGCGGATTTTTCTTACCATGTACAAAGTCAGTCAGCGAGAAAGCGTCCAGAGGAGGTTTTGAAAAACATTTGGCAATTTATTTCAAGTACATTGGAGTCAGGAGAATATGAGGTTTTGCAAGAATGGTGTCTTCTTCCAGTTGTGCTGAATAGCAATGAATTACTATTTCCAGTTTCAAAAGCAAAGACTGTGATTATGGGAAGTGAGATTGAAGAAAACTTTGATGCAAACTTACGAGAAGCAGTAATTAAAATTGGCATGCCTCTGCTTAATGAGATTTATATCTCACCCAACATCCTTGTGAAGTTTCTGAACAGTAAGGCACATTTATCATGCGCCATCATTCATCATCTAATTGGGAAAAGAATGTGTGCTATTGAACTCAATATGGAGAGAAACACTTTTCTCGAGTTCCTTTTTTATCATCACAAACATTGGGAGGATATATCGGGTGCCAATAACGCAATCAAATATTTGCGAATTTTTGAGTATTTCAATGGAACCATTGGTGATTTGATGAATTCTGAATGCTACATTATGCCAGAAATGTTTCCAGAAGAAGATGCCATTAGGTGGACTACTGAAAAAAATGCTGTGTTTTTGATGCAAAATAATCGCATTAGTAACTTGTTGTCTTTCCTTGGATGTAAATATATCAAAGAAGATGTTCTTTACTCTCGATTTATATTTAAAAACTTTCATAGATTTTCACCTGAAGGCAGACTTGTGCATCTAAGATTTATAAGAGATAACGTGATCAGCAGAACTGCTGGTGCAGAGCTAAAGGAGTCATTGAAAAGCCTTCAGTTTTTGAACAGACCAGATGATTTATCTAAACTTTTGCCAACGTCTGCATTTTATGACTGGACTATTGAAATTTTTCAGATAATGCAGCATCCATCAGATTTTCCATCACAACCTTTTAAGAGCCAGGAATGGCTTGAATTTCTAAGACTATGTGGCTTAATCAGCGAAGTTACTGAAGATCATTTGCTCAGATATGCAAAAGAAATGAACAAGCAGACAATGAGTGACAAAAATGATGAGCCAGTTCGTAAAAAAGCCAAGCTTTTAGTCACAAACATAATGGAACGTGATGACATGTCAACAGAATTTGCTGAAACAGTAAAAACGATGGCAATTGTTCCAGCCATTGTTGTTCCTGAAAATCTGTCAAATTTGCATCCCCAGAAGATAGCTGAAAGTGGATCATTTGTTAGCTATAAAGAATCCTCCATAACGGAGCACACTGAATTAGTATGGACAACAAGTGATCTGTTGCCATCTTGGGCTACACGGAAAAGAAAATTTCTTGACAGATTGGAAGTACGCGTGAAGCCACCGGGTGCAATTGTTGCACAGCATTTGCATAATGTATGCATTTCAGTTTTTGAAAAAGCACCAGACAGAGAAACAAAGGAAAAATTCTGCAGTGTTGTCAAGAGAATCTACAAATTTCTCAATGACAAAGAAATTAGTAAAAATGATGTTGATATTCTTACTAACTCGCCTTGCATATTAGTTGATTCAGATAATGAGCTTGTCACAGCTGGCCAAGTGGTCATTAACATGCAAGAGGAAAATGAAATTCGATCATATCTATACAGGCTGCCCACAGAGCTATATGAATATGTGAGCTTTTTTCAGAAAATTGATGTTGCCAAAGACTTACAACTGGATCATTATGTCAGAGTTTTAGGCAAGGTTTTTCAGAAGGTTGGAATTGCAATGCTTGCTCCAAATGACAGGCGAGTTACTTTGAAGGCACTTGCAGGATTTCTCAAACAGCTGCATGGAAAGGAAGCTGTTGATCTTAAAGAGTTAATTTTACCAAGTGAAAACGGAAAACTCTACAGTTCATCAGAACTAGTGATTAAGAATGCCATTGATTTGGCAAACAGGATCAGTAACTTTGAAAGCCTTAACTTCTTGATTGATTTTAATGAATTGGAAGAATACGGTTTAAGTGAAACAAAGTACACAATTTTTGACAAGCTGCCACAGTGTGTAAGACCATCTCTTCTGACAGCTGTTGTGTCAGAAAAGATGGAAAATGCTTCAGAATTCATGGAAGGAATCTGTACTAAAAGCAGTAAAATCTGGAAAACCATTACAGCTCCACAGTTTGCAGAAGGAATTCGGTGTTTAATAAATTCAAGAGCAGACCTGATTGGTGACATGGCGATTGAGGATCAAATAAAATCTTTGTCTAAACTACATATATATGATGTTCCATCTGTAGTAACTTACCTGGAATACAAGCAAAAGAAAATACCTCACAGTGAAAAAAAATGTAGCTTTTATGTGTCAAATGTGGGATCTGATGGCGTTAAGGTTTATATCAGCGAAGAGTTGCATGACATCAAAGATGCTCTTATGTTATCAACCAAATTGGCAACCCTTGTGAATGAACTGTTGGGTGGTGCCCTGCAACCAGTCTTGGTTAATGTGCCTCCTCTGTTTCATTGTGATCCAGATGAAATTTCATCCATTTTGGGCCAGTTAGGTTTCCATGTTGGAAGCTGTTCAAAAACCAGTGAAAAAAAGACACGATATTTACCAAAGCTTGGTAGCTTTGTGCCAATTGAAATGCATCATATGCTGCAGCAGGGATTCCATGACTTCAAGAAGGAGGACCTTGTTGCCCTTGAGTGTGGAGATCTTGAAGATTCCATTTACATACTGGTGGAAATTATTGAACAGGTTCCCGGTAGTAGTGGCTCTTCACTAAGCGCTCTCTACAGAGTAAAAACCAGTGATGATACAGAGCAAACCGTGAATGGTTCAGATTTGTATCACTTCTGCACTTCGTTGTCTTTTGATGAAACAGGAGCTCTTGTTCAATCACAGACTGTCACAACCTCTGCTGATGATAAAATTCTGGAACTTAAAGAAATAATCAGAGACATTAAAAAGATTCTTATCCAGAGTAGAACTCTTCCAGAAAATCAGAGAAAACGCGTGATAAAAAGGCTATACTTGCGATGGCATCCAGACAAAAATCCACCTGAACTAACAGATCTTTGCACAAAGGTTGTCCAAATGCTTCAGAAAATGGTCGAAAATATAAACAACCTTACCACCGAGGAGTCCGACAGTGACAGCGATTCTACTGATGGACAATTTTTCAATGCCGAGCACACTTATCATCGTGGATCCAAGTTCCGCTCTAGAGCAGATACTCATGCCCCAGGCTACTCATCTGGATCAGGGGGAACATCTAGCTTTAATTTTAAATTCTGGGAGGAGACTGCTAAAAGGCACAAGAATCAAAATGAATCGTATCACGGTCAAAATGCCAGCAGCGGTCATTCAGCGTACCAGCAGAATTTTTTCTCATTTGGCGAAGCATTTGCAAGACGACCAAATCCACAGCCTCAGGAAGCCAAGCGATGGATGCGTCAGGCTGAATATGACTTGGACTCAGCTTCTCATGACTTGATGAAAGCGTATTTTGAATGGTCTTGCTACAAATATCATCAGGCAAGTATATTAAATAAGCAAATCAGTAAAATTTAATTTGTATTGATGGTTCGATTTATTTATGGATGCCTTGTTATGCTATTTATCAGCAGCGGTGTTCTTGACAAAAATATAGTGCTTGTATACATACACTCCTATCTACCGGTATCTATCTATCTATCTATCTATCTATCTATCTATCTATCTATCTATCTATACATGACGATTTATAGAGCGCCATAAACATGATGAAGGCCAAAGACAAAAGCGCTTTACAGTCAAATAGCTAAATTACACGAGGTCTTAAATAAGTGCGTCTTAAGCTTGCATGCAAAAGTCCCGGCCGAGGTGGCCTTGGTCACATTGTCCGGAAGCGCATTCCTATATATTTTATTTTGCTTTACTGCTTTGCTTTACTTACTTGATCAGCAAATGTGCAGATATTTGAAAATGAGGGAGAGATGTCAACCCAAAAGTAAGCACAGTGTAGGCATATCAGTGGTATGTTACCAGTTGATGAATATGTGGACAGGGTAAGGTGTGAATAGAGCTCTTGTGCCTGTCACAAGTAAATGATCTAATCAACACGCAGAGTGTGTAGATTAAATTTAACAAAATGATTTTTCTGATAAATCACAGGCTGCTGAGAAGGCTTTGAAAGCAATTCAGTTCAAGAGAGATTCAAATCAACAATTTACTCACAGTCTCTCATCGCTTTCTTCTGGTCTTACGGACCAATCGCTTGTGCAGTGGATCAGAAGATTGGAAGAACTCATTCCAAATCCAGCAGCTATGCGATATCCAAACCGCAATAATTATCCAAGAGTGCCACATGACACGTATGATCACAAAATAGCAAAAGACGTTCAACTGCTAGCTTCAAATATAGTAAAGTTTGCCAAAAGCTTCATTGAAAATTGAGTAGTTTGAAGCAATTTAAACTAGTTATCAAGAGACTTTGTAAGATTCCTGTTAAATAATCCAATTCAGACGTGCTGGCTATATACTATTTTTGTACAAAGAATGTATGACACTTGGTTATGGTAACTTAAATGATTTGCATGATATAAATGATGCAATAAGAAGGCTCCATATTCTCTTTTATGCAGTTTTACATATCCTATTGTAAAATAATCTGGGTCTTAGCCCATAAATATACCGGTAATCTTCTACCTGTATAAAAACCGAGAATCACACATTTTTTCGTATAAGGTACGTTATCCGTAGAACTTTCCGAGGGTTATTTGCACTAATAATTGTTTATGAAGCTAGGGATTTTCATAGAATGTACATTGTATAGCAATTTTATGTTTTAAATATAAATAATTCACTACAAAATTATTTTTCTGATCAGTTCAACTTTCAAGAAGCACACAATTGTCGTTACTTTAAAAATATTGATGAATCTAGATTTATTTTCTAATCATGAAAACTCTATTAAACAATTTACTCTTTAATAGACATTGGACAGTTTCTTTTGAACACTTTACCCAAAGAATGAAAATTTCTGCATTAATTAATTATATACTATGCTGCACACTTTCGATATTTAAAGAACGGTAACTTTTTTATGCTTTCACGTATGCTGATTCTGAAAATGACAATAGTAAGGTTGTTAACGGTTAACCGGTCCTAAGAGCACGGACCGGTCCTTTTAACTTTGACCAGTTAACCGTAATTTCAATTTGAAAACATCAAAACACTTTGTTGTAGCCGCACAGGACGCCGGGATAGGCACCGGCGGCACCAAAGCGCTTTGATGTAGCCGCACAGGACGCCGGGATAGGCACCGGCGGCACCAAAGCGCTTTGATGTAGCTGCACAGGATGCCGGGATAGGCGCCGGCGGCATCAAAGCGCTTTGATGTAGCTGCACAGGACGCCGGGATAGGCGCCGGCGGCATCAAAGCGCTTTGATGTAGCTGCACAGGACGCCGGGATAGGCGCCGGCGGCATCAAAGCGCTTTGATGTTGGCAATCGCACCAGACTGCCGCTAACGAGCGGTTAACCGGTCTTTTTTAGAACGGTTAACTGGTCCTTCAAACCAGCGGTCTTAACAAGCTTAGACAATAGGGACTTAATTTTTGCATATCGGGTACAGTTTTTTTGCAAAATAGCAAATTATGACCAAAACAGCCTTTTTACGGCTGTGTATTACTTTTAGGCCTAGTCTTATAATTTTTGGTGCGTAAATTGCTGAAGTAGGCATACAGCTGAATTTTAGCTCTGTATAAAGTGTAAAATGCTGAAGCATGATGACGTCAGATGAATTTTAAAACTTAGCGGTTTGGATTATAATTTCCAATGGGCGGCAATTGATCATTCATTGGTTGATAGGACTATCAGCGTTGCCTGTTATCAAAATCTACATTTTATTAAAAGTCAGGAGCGATGTGATCACTTGGCTTTAGACTGTGTTGATGCATTGATCATTCCTCATAATGGCTGCAGTTATGAGGCAGAAATTCCAGCCTAAACAGCATTGCAACAGTCTAAGCTAGAAAGGATTAATGACAAGACTAAATATTGTAGTTGGATGACTCTTCATTGGCTTTAGCACAAATCAAGCAAAGTTAACTTAGATGTATAAGCATATTTTTGACAAATGTCAAACAGTCTTCCATGGTCAAATTTACAGATTTGTGTAAGATTTCCTTGTTCCTTTTCTATCTCATGATAGGTTAACTTTTTTGAGTGTACAAGTCATTTAAACAATGCAGTTCTTTCTCCAACTCAGCTCAACTCTTCATCTCGACAGTTTATCATTGAGTAATCCTGATAGTTTGATGAACAATCTAATTTCTGAAAACTGCAAGAACTCCACAGTAACTGTTCACAACAAAAAAATGTCAATACCTAGTTGAAAATTAATGTTCTCAGCGCAAAAATGTAATAAACTGGATTTTAGATTCCAGACAGTACTGCAGCTGCAATACAAAGCAGCAGTAGACCAACTTTTTGTCTACCCAGAATGAGTTGAATTCATGGTAATAACAACATTTGCAAGAGTAGCTGTTGAAGACATGGCAGTGGAGGTGCCTCTGGTGACAGCTGTATGGCCTACAGAGATACTGTGTGGAGTGCCCCCAGATATTCCAAATGTAGTGATAAATACATTCATCAACATGACAAAATATAATAGATAAGTGGCCATATGTTGCCAGAATGAGACCTTGCGGAATGTGTGTCTCTCTCGCCGGTCCTCGTGGTACTCCTTTACGTTGCACGCATGACGCTGCTGTACTTCGGCCAACTTCTGCTCAGCTTCGCCTTCCTCGCGCTCCCTCGTCGCTGCCGCAAGAGCCTCTCTGGCTCTCACCAACTCTTCCTCAAGATCAGAATTTCCTGGGGTTTTCTTGAAAGCGTCTTCGACCACTCTGACGTAGTTTGTCGCTCGGACGATCTTCATTTCGGCATCGGCCACCTTCACCCGGGCTGACTCGAGGTGGCAGTCGGCACGCTCCAGGTCAATGATCGTCTCCATCTGCTGATCGAGCGGCCAGTCACAACAGCCAGCCGTGGCATCCTCCCCCACAGCTCCTCCTGCCAGAGACGGATGTTTTCGATTCTGGGATGAAGTAACTACAGTTTCACGGACGCTTTCGTAGGCTCCGCTGTGCTTGTGATGAAGTGGACAGTTCTGGCAGAAGCATGAAAAACAGCTGAAAGCACTATAGCACCAGACTACTCTCTCTGCCGCCTGATAGTAGTGGAGGTTGCCGATGTAGATGATGATGATGCCGACGAAAATTTCGAGGGAAATGCAGGCAACCAGGAGTGTGAGAACAAAATCGTAGAAACGGTGACCATAGCGACCAATGTCCAGCAGTAGCTTGAGCTCAGTGATCTGAGTCAGTGACAGGATGGTAACAAGAGCAGCTTGTGCCTTTGTCTCCGACTGCTCCAATTCAGTGTGTCGAGCAAGAAGCTGGAACAATTAACAAAGTCTTAAGTCGAGTTTTGCATTCTTTTATTAAAATACACTCACAATGTCCAGATAAAAAAGTAGGCCAACTCTCTTTTCACTATAACTTTAAGAAAACTTGGCCGATTTCCATAAAAATTTGCAGCTTGAAACAGTAATGAATTGGCTTCAGATAGACACAAACATTGTCTGAAAAAGTTTACAATGAATATTCAAAATGCCCACTGCCAGAATTGACATGATATCAAGAGTCATTGTCACTGATGATTTGCTGCTGCAATGATGCTGTGATCGAGTTTTGCCCACTCACTCACTCACCAGTCACCAATCTCTGCTTCAGTTCTTTCAGATTGGAAATGCATGACCGGTAGACCCTTTCCTGTAGAATACCCCACACAGGGTATTCCATTGGGTTCAAATCTGGTAAGTTTGTTGGCCCAGGTTGGTGATAT
This sequence comes from Metaphire vulgaris, assembly GCA_018105865.1. Taxonomy (NCBI): domain Eukaryota; kingdom Metazoa; phylum Annelida; class Clitellata; order Crassiclitellata; family Megascolecidae; genus Metaphire; species Metaphire vulgaris. Next base: position 10,939,859 of record CM030847.1, on the reverse strand, counting down.
GAAAGCAGGAATCTCTCTGTGCAATAATTCAATGGCATTTTGAGCGTCATACATTACATCAAAAATAACTAAAGGGAGGGTACATAAGGGTGCACTTTTATATCCCACGACTTCAAATTCAGTCCCACATAAGCCATCCAAATTTGATAGAAATCAGCCAAGTTTTCTTAAAGCTATAGTGAAAATAGAGTTGGCATACTTTTTATCTGGACACACTGTAAATAGCATACGAAAATTGGCACGAATTCTTAACACAAAAAGTTTTACAACCATTTACAACTATAAACTCCTAAATATTAACTCACTGAACAATGCCGTATGATTATATATTTAAAATATTTGGTTGACTGGTTTCATTTCCAATGCCTTTATTTTTCCATCTCTCAGCCCAGCTTATCTCACCCATAGGTAAAATGTTGTAAGCCATTCACCATTACCCAACCCAATTCAGTAGTCCATCCTTGTTCCACCATGTGAGTTCTGAACACAGTGTGTACCTTTTGACAACATAACCTACAGTATCTGTGTGTCAACAACAGTTTACCAACAACAGAAATGTCAAAACTTACTACTGTGTGCATAATAGGAAGCAGAATTGACATAAATCACCAAAAATTAACTCAATTTCCTTTGTGAAAATGGAGTAGAGATTATTATTATTATTATTATTATTATTATTATTATTATTATTAAACTGACAATTTCTTGTGCTATATATTAGCAAATGTCAGGAGCTAGGACACGTTACTTAGTCCACTTATTAAAAAAATAACAATAACAGTAGGGTCTATATGAATAAAAATGAAAGAAGCACAATCTAAGGTAGAGAAATATATGATTCTTGAAAAGGCATGTCTTTAGAATTTTCTTGAAAGATGACAGGGAACCAGATGATTTCACAGACATTGGTAAATCATTCCATGTTGGTGGCCCTGACACTGTGAATAACCTGGAATTAAATGATGCTTTGAAGTGAGGTTTCATCATAAGACTTTGAGCATCAGAGCACAGAGACAAGTGCAGCTTTCGTGATGTGTGATGTTGGCCGTACAAAATACTTCTGAGTCCTGAAGGTACTCTGGAGCAATCTGATTTATTGATTTGAATGCAAGAAGAGAATGTTTGTACTCAATGTGTGTGTGTGTGTGATATACAGCATATATATATATATATATATATATATATCAGTATATATATATCAGTATATATATATATATCAGTATATATATATATATATATATATATATATATATATATATATATATATATATATATATAGCTAGATGCTGGCCAATCCAACTGACTGTAAAAGTGTGTCATAAGACTCATAACTGATCTTGATAAATTTTTCAGTCACAGTAAATACAGACAAATTTCTTTTGTAATTAATCTGCGAAATACTAAATAGACATAATGCGTGCATTCACACGGATGGATTTTTAATGTAACTTATAATGGAGCTGTACAGAACAGAAAATGTCTTCTGGTCTGTCAACTCACTGGCCGCTTAAGCAAGTCCAATAGATGCTCAAAAGAATGATGGCAAACCTTTCAGAGAGGTCAAATAAATGAAAGAAAACCAAACCAAGTTGAGTGGATGTCCTCTCTTCATGTTCTCTTTCTGTCAAAATTGGCAAAATTGGCTGAAGATGGGTTACCATGACTGTAGTGTACCATTGATTTAAATGCAATAATAATGCCATTGCCATAATCAACTGAATCTCAAAGTCTGCAAATGTCTGAAGAAAAAAGGCCTAATGATACAATTGAGTATATTATTACTCACTGCTTTTATAAACTGAAATTTCTACCTGAAAATCTTTAAATTTGCCCCAAAATCTGAGAGTCATTGAACCTGGTGAAATGTCAGTCACATTTAGTGCATTTTAAAGTTTGTCATTAATTGGATTTAATCTTGGAGTGACGATAAAGAATTGACACGTGATGTTGAGAGTATTGGTGTTGAGCAAGTTGGCTATTGCTAATTATTTCATGCTAATGATGCAACCAGAGGAGGTGTGATAATGTATGTGCTTCAAGTAATTTTAGTTTGGATGATGCATGAACTAGTGGACGGCCAACTGTCTAAGGTGCCTTACATCATGGGGCCGAAGAAATGCAGCATTCTGTGTATTTACCGGGTACATGTAATTTTGGATTTTTCAACTTGCAATTGCTCGGATTCTATGAAAGCTAAAAAGACGAGGTATACGCCAATGTTTTGCATTTTTATTCTTCTTTCAAACCATCTGTGCAAATGTGGAATAAGGGTCCACAATCTGGCCGTTTAGTAGTCTATGGGTAATGCTACATCCAAATACAGCCCACTAGTTCTGCAGTGACACACTGTCTGTCTTTGTCACAGTGGCACAAAGGCTTCTACATGTAGCCCGCTGTGCGGTTTCTGAATGGACTGCCAAAATAATGAATGTCATTTGACACATTTTGACTGAAGCTATAGCAAACGGTTGTCAACCTCATTGCCGGCTAGAACAATGTTGGCTTCACACATCACTGCGGCGCTTAACAAATCCCTATTGGACCCATGTCAGTTTAATTATGTACACCAATAGGATTTAGAAAGCAAGCACAAGCGCCTGCTGCTGGCAACGTAAATTCTAACGGCAACACACGCCATTAACTGGAAAAAATGCAGTTCATCACAAAATCATATTCGATAATGAACCCCAAGTTGGAAACAATTACAACTACAGAGCTCGTTCAAATTCGGATCACTAATTCTCCCACCAGGAAACACTTATTCATGAATCACATATGTAACAAGAAATTCTGTAAAGAATTCCTGACTAACATATTTGAACTGAACAGTGAACATCCTTTGACACTTCCCTAATAATCAGGGTGTGATTTGTGACCTGGAGCAGTGGGAGGGGGGAACATGTCCAGCTTGGGAGATGTAGTTGTTGGGGAAATGTAGCAATGAGGGGATGTAGCTGTGGGGGATGTAGCAGTAGGGGGGATATAGTTGGGCAGTGTGGGGGGGAGATCCACCTCCCCCCCTACAAATCGCGTCCTGCTAATAATGACCGACCTTAAAATTGTAACTCTAGCTGTGTGTCATGTCAAAATTTAAATGACTGTAGGACTTGATAAATGTCGATGCTGTATTTTTTGGCAGAACGTTAATATTTTGACAGAATCTTTTGGCACACATCATGATTTCAAACTTCATAACTCCATGCTACTTACTATGATCTATTTTATGAATTTAATTTTAAAAATCATCATAACAATAATCAGCATAATGGTATCAAACAAGATAATCATTTCAGGGACGTAGCCAGGAATTTGATCTGGGAGGGTATAAATATTTTGGGAGGGTATAAATCTTATCTATAAACCACATAAACCATACAAACCAAATATAACCACATGTAAGTCACATAAAAACTTTAAGGTACACTGATTTTGGGGGTATATATACCGATATACCCCCCCCCCATTGCTATGCCCCTGATATATATCATTAATTCAAATTCTCGAATAAAGCAAGCAAAAAGCAAAACAATACCTCTTTCACTTTTGCTCGTCCACCTTCTGCCATTTGTGAAACTGCAACACTATAGTGAGACCATGCTCTGGCATGATGAGAAAATCAACTGAAACCAATAAAAGATATGCAGCAACTGTGAAAACAAACTACAATTTTCATAACTTTTCACTTGCATAATACAATAAATCTACAAAAATGACTAAACGCCAACATCAAATACTGTTATTTCCAGTCTAAATATTGTATGCCTTTTCTAGCATGATATGAATACCTCACACATGTTGACCATATTGGGTTGAAACATCCTCTCATAATGAAACTTTGCGCATATACTTCTTATGACACAAACAAAAAAATCAAATTCCCAAATACGAGTGTACTTAATTCTAACATGGTTTATCTTCCAGAATGCAAACTTTTTTTAAGAAAAACGATTCTAACCTACTGAATAACTTAAAACCAATAATGTTACAGCATTGCACAAGCACACATGCTGAGAATGCAATATGCATCTTTCTGACCCATCATTTGTGTAACTCCTGTACTTTCTATTTCTCAAAAGTCTCATTTCTGGTGAAAATTGAAGATATGCCTGTCTAGCTAAAGACGACAACATGTTGTTCATCATCAACACCAGTGACAGAAATAGTTTTAAGCGGAGAGTCCAGCGCCATTCGCGGAAATAAAAAGATATTGCATGTAGAAAATATCCAGAAATAACAAACAATAAGCTTTGTCACACATTATTTGGTATTGTGGTGTCTATTGTGAGGGTGTCTATATGTGGAATAAGTTCATAGTGGTATCACCCTGTTATTAATTATATGTATATCACAAAAATATTACTAGAATAGAATCACAAAAAACCTGGCCCTTTTACAGTTTCTCACATACCGGTAATCTTTCTGAAATTCTATTCTACTTCACAGAAACTATTTTTCTAGGAAAAATATACAGCAAACTTTAAAAACAATAAAGTCTGCAAAACATGGCTTTGTTCAAACTTTGTAAAAAAACAATCACACAAATCAGCTACAACATTTTTTAAACCTGCTATCTGAAAATTCAACTCCTCCTGTACTGCATGCTGCTAGGCTAACAGTCAAACAGCATTTAACATGAAGTACTTGCACAAGAACTTTCCAATATCAACTGCATAGCAGAAACATACCATCTCACTGGATACGGCATCGAAAACAAGAATTGTTCATTGATATACTGAACGGCAAACATATCAGGGCAATCGATAGCGGCGATAATGCTGCAGCAAACGGATGCAATCCGTTTCCACAGATGTCGCTAATGCACAGTACGCACATGCAGATGCATTATTTGGAAATTTGTTAATCCTGAAAACCACTCCTCTTCTGCCACAAAAGTGATCAGAAACTGAAAACTCATTTGCAGAACAGCAAAATTTGTCTTGGTTAAGTGCGAATTCCTGATACAGGTATATGAACATCTGAAATTGCTGTCTACAATGCTTGAAACGTGGTATTAGAACGTGTGCTTCAGGGAATACAGGAGGTTTCAACTAATGTCTTTTAATATTTTCCCAGATAAGTCAAAATATGTCTGAATAAAAGTCTAAGGAACCGCCTTGAAGTGGTCAGGTGACTGAAAAAAGCCCAAAATACCTCGTTTTATTTTCAAAATCCATGAGCTTCTTCTAACTACAACTCTATGACAGCAAAGGATAAACGTCCTAACATAACGTCAACCTGTCTGCAAAAGCATTTCACAAAGTTCCACCAAATCTCATAACACTCAGTAATGGCAACCACACAGGGAAGACATTATACCAGTTTCAGATACACTTGATTTCATATATGCTTTGGGAAAATGTTTTGGGAAAATTTATTTTTTTGGACAATAAAAATTTGAAAAAATACAAAGACTGCAGGAAATTAAATAGTCAGTCTTAAAATCAGAAATCGTGGGCTAAAATCTGGTTGACATCCCTCACTGAAACCCTTTTTCTTTGATGTGACTGCTATTACCCAGGACCGTATTAACCAGTAGGCTAACTAAGCTGCAGTTGATGGTCTCCAAATTTAAGTTATTGGCAATAAACAAAGTCTGGTGACGTCATCAAATGCTGCAAATTGGACCCCTTTGCTATAAACTACAGTTGGTCCCATTGGACCTCAAGAGCCCCTAATGTTATTTAGCACAGTGTCCACAAATAACTTAATCCGGCCATGCTGTTACCACACTGGTATCATCAGCAAAGAGAGCATATAATATAAGCCTATGTATTTTAGACAGTATTACAGGAATCAGCACAAAATGACAGGCAATGCGTATATAACAATTTGGAATGTAACAAATTGACTGATTGGAGAATCTTATTCTGAAGACAGATGCGAAGCAGATGAAGAAGAGGAAGCTAGAGTGATAGGTAGGAGGACAGCAGTTAGACAGTTAGGGGCATTCCGCATTATACTGAGACGTCCAGGGGCGGCAGCCATACCAGGTTCGGGTGCATTAGTCATTCCAGAGCTATCCTCAGTTATAGGAGAATCAATGACAAAGTGCAAGCAGAGTGACAATAAACCAGCAGTGAAACATGGACCTATAAGTCACGAATGTAGAATTAGATGTGACAGGAGAAAAGATGTGAAACAATGACCATCATGATAAAAACATACCGGTAAGATAGGCCTATAAGAAAATTGATAAATAATGTTGAACAGCGAGTGACAAGAGACAACCTTAATAAAGTCTACTAATCAAATATGAGGCTAAAGAAAACAGTCATTGAACAAAATTACTGGTAGATGAGTGGGAAATAAAATAATTGTTATTTTGAAGTCATTTCTGGTTTAGCCAGTCACCCTGTTTTAAAATAAATTCTACTTGAGGAGACATGAAGCAGTACTAGTAAATAGAAGAAAAGAAATTTAGAGTATATCACAAAGAAATTTTTTAACTTGTGTCATAAGAATATCACTGACATGCAGAGATGTAGTACTTGGTACTTGTACTTGTACTCGAGTTGTACTCGAGTACAAATTTTTAGTACTTGTACTTGTACTTGTACTCGGAGGCCAGGTACTTGTACTTGTACTTGTACTCGGAGTTTTTGGAATGCAAGTACTTGTACTTGTACTTGTACTCGGAGGCCAGGTACTTGTACTTGTACTTGTACTTGAAGCATTGTGTACTTGCTACATCTCTGGCTACATGTACTTCAAGGGTACCAGTAATGCTGTTCCTTTAGGCTAATGACAAGCACATCCTCACAGATGGCCAAGTACCTGGAACTCAACGATATTAATTTTATGATGAAGCCACTGATACCATCGTATTTTGGAACAGTGAAGTTAATAGAAAGGAGTTCAACAGGCTGTATAGTGTATAATGCAGCCTTTAATTAGAGACCTTAGTGTGCCTGCTTCTGGCGCACCAATTAAACGCGTATTTAGCCAAGCTGGCTTGATCGCGAGACCGCATAGGGCTAATATGACCGATGCAAGACTATCATCTCTATTTTTAATGCAACTGTGATGATATTTAGATGCTAATAGTGTCAATTTTATTCGTGGCCGGACAAACTGTCCGAGGACAAAATGTCACGGACAAAATGTCATGTAGAAAATGTCATGGGGACAAAATGTCAGCGGAAAAATGTCAGGGGACAAAATGTCACGGTTTAGGGTTAGGATTAGTGTTAGGGTTAGAGTTAGGATGACATTTTGTCCGCTGACATTTTTTCCGCTGACATTTTATCCCCATGACATTTTGTCCGTGATATTTTTTTCATGACATTTTGTCCGTGACATTTTTTTCATGACATGTTGTCCTCGGACATTTTGTTCTAGCACCATTTTATTCAATAACCGTGACAAACAGCTACCCGTTAATAAAGTGTAGGCCTACTTGCTGTTTTAAAAACGAAGATCAGCGCCGCCCTATGAGCCTGTGGCTCGGGAAGGACTTTGACTTTTTTTGACTACTTGCTGTTTGTATTTGGCTATGAAGATCGGTACTTGTACTTGTACTCGAGGCTTCGGTACTTGTTCTTGAGGCTTCACCGCTTCAGTACTTGTACTTGTGCTTGTACTAGTACTTGGAGGCCAGGTACTTGTACTTGTACTTGTACTCGGAGGCCAGGTACTTGTACTTGTACTCGTACTCGGAGGCCAGGTACTTGTACTTGTACTTGTACTCGGAGGCCAGGTACTTGTACTTGTACTTGTACTCGGAGTTTTTGGAATGCAAGTACTTGTACTTGTACTTGTACTCGGAGGCCAGGTACTTGTACTTGTACTTGTACTTGAAGCATTGTGTACTTGCTACATCTCTGCTGACATGGCCCTTGTCTAGCACTGAAAACCATGACTTTTTGACAAATATACCATCAAGGCTATTCCAAATTGTGAGACATCATTCACCATTTCTTGAAATTTGTATTTTATACAAAAGATACTACTGGCAATAAATATTCAAAAATGTGCTCCATTTCACAAAAAAGACAATCTGTGCACAATAAAATCCCCCAAATCGTATTTATTATGCAAATTTAGCAAATATATCAAATGAACTGTTAACAATGAAATGTCAGTTGACTGGCAAAGTTTTTTTTCTAGCATAAATGACTTATGACTCAAAGCAATTCTCATAGAAGAAACTGCCAAAACCAGAAACCACACAAATAAATGTAGTGTCTTTTCTGTAGAGAATTCGCAATGACTAAGCAAGCTAAAACCAGCCTCTTGTGTTAGCTTGTCATGTTGAATTAACTGATAAACATGATAAACATGACAACACTAAATGTTGACACAGTTGCCAAAGCAGAAAGCAGTCCTGCAGTTGCTGGGGGGAGGGGGGACCAGAACTGGGTCTGGGGCAATCCACACTGGCATCTGGATAATTCTGGACGTTCATTGTGATCCTGATCCTCTAACACAGTCTCTGTCTATGAAGAGAACAGCATCTGAATGCTAAATTGTGCTTTCCATGAAAATAAACAAAACAGGATGAATCATAAAGAGACAAACAACAACACAATCAGAAAACTAATAAAGGGACTATACCACATAACTCACTACTCTTACTCTATGGAAAGGAATTAAGAATATCTGTGGCATAGCAAAATTCAATGCCTGATAACACTGTTTTGCCGGATATTTTCCCCTTCCAGTTCGCTTTATTTTCTCAATGCCAATATGTTTAAGGTGACAGCCACAAGTGATGTCAGATCCTCTTTTCTCATGACACGTCGCCGATTTCAAGAGCTTTGGTGCTATTCATAATGAAAACCTGCTTAACTTTGCCATTTTATAAGATCCGAACTGGGCTGCACAACATATGTATCAATGGCTATTTTAAACTTACCGTTGTCCCAAGCTCCTATGCATCATTCCATGATATTCTTTGCATCGCTGTTATTACCATGTAAAGGAGTGGATGACTGCTGATCTGATGCAAATGCAGCAAAATGACCACTGCTTCAATCTTTCAGCTTCCCATTATAACCTCAGTCAGTTTCTAACAGCTCTGCAATTGGTTAATTTTGACCAAAACTCTAGAGAGGGAATTGTCACTGCTGTGTGCCATGTTGTTGATCAAATTCGACACCGTAAATTGGGCGTAAAAGCAGGGGATGTCTATTGTACGCGTAGGCAAAGCTAGGTGTACCATGCGAGTACACATCGAGCATGCTCGGTGAGTTCCAAATGGACATTTTATGCCTGATCCTGATGCTCAGGACCCAGTAACACGACTCCACCATCAGAATCGATAGTACCGAGCAAAAAAGTAATAGCCACAGGGACAATGGGCCGGTCATAAACTACTCCACAACTTACACTTGAACAGTTATTTCAGTTTGTTGTCTTATGTGAACCACACACACAGCAAGTTCTCCATACAGACAAAATAATGTATTGCCATACGTGCGCTTGGTATGTCAGATGCAGCGCAGAGCTAAATAAAGCACTACCACAAAAATATTAGGAAAACATCACAGCATGCAAATGGTTTGCAAATACAGTATTCTGATGTTAATATTTCTAAGTTTGTCAGTTATTCCAGAAAGCAAGTAATAATAATAATAATAATAATAATAATAATAATAATAATAGTAATAATAATAATAATAATAATAATAATAATAATAATAATGTGATTTTAAGTGGTTTAGGAGGCTAAGTAAGCCTGTGTGAAAACCACTGTAACTGTCATATGCTGGTAATCAAATGAGAAAATGAATTTCTGTAGGTACATTAACAAGGACATGAGCCCACAATGAATCATATTTGCTCATAGGCAGCAAAAATTCATTCTTCATGTCATATGAACTGCAAATGGCTATAAATCAGTGCACGTCAATTGAACTCCATCATCGTATGCTTCATTCAGTTGTAACTTTCCTCAGACTTAATTATTATTTAAAGATTTCCTCTTGAGCGTCACAAGCAATGCGAAGCATCTCTCAATGAAGACTGCTGCATATGCAGCTACATCTGGAGCCTGCATCTCAAAACGGCAATAAATGACCCCAGAATTCCAAATTATTCATAACCATAAGTTTAATTTGTGCAGGTGTCTGAAGAAATTTATTTATAATTTATATTAGATTTCCAGTAACGTGAGATTACAGACCGGTATACTTTCATTGCAAAATACCTACAGCCAGGCCTTAATAGCAATTCCAGAAAATATAAATGCAGTTTTTAATGGAAAAACTGATTGAATCTACCGGTATATGATTTTTGACAGACAGTAATGCTCCAGCATGCTCAACAGTCATACCCTCACTTGTTCACAAATACTGAAAAACTGTACTTGATTTCAAATGATTTTCACCAGGTATCATGAAGTTATGTTATTGTGCTTTAAAAATTCAACATGAGCTCAACAAGAAAAAGCTGCCTGTCAGTTTGAAATTATTATATAATCCAATATAGAAAAGACATCTGTGTTTTGCAATATGTTCACACCGTGAATCCAAAAGTCTATTTAAAACTGAAGTGGCCATTTCTTTTATAAAATTGTACTGCTCACATATAACAGGCTGGTTAAATTTACTAATATACGCTTCAAACTAAGCTTAGTCAAAAATAAAGGAATATTTCACCAATGCTGTTTCTTCTGCCTATCCACTTCCATTATATTTATTTGCCCCATTCTGAAATTTCTTATACCAATGGCAGCTCCACATGGGACTGTCCATTAATTATGTCAACAATTTTTGGGCAATTGTTGACCCCTCCTTCCCCTTTGTCAACAACTGTCAACTTTCAGTTACCCCTCCCTATAATTACGACAAAAACTTTTGACCCCCCCCCTCCAAGATCAATGACAGGTCCCAATAACAAGGTTATTATTTTTGTGGTGATGACCATTTTCCCCTGTTTTGCTCATCAGGTGTCAAATGTGGTGGTGATTACCTTTTTTGCCATGCTTTTTTTCATTGTAATAAGTAGTATTCCATGAAATTTCCTATTTTTTGATTATTTGTAAAAAGTGAAATTGTTGACGTCAACTTCGCTTGACCCCTCCCCTCTGTCAACAACTGTCAAACTTTTTCAAACCCCTCCCCCCTAAATTGTTGACGTAATTAATGGACAGCCCCCAGGAGAACCCGGGGGCCCGTGCCCCTTTTGAATGCCTGTCTCCAGGGGCTCCCCAGTTGGGACCCCTATATTCACTATCAACAAATATTTGTCCCACCATGCTTAGCAGTTGCCACCACCAAAGACCCCACTTGCCAAACCATGGCGCCGCCACTGTTTCTAGCCATTATAAAATGGGCAAAACGCAAAAATGAAGAACACCGCCGTTCGCAGGCGCATCTATTCTAGAATCTCTAAAGACCAGAATTTATAGAATCGCTCTTGGGCAGGCAGGATACACACATGCATAATAACTCACCAGCTCCGGTCTCTGAAGATGCTGCAGTAAAGGTCCCGCATGACCATCGAATCTTCCGAGCTACTGCTGCTGCTATGCCTATAGGCCTGTAACATTGAACCACAAACTAGCCTTCGTGCAAGCGACTGCCTTCAAACGCATTCTGACTCGAGTCTTCGTCGACGACAAAAAGAAGAAACGATAAAAAGAACGATGCCTAAACGTGCCGCCGCTGCTGCGCTGAGGTTATTCATAAACGGTTAAAACGACCAGCTATAACCTATTACACTCTCTTTTACTTAATATTGTTCTATTTACGACATATTACTAAATAAATTATTCATGTTGTGGTCCAATAATATTTATTTATCTATCTATCTATCTATCTATCTATCTATCTATCTATCTATCTATCTATCTATCATCTACATGTATCTACAGTGTATCTATCTATCTATTGGCATCGCCCGCTGCAGCTGATCGGTTTGAATGAGCACCGTCCAGCCTTCGGTTGCATAACTTGCATTCCGGAGTCCCTGGGGACTCACTCTCACTTCATTAACAACTCATTCGTCACCCGGATCATCTTTGGTCATCATTCACACTGGGTCAGCAGTCAGCGCTATAGGACCAATAAATTCATATACGATCAACCAAAAATTCGATTAGGCTATTCGAATACAGGTACTGGCACTTCTGTCTAGATATAAGGCGGAAACCACTCATATAGGCCTAATATTTATTTGGAAACTGAATTGTTTGAGTTAAACAACGTTATGAGCATAATTGAGTAGCATTGAGCAAAACGCGAATATTGTTAGGGGCTGTCCATTAATTATGTCAACAATTTAGGGGGAGGGGTTTGAAAAAGTTTGACAGTTGTTGACAGGGGAGGGGGTCAAGAGAAGTTGACGTCAACAATTTCACTTTTTACAAATAATCAAAAATTAGGAAATTTCATATTACAAAGGAAAAATATGGGGAAAAGTTCATCACCACCACATTTTGACACTCGATGAGCAAAAAGAGAAAAAATGGTCATCAGCGCAAAAATAATAACCTTGTTATTGGGACCTGTCATTGATCTTGGGGGGGGGGGTCAAAAGTTTTTGACATAATTATGGGGGGTTAAGTGAAAGTTTACAGTTGTTGACAAGGGAGAGGGGGTCAAAAATTGCCCCAAAATTGTTGACATAATTAATGGACAGCCCTTAGGCTACAAGATTGAGCGCTGGATGGTAGGCCTACTAGCTATTACTAAAGGCTATTACCAGTGGGAGATTAACCAGAGGAGTTAACCCCTACATGCAGGTGAAAAATTATAGACTGGACGCTTAGGCCTACTACCTCAACCACTTTCTGGAAAGACAGTGTTATTTCTAGAATTTTGAATTTGGGGTGTCGGAAAAATTTGGGCGTGTCGGAATTTTTAAGTCTCTGCCCGAAAAAGGGTGATAAGCCAAAAAACGTTATCAATTAAGTCACAAAAGCAACCAAAAACCCTTTAAATGTCTCAAAAAAACCTCTGACAAGCAAAAAAGGTCATCCGAGAATAAAAGTTGGGGCGTCCTTCTCCATTGGGGTGGGGTGATCTGAGATTAATTAGTATGCACTTTGTATGCATACCATTGTCGCATTACCAAATTGTGGGAAGTGTCGACCTCAAATTGGGGGATTGGGGTGTGTTAGGAGGGTGTAAAAATATCCCTGTATAAAGATCAAACACGGCATCAAATATAAGTTTCCAAGCTTTTTAATAGCCTACAGTTAATAGCGGTATTCAACTAAATTACACGAAGGTCTAAATTTTTATGACTGGTTCCCCAGGGCCCCAGATGGGAAAAAATTTAAGTTAAAAATATAGTTCACAAGTAATTGAAAACAGGAAAGTTGATGGCAGTACATTTAAATATATTTCCTATGTATCAGAAAAAAGTTACTGGTCGTTTCAGTATTCTCGCGGGCCATTTTACAACCCTGCATGGCGGGCCGGATCTGGCACGCGGGCCGCCATTAATGTCTGTATAATAAATACTCTGTACCTTAACCTAACCGGTGCCAACTATAGCCTACATATAGGCCTAGACCGCCTAGTCTTGTACGTGTGAGGTTCCTGTTTTAAAATGATCGAAATGATCGGCCTAGTCCTAATATGCCTAATATGGAACACGCTAGGGTTAGACTAATCAAGATAAGTATAACGCAGGTCCTATAAAAAGCCAGGCAACGAAGCACGTCGGAACGAATTTTTAGCAGAGTGTGCATTTTTTCAGGCGCGTAGCTAAAAAATCATCGTTCATCATAAAAAACCCTGACAAGCCAAACGGTCATCACCCTTCCTTTATCGTGTCTTCAAAATCTTGATAGGCAAAAACAACCTCATCAGGGGTGCAGTGACCCCTAATTTTTCCGGGAGTGCACCTGCAGTCCCTGCACCCAGGGGCGTAGCGACGAGGGTATATCGGTATATAACCCCAAAAAAAAAAAAATCAGTCTACCTTGAAGTTTTTTATGTGATTTGCATCTGGTTATATGTGGTTTATATGGTTTATGTGGTTTATAGTCAAGATTTATACCCACCCAAAATATTTATACCCTCCCAAATCAAATTCCTGGCTACGCCCCTGCCTGCACCCCCACTTCCTACGGACCTGCATGCAACGCATAAAATCATTAATGACCGTTCAAGACAGTTTGCAAACCTAATCGCAGATAAAATAACATGGCACAGTTTTGAAATGTCCGGTGTTTCAACGCGTGCTGAGATTAGCCTACATCCTCAAATTCAATCGACCCATAGAACAGAGGAGACAAGCTGATGGCAAGCGAGATGATCGACGGCCCCGGGCATTTCTTGGCGCTCTACTCACTCGTCCTTACGAAAGCGTTGTAATGAATGATTCGCCGATGGTTGTCCTGTCCAGTTGCCGACACCGGGTTCTCGTTAAGCCCTTATTGTCGCGTTCAGGAAATGTGACATACAGTAATATTCTTATAGATATATCATCTCGCTGCCGTAAAGGCCTTCCGCTACATCGTGTGCCGCGTCTAGGTAATATTGTGTACGGTGTAGGCTACCTCGCTTCCCTGAGTCCCTCCCGACAAACTGGCGGCAGTTTGGTGTGAAATGTTTTGCGTTTTACTAATTTGCTCGGAACCTGGCAGATTTTTGCGTGCAGCTTAAAAAGGTTTGACGGCTCTGGTTGGAACGAGAAAAAGAGATTCGAGAAAGCGGTTTAATTAATGGCAAAGACAATCAGGGTTTGCTTCAGAGATGGCTTAAGCCTTAGCGATTAGCTGTTTCACATACGGGCAGAATTGGCACGACCACTGGCGTAGACAGGATTCTAGAATGGGGGGAGGCGTCGACATTTTCAGGCTAAAAGTGTTGAGCAAAGAGGCTGTCCATTAATTATGTCAACAATTTTTGGGCAATTTTTACCCTCTCCCCTTGTCAACAACTGTCAACTTTCAGTTACCCCTCCCCCTATAATTATGTCAAAAACTTTGGACCCCCCACTACGACCAGTGACGGGTCCCCCTAAAAAGTTAGAAGGTTATTTTTGCAACGATGAGAGCTTTTCCCTTTCTTTTGTTCATCAGGTGTCATAATGTGGTGTGGATGAACTTTTTTGCTTGCCAGGCTTTTTTCCGTTATAATAAATAGTATTCCATAAAATTTCCTATTTTTTATCATTTGTAAAAAATGAAATTGTTGACGTCAACCTCTCTTGACTCCCTGTCAACAACTGTCAAACTTTTTCAAACCCTCCCCCTAATTTGTTGACGTAATTAATGGACAGCCAAAAAAACAAAACAAAAAACGTCGTTCTGTCAAGCTCTTTCAGTTTCCTGCATTTTCGTCGATTTCCTAATTCTACCCACTCCCGACTAATTATGCATTTGCACGAATCGGATCTCATGACTGGTCCCAGTCCGAATAGGTGGGAGGCCGGCTCCCCCCTGTGATCCCTCATCCCTTGGCTACGCCACTGCTTACGGCCGAGAATTGGAGCTGCATGTTCTCTCTCTCTCTTTCTCTCTCTCACTCTGCCTCTGCATGTCTCTGTCTCTGTCTCCGACTCTCTCTCTCTCTCTCTCTCTCTCTCTCTCTCTCTCTCTCTCTCTCTGCCTCTGCCTCTGTCTCCGTCTCTGTCTGTCTGTCTGCATCTCTCTCTCTTTCTCTCTCTCTCTCTTCTCTCTCTCACTCTGCCTCTGCATGTCTCTGTCTCTGTCTCTGTCTCTCTGTCTGTCTGCCCCTCTCTCTCTCTCTCTCTCTCTCTCTCTCTCTCTCTCTCTCTCTCCTGTGTCAGCTTGTCTCCCCCGATGGATCGGGCTGCAGTTTCTTCGCTCAAATCACGTCTTGCGCCCGTATTTGGCCGTCGGCCCGATGGCTGCAGAGGGATGCCGACGTCAATATCTCCGGACAGAATCTAAGCCGTGTGCGGAAAAGACGATCTTAGCGGAGGAGGAGGAGGAGGAGGAGGAGGGAGAAGGCGATTGAAAGCCGGACAATTGCATACCGATAGGATCGCTTTGGTCAGGAAAAAACCCTGGACGGCGGCGGCGGAGGCGGCGGCTGAATGGCTGGAGAAGACGGATACTAATTTATGGCTGGAGACTCAGCCATCGGTGAGAAGAAATTCCGATCTAGACAGCGACTGTTCTACTCAGCTGCTTAGAGCAAGGAATGCTCATGAAGCCGTTTCTTACGTCTAGCCTGAAATAATTGAAAGCACTACATACTCCTAAGTCCTAACTCATGCCGTCTAGGCCTACCGTGTAAACACGAGTACACGCGGTTGTACATTGCGCTTTTCCTATCAGTGGTGCATTCAGGGTTCCGGAATACGGGGGCACTGACACCAAGCCCCACAATTTTTCTAGTAGGCCCTAGCCTAAATAAGTCAACAACAGTGTTATTTCTAAGCAGTGTTTTATCCAGACTCCAGCTGCCTTGGAGGGGGAAAATTGAGGCTTTTGGCGCGGGGGGGGGATCGACTTGGTTGGAGGGGAAAAGACACAGCTCAATGCAAAATTTGTGTTAGTTAGTTATAGGCTAATTTATATAGCGCTATTGTCCTAGCGAGCTAGAGTCAAGAGTGCTTTACATTAAATTAAAAGTGTCCGAACAAGTGCGTTTTTAGTTTCTTAGCGAATGTTTCCAAGTTGGTCGCGTTGGTGACAGTCTGGTAACGCGTTCCACAGAGCCGGGTTCCCTCGAGTAACAGAACGCTCCCCCAGTTTGGCTGTTTTCGAGGGAGGAGGCACCATCAGTCGGACCCGACTGGAGGATCTGAGCCGCAAGCGACCTTCTGTGGATGGAGGCTTTCGAAGAAGCACCGATAGATAGTCTGGGCAGAACGGGTCGTAGAGTGCTCTGAACGTGAACCAGCACCTCTTGTAGATTACCCGCTCCGGAATGCGTAGCCAGTGTAGTCTGTCCCGAAGTTGGGGAGTGACGTGCTCACGCCACCTGGTCTGAAAGATCACTCGGGCGGAAGCGTTCAAGACCATCTGCAGACGATTGAGCTGGTAGTCTGGCGTTCCGAGTAGTATACTATTACAATAGTCTATTCTCGTAAGCACCAGTGCCCGCACGAGCTGGGTCGCAACAGACGCAGGTATGTGTCTTCTTATCGCTCTAATCCGCCGGAGCTGGTAGAAGGAATTGCGAGCGACGATGCCGATGTGGTTCCGGATTGACAGCGACTCGTCTAATAGAACTCCGAGAAGGCGGACCTCGGCCGACGGGACAATAGGGATCTGATCGATGACGAACGGCGCATGGCTAATTAGATGCGTCTTCCTTGGGGTGGTAATCCAGAGAACTTGTGTAAGTGCTGGGATTTTTGTGGGGGATTTGAGGTTTTGAGGGGAAATCTCCCCTCCTAACAGGCCTGCATAAAACACTGTTTCTAGGATTATCAATTTGGGGGCGGTAAATTCTGGGGATTCTGGGGGTCCCATGCAGGGCCACCGAGAGAGGACACGGGGGGGCAACTGTACAGGGGCCCGGCGGTCTGGGGGGCCGGGCCCATGATGAATATATACGTATAATTAACAATAGGGCCTAATATGAATAATAACACTAAAGTAGAGGGGGCCCGGCGAGCAAAAGGGGGGCCCGGCGTGAAAAGGTTGACAACCAAAAAAGGCCATCAGCTAATTTTAAGATGCAAAAGAAGCTGACAAGCAAAAAAGAAGGTCGTCAGGTATTCTTAAGATGTAAAAAAGGCTGACAAGCAAAAATAGGTCGTGAAGAAATTTTATTCTGCACAAGGGCCCGAATTTCTCTCCGCGGGCCTGGTCCCATGACAAAAAGTCTGACACAAGCAAAAAAGGTCATCCCATAGCTGAAATTGGGGGGGGGGTGTCGGTCTCAAATGGAGGGTGTTGGGGGGTGTAAAAATATCCCTGATCAATAAGAAAAACAAGAAAAGTCACCTAAGAGTTCTTTACACATTAGCGCCCGTTTATCGCGTCTGTCGCAATCATCAACCCCCTCCCAGAGATGTAGTACTTGGTACTTGTACTTGTACTCGAGTTGTACTCGAGTACAAATTTTTAGTACTTGTACTTGTACTTGTACTCGGAGGCCAGGTACTTGTACTTGTACTCGGAGTTTTAGGAATGCAAGTACTTGTACTTGTACTCGGAGGCCAGGTACTTGTACTTGTACTTGTACTTGAAGCATTGTGTACTTGCTACATCTCTGGCTACATGTACTTCAATGGTAGGCCTACCAGTAATGCTGTTTCTTTAGGCTAATGACAAGCACATCCTCACAGATGGCCAATTAAGTACCTGGAACTCAACGATATTTATGATGAAGCCACTGATACCATTGTATTTTGGAACAGTGAAGTTAATAGAAAGGAGTTCAATAGGCTGTATAATGCAGCCATTAGAGACCTTAGTGTGCCTGCTTCTGGCGCACCAATTAAACGCGTATTTAGCCAAACTGGCTTGATCGCGAGACCACATAGGGTTAATATGACCGATGCAAGACTATCATCTCTATTTTTTAGTGCAACTGTGATGATATTTAGATGCTAATAGTGTCAATTTTATTCGTGGCCGGACAAACTGTCCGAGGACAAAATGTCACGGACAAAATGTCATGTAGAAAATGTCATGGGGACAAAATGTCAGCGGAAAAAATGTCAATGTCAAAAATGTTGTACTAGTACTTGGAGGCCAGGTACTTGTACTTGTACTCTGAGGCCAGGTACTTGTACTTGTACTCGGAATTTTTGGAATGCAAGTACTTGTACTTGGAGGCCAGGTACTTGTACTTGTACTTGAAGCATTGTGTACTTGCTACATCTCTGCCCCCTCCCCCGAGAAATTTCTCCACGGTTTTGCGCAAATCGGACAACCGAACTCAGCCAGAATATAGGGCGCACGGTCCCAATACCCTCCCCTTGGTTATGCCAACGCTTCTTACAGAATAAACCTCAATATTAGATCCGCTCTCCAAGGTAATTTTCAACACGAGAAATTATTATTATTATTATTATTATTATTATTATTATTATTGTTGTTGTCCAAACACTGAGCCCTGAGGCACTCCACTATCAACTCTTGCCCATTCCGAATGGACACCCTTAATATGCTAATCTTCTGTCTTCTTTTCTTCAACCAATTTTCAATCCGAGAATATTTCCTTGTATTTCACAGGACTTCAATTGAATGTAGTTTTAAGTTTGTGAAAAGTCATTTCTCACACATAACCTGGGTGTCATATAAAATACGGGGGTTCTTCCACAGTGAATGGAAAATACACATGGCCATGGTCTGGTAGCCCATGGACGTTCGATGATAGATCAACATCCAACTTTCATTATGCAGACCTGGAAAGAGTATTATAAATAAAAGTCCAGCAGTCAAGGAATGAAAGCCAACCCAGATTTAAATTATATTTCCCACCCAGCTACTGATAATAGTGAATATGGCTTTTAGACAAAAATGATTTGCCTCATCCACCTTTCCTAAGAGCTATCCTATTGAAGTGGGGCGGAAAGATAGAAGAGTGGTAATATCATTGGGCAGGCACGCCGACGGAACGGGTTCAATCCCTGTAGGAGCCCCTAAGATCGACTCAGCCTTACTCGCTAGAGGGCGGTAGTAACATCAAAAATGAGTAGCAATGGCAACATTGCGAAAGTAACCATGGGTTCGGCGGAACAGGCTGGCCATCGTCTGCCGATGTATGGCTTAGCCACCTATGGGCTGATGGCCACAAAATACGGGGATCAGCACCGGACCCTACGGGCATTGAGCCTACGGGTGAAACCTTTACTTTATCCTATTCAAGTAACCAAATCAGCATGAAGACAATGACTGAAAATATTTTATCAATACATATAAACAACATTGCAATTTATGACATTTATCTATTTCAAGTATGAATGGCTCAAATACTGTTCAGATGATAAATGCATAATACTAGAACCGAAAATGCAATTAAGATGCAATTGAAATTCTTACAATTACGAAATTCAACACATTTGCACTTTCTCAGAAACATATTTTCCAGTTATTGGCATTCTGGCCAACATTTTTTCTAAATTTGCATTTTTTGCATTTCTTACAACACAAAAAAGGTAGTTGAAAATAAAAGTACACATTAATAAACAGATAAGCCAACAGTCAACAGGTCCAAACATACAAACACACTGGCATTGAAGGAGTTACAACTGTAGGCCACAGTAACATTAAAGACAGACATAGTACACAGCATACAAAAAGAAACATACTCAAAACTTTTACTAAATAAATGCTGCAAAACATGTACATCTTATAACAAGATTGTCAAAGCCTTTAGTATTCTTTCATTCTTCATCTGATAATTAAGTGATCACCATGAATATTACAAGAAAACTGAACATTCTAAATTCAAATAACTAATTAAACAAGATTTAATTTTTTACAAAACACTTTAAGAAAGCAAACTAAAACATATCAAAAACATTCATTTACAAGTGCACGAATATTTTAAAACATGGTTGTAGCAAACTGTACAGTCATTTGGCAAGCTTGTCTGAAATATAAATGGCACATCGTATAAGAAAGTCAAAACCAATTGATTGGATTTGCATACATTTTCAAACACTAGTATATCTGAATATATGCATTTGAATAGTTTTTCCTTGAAATTAAACATAGGTGTATGAAATACTAAATGATTGCATATTTTTAATATTACAGTTTAGGCTAAGCACACAAGGAATATAGAAATTATGGAATCAAATAACTTTGATGGATGCGTCATGTTCATTTGAAATAAACAGTCAGAATAAAAACTGCATTCTTGCACAATGTATACTAGCAGCAACAATATAGGTAGTGCAATTTTTAATATTTTGATAATTGCCAAGGATTAAAAATTCTAAACAAACTAGAAGACCTCAGTTCTATCTACGAGGCCACGCCCACAAGTTTTCTGGGGTAACTTCAACGACTACACTGGACGATGCAATGTCATATGCAGTACGGCTGTTTGGAAAGAAGAAGGCAGTGAAACAGACCGGAAAGAAGAAAACAAGAGAAAAGTTCTTTATCACTGATCGCAGGAAAGCACTGAAAAATAAAAAATTACAAACCTCATAAAATATTGAAACTGTACGAAAGAACACAAAGCAAACACCAAAGCCCATTACTAGAAGCAGGTTTTATGCTTAAAAATAAATAATAGAAGTAATTGTAAACCACTAGCAAGATTTGTCACGTTGTCACCGATATAACACAAGAAGCAAAATTTCATGACTCTGATTGGTCAGAACATTAACAATGCCTTTTATTTAATGATGTACCATGAATAACTAACATTGTCAAACTTGACTGCCACACTAAACACAATGTCAAATTTTAACCTCCATTCTCAACTACTCTAAGCAATGGCAACACTTAAATTTTCTGGTATAATGGGCAATGCAATACATTCAACAAGCTACCATAATAAAATAATAATAATGCACTTTAGAGCACCATTTATAATATTCAAAAGGTATCAATTGATAGTACTCGTAGTAACAACAACAATGACAACAACAACAATAGCAATAGAATCAGCTATAATACACAAAGGTATTAACTACGCTCGTTCGAGTACGGGACTCAGAGACGTAGCTAGGCATGGGCTTGGGGGTGGTGCTCAAGCCCCCCAAGACTGAGGCTAGCCCCCCCAAATGAATTCAAGCTCAAATAGCGTTGCAGGCTCAAAAGGAAGAGAGTGAATCTTGGGCTTCAGCCCCAAACCTAAAATCCTGGCCACATTCCTCACAGGATTACCTTTACCTTTTATTAACTAATGTGTCCAAATCCAAAATCCAAGTTTAAAAGCAAAAGATCAGGGTAATATTGCAAAGATCAGACACATTTGAGCAAATGTTTGGATACCAAATATATTAACCCCTTTACCTGCCATTTATTTGTAATGTAATGTAAAATGGACGCACATATTATGAGTTATGGCCGGTAAAGGGGTAAGTCAACCAAGTCATCCTACCACTCACTTCCAGAAACCAATGTCATTTCCAGGGATGATCAGAACCTTGTTGCCAGTAAGCTGAGCCACGCTCTCACAAGAAATAACTCGCAGTCTCATTAAGTATTTTCCCGGTGTTGTTCCTCCGATACTTCCAGCAAAGCCTCGACGAAGGCAGAGTGTCTAAATTCAGACAACCAACTTTGACTAATCAAGACACGAAGCAATTTCTGCTTAAAAGCAGGACTACAACTCAGGCAGAAAACGGTAGAAAACAAGAACAATGAATAATTGAAACAGAAACCTCAAACAGACAGATGAAAATGCGATTCGCAATCTCCATGGCAATAAGATCGAAGGTGAATAAAAGGGCGGCATCAGAGTCCCATTCCTGTGCCAGTAACTGATCAAGATCATATTTCTCTATGTCTCTAGGCAAAAAAGAATTCACATTCAAGATCTGTATATCTATAAAAACGTTTAATATCAATAAAAATTTCAATGATCATTCTATGATAGTCCCGTGCTGCCAGAAATGTTTCTCATGCATGATGCAGTCTAATTACAGAAAACAACTTAGCGTAACAAGTCATATCAGTAAAACAATTATATCAAATAACAATTTAATCAACTTAATATCAGTACTATTAATTATTATATCAACAATGAAAACTACTTGGCAAATTGCAAATAAACTGAAGCCACTAAAGCATGTGAAAATTTGTGCTATGTCAGTCATGAACGTATATTAGTATTGTGGTTATATAAAAGCAATTTAAAATATCCACCTGTGTTGTACATAATTATCAACCTCTACAGTACTAATAAATATAAGAAATCAATCAACAGCACTCTAAGTGCATGAATCCACCAAAAATTATGAGAGGTGTATCAGACTACAAAAACTGTGACACAATCCAGAGAAAATGTGTCAGGATCAAGCAATATCATTTCATTTTAAATTTTCAATATTCAGATCATATCAGCAAGCTCTAGATATCCAATAATTAATCTAATTCAGGAGAATATGAACAGATAATGGCTAAAATTTGGTAATAATATTCTTAATACAAAAGGGCTATAATGAAATTACAGACAATAGTATGGTGTACCAAAATGTGACAAACTTACATGGACTTTCTCCTCTCAAATTTATTATTGACCATCAGTTAGCTTTCTGTCTAAATTTTGTATTTTAGCAAAACCCAGTGTGAAATTTTGGTACAGTTCAAGAAAACATCATTTTCAACTAGATTATTGATAACATTAGAAGCAAAAATACATAAAATAGAAGACTATCATTAAAATTGAATAATGCTATAAAAAATATGTAAAATTCATACAAAACTCCAACGTAGTCGATGACCATTATGGATGCTACAAGCTTCATAACAAAAAGCAGGAAAAAATCGATGAACTCAGCCACAACACGTTTCCACAGTGCTGGCACTCGACATTCTTTTCCTTAGACAAATACAAATGCATTTTTAAAACTACTACACATAATAATTAAGAATTATTTTTATCTTGTGTTATCTGCGTTTGCGAATAAAGGTTGATATATAATTAGAAAATTTACAATTTAAATTGTCAGTTTCATTTATTTAGAAGCAATGCAGTGGCAACATTTGCACATCATGTCTTATGTTTCCAATCGGAGGACATTGAAACTTAGAAACAATTTCCTCAAGTAATAAGATTTCTGCAACAGCAGATAATTATCACAACTGTTTAAAAGGAAAAGTGAATGAAATATATATATATATATATAAGACTTAAATCAACAGAGAAAGTCGACACCAGTGCAATATTAGAGCAAACAACTGCAAACAATTTTTGACATACGTTGCATAAACAGACTGTGTAATTATATTCTTAGGTCACACTATCTTATGTTATCAAATTCTTCAGTAAGGCAGTTACTGCCTGGGAAATGTTTGACCTGGCTAAAAAAAAAATTGTCACTGATTCTGGTCTTGATATCCATCCCATGCCTTAGATCAGCATTGAAATACAAGCTGACCATCACAGAAGTTACTCGATTCCACAAACCTCTTTCCCAGAGTAGTAAGTTACTTCATATGCCAGGTCATATGTACCATTGTCGCTATGTGGCAGCTGGCTGCGCAAACTGGATACATATAAACCCGAGGCACTTAACAGTTAACAGTCTTCAAACTCAGCAGTACACAGTCAAGTCAGAGATCAGGTCTAAGTTTACTGGCTGTTCAATCATAATGTAAAATAATGGCCTAAGTCTTTATATGGTACTTTCCCGTTATTCGGACCCCAGTGAAGAGATATTAGGGTTAGGGTGAGGGTTAGGGTGAGTGTTAGAGTTTTAGCCTAACCATAACCCTAACCCACACCCTAACACTAACCCTAACCACCACCCTAACCCTAAGCATTTCTTAGTATCTCTTCACTGGGGTCCGGATAACGGGAAAGTACCCTTTATATTAATCTCCATCTCATCAGCTTCATGCAGCAATTTCTATCAAATGCTTCTGGCAAACAATTAGTCTGAATCTGGTCATCTTTCAAACAGAAAATGTCCTGGCATTGAACATTTTTGGGAGACTGAAATTCAAAGCATCAGTCGACATCTTTCATTATAAAAGTAAGAGCACTAATAGGAACTATTTCGTGAATTTGTCAAAAGCTGGTCGACACACCTGCGACGATAGTCGGACGATTAACTTCATTCTGCTGTTGTCGCGCGAAACGGACAGGACCAACTGGCAGCTGTCCGGCGGCAGTAGTTGCAGGCGCGGATCCGTTAACGGTAGCCGCCGGTGCCACACCCTCGAAAGCCTGCGATAGGTTCCTATGATGCGTCGCTACCGGCGGAACTGAACACAGAAGGGAACTCAGAGTCCACAGCCTATACTGCCACAACCATCGACGGTATGCCTCGGCGTATTCGTGCGTCGAAACGGCGGGGGCATTCTGTCCCGGGGCAGTGTACCGACCGCAGTGGAATCGACGTCGAACATCGTCGTCTCCTACCGCAGGACGGGAAATCGTGTCCCTGAGACCGTCACCTGAGGCTGTTGATTCGTTCACAGTCGAAGAGGTTTTCCTCTCCATTTCCGATCGTAAAGGTTCGTCTCTTTCCCGTCCGACCGCCTCCGTGTTCGCCATGTTTATACTGCAACCGGAACCTCATGCACACATGATGCACTGCATAGAATATAATACACATGTATTGTATAGCATTCTATGATATCATAGAAACCAAACGTATTTACATAGGATCATATCATGGATGTATTATCCAAGGAGACGGCATTACGTCATTTCTAGCCCAGGCTGCGTGAAGCTTTACAACTTTGCGTGAAGCCAGTAGCGCGTAGGCTAAAAATAGTACCTCCATGGTTAGCGGCCATTGTGGTTGAATCGGATGATATATGGGACTAGGGTTACCAGACGTCCTTAAATGATAAGGACAGTCCTTAAATTCCGTGGCCCCGTCCTTAAGGGCGTTTGCCCTTAATAAGGACACAAAATGTCCTTAAATTTCCTTTAAAATAGTGATTACATTAAGCCAAAGCTTTGCAATTGATTGATATTGATTGCTGAAAAAGGTCATCACTAGTTCTTTGTGCTTTTTTGAATCTTTAATGTCCTAAAAAGTTCCAACAAGGAAAACAGGTCATCAATAGTTAATTTAATTTTTGTTCTATTTTGCATCTTTAACGTTCTAAAAAGTCTAAAAAGCCCGACAAGCAAAAACATATAGGTTATCGCTAGCTTTTGTGCTCCTCTAACGTCCTGAAAAATCTGATAAGCCAATATGTGTTTTGTGTGTCCTTAAATTCGTTCCAACTGATCTGGTATCCCTAGATGGGACGAATACAGGAGTAGTGTTAAGGTTAAGGGTTAGGGTTATATTATTCCTTTAAATATCCGTGGGAATTCATTTAGAGTAATGCCAGCCTGTTCAGCCTATGGGTGTATGCAGCGGAATCGCACCGTAGGTGTAACATTTCACCGGTAAGGGTCCATGCTGGTACATGCCAAATCATATTTTATTAATCCTATTCCCCATGGCTCATTAAAAACATTAAATGTTTTAATGTTTAATTTAATGTTTAATCCTATTTCTCATGGAATGGAAATGTTTTAATGGGGGCGAAAGATGGCAGAGTGGGTTACGTGCTAGAGCGTCAGGCTGACGGAGCGGGTTCAAGCCCCGCGTTAGTGCCCCTATAGTGGCTTTCACACAGGCAGTAATGCCTTCTAAGCCACTTTAAATCATGCTAAGTTTAATTTAATGTTTAATCCTATTAACCATGGCTCAGACGATGATGTTTTGAGTCTATCTGTCTGGGAATTTTCCAACTAGTCGGCTTCAGCCAAATGATGTAATGCCGTCTCCTGGGATAATACCTCCATGGATCATGTCTATTGCTCCTGTTTAAGGCGTCATAATATGTCCTTCATCAGTTTGCGATCGTTAATAACCAGGGTTTGTTGTGCCGGAACGGCGTTCCGGAAATCTGGATACTGATTTTTTTATTGCAACACTAAGTTTTAAAATAGAACGTTTAAACTATATCTAATTGCCATCTCTATTATCAATTTTCTAATCAGACATTTTAATTGATCGATGGTCCAAACAATAATTAGAATAATTGTACGGCCGCTATGGCGTGTTGACAACTGACTGCCGACTATTGCGTTCCCGGAAATATTTTTAAATTCCCTGTTGATAACCGAATAACTTAATAACACATCTGTGACCAAGTTCTTAATGTCATATTTCTACGCTTAGGTTTATTGTGCATTATTAGTTATCATAATGAATTTAGCTAAATTTACAGTAGGTGGGTTGAAAAACGATAGGGGCATATACCATTACATTTTTAGAAGATTCATTCGTCATAGTCGATCTGATTAGGCGCTCGATACAAGTGCTAAGCCACCATTCCACCAATTAATCCAAGATCAATCAATCAGTCATTCACTCGGTCACGTCATTCATTCATTCAGTCAGTCAGTCATTGGCGGCGATCATGGGGTGGGTGTCAGGACTCAGGACACCCCCAGGTTTAAGCCAATGAGGTGTCCAATAGCTGCTGGACAGTGGACACCCTCGTAATCGATGCGATTCTAGCACCTAAAAGAGTTGCATCAGGTTTGGCTTTTAGCAACATGTAGCCTGTGAAGCGATATAGGCCTATAGTTAAGTCTGTCGAGGGATGACCTGCGTTTAAGCTACAGTATCTGGTCCATTGTATGACAGGTTTTACAGACAACAAGAACAACGCCATTTTATAATTAATTTCGCGGTGTAACATAGCCAGTTGAAGGTCTATTGAACAGTGGGTGTATATATCTGTAAATATTTCAGCAAATAGGAGAAATTCTCTAACTAAACCCATGTTTTTGGTTGTCCCATGCATCTTCGTTGCTAATTCAAGTCTCTTGAGAATGATTAATATTGGCTGCCTCAATTTCGATCTACAGCGCTCGAAATGGGGCACCTCCTGGACATTTCATGCTACACATAGCGCCAATGACTTTATACGCCTAAGAACGAGAGAAATAAAAATTAAAGTCCTGCCGAATAACTTATGGAATGGTTAGTAAGTGGATGAAGAGAATTTGCAATGACACAGCCGATGGAAGGCCTACAGAATAGTGAACAGTGGGTGTAGGCTTATTGATATACAAAATTTCAGTGAATTGGATATATCTGGCCCATTGTATGACAGGTTTTATAGACAACAAAAACACAATTTATAAATAAGGGACGTTTTTATTTCCAAAACACACTAGCCTAAAACTCATTAGGCTACTGACTTCTAAAACTTAAAAATATTGCGAGGCACTGACCGCCGAAAAAAAAGAAGGAAGGGGACTGGTTCACCCTGTGTTAAGAACTTAGGATAGGTCTGGACAGTGGACACTGGACACCCCAAGTTTTGTAGCAGCCTGGCAGATCGCCGCCTATGCAGTCATTCAGTCCAGGCCCACCAAGAGAAATTCCGGGCCCCTATGCAGAAGGGCCGGCGGGCCCCTCACAATGAAGTCACAAGTCTCGGAAAAATTGCTGACGACCTTTTTGCTTATCGCTGTTTTCACGCTGTTTATGATATCCTCAACGCCGGGACGCTCTTTTTCCTTTTTTCCTCGCCGGGCCCCTGTGCAACATACCATGTTGACCTTTTTGTGTTATTATTGTTAATAATACGTCTTCATCATCGACCTAGGCCCCCTCCAGGCCGCCGGGCCCCTGTGCATTTGCCAATGCCCTCCCTCTCGGCGGCACTGAGTCAGTCAGTCAGTCAATCAATCAACCTCTTTGGCGCCATTACAGTGTATTTTAATAGGCCTACCTATAGCATCAGCCGATGGCGTATCAAATCCAATCCGAAAATTTATATTTAAACATGACATCTCCTTGGCTTCGGGAAGAAAGTAAAATGACATTCAATTTTTATCTTAATTTCTCCCCTTGTGGGCGGTCGCGTAGTGGCTTAGGCCAACAGAAACGAGATCATGGAAATTGTCGACATGAGGGTCCATCGGTCATAGTCACTGGCGTAAGCTTGGATGAGAAAGTGGGGGCCCAAACCTAAAGGCTACACCTTCCCCTTCCCCATGGTAGCCCCTCAAAAAGTGCGGCTCGATCCCAAAGGCATAATAGATGTTTACGCTTGTGGTCATAGTTGCCACATTCATGCTAAGTTGATTAAGTTGTGGTCTAATTTTGATGCTTTCTATTAGGCAAACTTATAGGCCTACATTTGTAGGCCTACACAAGTTACTAAAAGATTCATAGATTTGCGATTCAGAGCCCCATAAAGTCTATTTACCTCTAGGGCCTAATAGGCCCTTACAATTTTTCACGACACTATGTGTCTATATGGCCAGTGCACTCGTGAGCCGTGGGCAGGGGCGTAGCGACGGGGTATATCGGTATACATACTCCCCCCAAATTAGGCTATCTTAAAGTTTTTAATGTGTTTTTAAGATTTTCAACTTTTTAAAGATTTATACGCCCCCACCACCACAAAAAATCACATTATACCCCAATCAAATTCTTGGCTACGCCCCTGGCCGTGGGCGCCGCAACAGTTTGAGTTCTTTAATTATTGATTGTGTAGAAACTAGGCAGCCACTCTTAGAAATATAGCTGATTGATCTATCGACATAAAATATCCATCAATATTATATATAGGCCTACTCGTATATATCCGCAGCAGTGTTTAATCTAGGCCGTTTCCGGGGGAAATTGCCCTTTTCTCCCCCCCCCGGAAATTTCAAATTCCCCCGGAAATTTTGGCATACTACATTGACTAACAGCAGCCCCTAGCAGAATTCCCCCGTCTTTGTCAGTTTTCCCCCCGGCTTTGTCAGTTCCCCCCGGAGTCCAGGAGTCTAGATTAAACACTGATCCGCAGGCGGTCTTATAACCATCAATTAACCAAGTCTGTTCGTGGGAAACCTTATCCTGATATCGCAATCCAATGACTTGGATAGAAGTCCTCTTTTCTGAAGTTATTTTCCAGTCTAGAACCAGGTTGTGGCCAGTCTTTGAAGTAGACGGTGGTGACGTTCGACAGCCACGCTGCCCACCAGCCAAACGTTCCCGTTGAAAGTATGAGCGAGTCGCACAGCGTCAGAATTGCAAGGTCTACGGCAGCTGGATTGCCCGTGGAAAACGTTAGTCGGACCTTCTGGTCGTCCGTGTCCTCAAAAACCGACTTGATCCAGGTCAGGTCGTCAGAGGCGACGATCAGATGAACGCGCGGGTGTCGTTCCGCGAAGAAGCGCAGCGCCTGCCGGAAATACCGCTTAGTCGCAGTCGTATAGCCGTACTGCCGTAGGTGAGGTCGTAGCATGTCCCCTCTGCGGGCATGGACGCCGATCGTCGCGTAAGTCGCGTCGCTCCATTCCCTCCGTCTGTGATCGGCCAGAAACTTCTCCGCGACCGCTCTGACGTCGCCGCGAAACCTCAACTGGCGTCGCAGATCCCGTTCGATGCGACGAAAGTACTTGAAACTCTGAAAGTACCCGTTCAGCAGCAGGCCAGTGGCGGAGATCGACCGGAGGTCGAAGAGTCGCGCGTCGCACCGCAGACCGCTGCGTTCGTCGAATACGTAGCAGGGACAGAGCGCGGTGCCGATCAGGTCCCGGTCGACGCGCTTCGCCGGAACGTCGAACGCGTCGTCGAGCCATCCGCGAGGAAGAAGCGGCCGGCGGCCGGTGTAGTCGGCCACGGCGAGAACGGCTGCGACGTCGAACAGTTGGTTTCCCAGACGGCGGTCGTCGATGCTCGGAGGATTGATGGTGACGTACTTGGAAGCGTATTCGTTGTCGTGAGGTTTCGACCGACGGTCGTAGTCATAGTCGTCGTCATCATCACACGCATTCGACGACGATGGCAAATCAACTGGCGAAGGAGTTTCGTAGCGATCGATGTCTTCTTCGTCTTTCGCTCCCAGGCGTACGGGTCTAGTCTCAACCGGGTGCTGAAGCCTATATAGGCCTATGTCAGAAATATTGTACCTAACTGGCAGCAAACGGTTTGCTATTTTGAAGACAGTCGAGACACCCAGTCCTGACAGGGCGACGCTAAATACGAAGGATGCGAATATCAGAAAACAGGGTTTCTTCCACCGACTGCGCGAAACGATCGCCATAACAAGAAGAAGAAGAAGCAGCAGTACTATACACTCTCTAGCGAGTTAGAATACTGTCTAACACTTCGATAAACGACACGCTAACTTACAGTACATCGAATTCCAACACTTGATCATGTCAGATCTCGAATACAACTGCAATTCTCCAAGTTATGACGTCGCAATATAATAATTAATGAACTGAAACAGAGGACCATCGTAAACTGCATCATTGACATAATAGACCTGACTTCTGCAATGATGTAATGGTGATTGTTGAGGTTGGAACACGTGAGTGTCGGTTATGTTTCACACCTTTTCTAGTAGACGTGTCGGGCCTGCAGCTATAGGCCAATAGACAGGCGAAATTTGCGGAGAAGTCAAGCCGGAGGCTGAAATGAAGCATGTATAAGTTTTAAGCTAAGACTTATACACACTAGGCCTATGCGTGCTTGCAGTGGCGTAGCCAAGAAGGTTGGGGGTTAAGCCCCCACTTGGCTGCCGACGGAAAAATTTTTTCCATGCTTTTCCATGCATTTTTCATTTTTGGACGCGAGTTTGGGGTCAAAACTCCACCTTGGCTGGCTGCCGATCAAAAAAAATTTCTAAGTGCTATAGAAAATAGAAAAATCTAGAAAGAATATGAAGGTCACGACATTTTATTTGTTTGTCAGCTCCTAAAAAAGAAAAATAAGAAAATTTTGCAAAGTTTGGTCAAGATCGAAACCAACCAACCCTTCCGGAAATCCTGGCTACGCCACTGAGTGCTTGTGCGTTTGGGCGTGGGTTAGAAAAACTGCATACAGTGCTGCACGCAGGCCGGATAGGGGAAAAACTCCCGCCTCCTTCGAAACAAATTTGCAATAGTTCAGGAGTTAAGGTAATTTCTCACGAAGCCCCTCTCCGAACTGCCATAAATTCCCCCATGTTAGAAGAGGGTGCATACAACGCTGGGCGCTGGGTCTATATCACGACAAGCCTAAATACTACTGTAATAAGTCTTGACGATTCTTGTGCGTTTTAGATTATATGTAGCTAGACTAAATGAAATATTGCGAACAGGGGCAGGCCTATTACCATGATATTGCATTTCATCAGCGACCCTTATTTCCTCAAAACTTGGACTCACTGCTTAAGATCTGTAAATACTTCTAGTAACCTATTTAGAACATTCTCAGCCTATGCATTAAAATTATAGGAAACAGTGTTATTGGGAAGCTGAAAGAAATATATACTGACCCAAACTGTGCTTAGTTGAGGCGATTTCCTGTATAGGTCTATTACATATATTGCATAGGCCTATAATAGCCTACATCGGTGAGAAAGTTAAGAATGAAATTGAATAATTATTATCAGTTTAGTTTAGACCTTCTACTGCACCAGGCTACCCAGATTGAATATGAACTCGTGAACTTCATTATTAGTTACAGACGTAGAGATAATGTATATAGCCTGTCTGCTGGGCGTTGCGTTCGCTTCAGGGCATTGGATGCAATCTTTGCATGCAACCAGTGGCGGCTCCACAGGGAGGCCCGGGGGGCCGTGCCCCCTATTGAGTGCGTGCCCCCAGTGGCCCCTTGTTGGGGCCCTATACTTAATACTACATACCTAACAACAAATGGTTGGTCCAATGATTAGAAGATGGCCACCCAAACGGCCACCCACTTGCCAAATCTGGAGCCGCCACTGCATGCAACTGCTCAAAATGTCTATAGACTATCGATCGAAAATATATATATGACTGCATATCAGTGATATCACAGGTACATGGCTCCGAACTGTATAGATGTATAAGGCACCGGCCCAGTGGCGTAAACCTGGCGTCAACATTGAGGGGGGAGATAAAATCGTTCATAAAGTCAGGTCAGACCCCTTTTCACCCCCAAAAAGTCTTGACAAGCAAAAAAAAGTCATCCACAAAGAGTGATTTTACCAGATTTTACCATAAGGCACAAAACATTGTGAGGGGTTAATTGATATTCTGTCCCCCTCTTACTAATCATTGCCATGGGGGACCGTCCCCCGCCGCCGCCCCCCGTGTTTTACGCCCATGCACCGGCCTATATCTACGATTTATTAAGATTGTGACTAGTAACAATCAGCGTATGAAACGCATGAGGTCGGGTTGGCTTGCGTGTAAGCAGCATATTTCTGAGACGGTTACTAATTAGGTCCATTAATACCTTCATGCCCATGTTGAACAGGGACTAGAAATCATATTACAAGCATAGGGTCAATACCAATCAACATGAAAACGCAGCGACGTGGAACCATGGAAGTCTATGCCAAACCATTTACGGACCGCGGTCGTAGAAGTAGCAGTGATGCTACCGTTTATCGTGGCTATCTAACCTGTAGACTGGCCGACATTAAATATTCAATGACTGACTGCGATTTGTCCTCTGGTGTTATCCGTGAGAGTGTACAGCATTCTAACAAGCATTAATTATGTCAACAATTTTGGGGCAATTTTTTGACCCCCCTTGTCAACAACTGTCAACTTTCAGTTACCCCCATAATTACGTCAAAAACTTTTGATCCCCCTCCCCCAGATCAATGACAGGTCCCAATAACAAGGTTATTATTTTTGCGATGATGACAATTTTCCCCTTTTTGCTTGTCGAGTGTCAAAATGTGATAGTTATGACCTTTTTTGCCATGCTTTTTTCCATTGTAATAAGTAGTATTCCATGAAATTTCCTAGTTTTTGATTATTTGTAAATAGTGAAATTGTTGACGTCAACTTCTCTTGACCCTCCCCCTCCCCTATCAACAACTGTCAAACTTTTTCAACCCCTCTAAATTGTTGACGTAATTAATGGACAGCCTCTAATTGATTATTCGATACTCTAACTCTGCTGCGAGTCTGCGAATCTGTTCAAGACCGTTCTGCAAAATCTCGAGCTGCAAAGCACATAGGCTAGACCTTAAAATAAACACTAGAGTCGCAATATACAAAACCATGGCAGTCCCGCAAATAATGCACTATGCACAGTGCATAAACATGCAGCATGAAAGAAACATTGGCTGCCAATGGCCGAAATGACTTGCTTACAGAGAATCCTAGCCTTGGAGCAGGGAAAATCAAAATTAAATGGAAAAAGACTCAATAGAATGGACGAAGGAGATTTTTCAAATCAAATCAAATCCTTTATTTTTCCCAACTCAAAAAGCATGGCACAAGAGCATGTAACAACGTCAAAAAGAAAAAAGTAAGTTTATTATGCATCAATATTATTGATGAATTATTAACATGGTGGTATTATCCCAGGAGACGGCGTTACGTAATTTCTAGTCCAGGCTGCGTGAAGCCAGTAACGCGTAGGCTAAAAATAGTACATCCATGGTTAGCGGCCATTGTGGTTGACTCGGACGAATACAGGAGTAGTGTTAAGTCTGAGTTATATTTTTCCTTTAAATTATCCGTGGAAATTCATTTAGAGTAATGCCAGCCTGTTCAGCCTATGGGTGTACGCAGCGCGATCGCACCGTAGATGTAACATTTCACCGGTAAGGGTCCATGCTGGTACATGCCAATTTGCCAAATCCTATTCCCCATGGCTCAGCCGATTATGTTTTGAGTCACCAAGTGTGGTTGCCGTCTGGGAATTTCCCAGCTCGTCGGCTTCAGCCAATTGATGTAATGCCGTCTCCTGAGGATAATACCTCCATGATTATTAATGAGTAATGACAGTACCATAATCCTTATAATACTAAAGTCGAACAACTCACATTAGCCCCTGTGTTCAACATTTGGCCGATAATCATTGACTTCCGGAAGGTGTCGCTAGAGTTCTACGTTGTCCGCCTTTTAGCTAGTTGTATTGGTTGTAATGTTGTTTCAAGTGTGATTTTTAGGGATAACAAAAGGATTTTATCACTTATTAGCTGTTTACGACTTGCGTATTAGTGATTCGGTATGTATGTTTGTACGTATGTTTTATGTAACGTAATAAAATGCCCATTTTGAAGTCTTTTTGTACCAATTCTTTCCTTCCGAACAACCGACCCAAATGAACCTAGCCAGTGAATAATAATTGTATAAGTAGTTTGCTATGCGAATCCGTATCGTTTTCTGTACATATGCGAGTAACTTTGTGATTTTTATTGATGATTTGATAGATGATTTAGTGTGTTATGCGTCGAGAAACTAAGTTACGAATGGTGAGCGATATTTGAGTAATTAGTAGTAGTAGACTTCTTTAGCGCCATTGTAGTAGTGCATCGGCACAGTGGCGGCTCCACCGGGGGGCCAGAGGGGCCCGTGCCCCCTAATGAGAGCCTGCCCCCCCCCCAGTTGGGACCCTATACTTAATGCTACATACATTAAACAACAAATGGTTGGCCCCCATGATTAGAAGTTGCCACCCCAACGGCCCCCCCACTTGCCAAATCCTAGAGCCGCCACTGCATCGGCACCAGTCGATGGTCGCTTAAGTAAATAATCGTAGTCGTGATCTTGTCCGTGGTGATTCGAGGTTGTAATCCAGAGGTCAGTCCGTGGTGATAAGCGCTGAGCTGCAGGAATTGTCTGCCCCACATTATAAAACCAGTAAAAAGTTAAAATAAAGCGTAAAAGTTATTTAAGGAAGTTATTTAGTAGTCCACAACAAGTGATTATGAATTACATTTTAATATTTTCTTGCATGAAATAGTCCGGTTTAGATAATAATCATGTACCTCTTTTATCACCTGCATGCATGATTGATGCAGTTAGTTTCTGACTATTAATTCCAATTGCAGTTTGCAGGGTGCCAACCAACAGCTCAAAGTGTTTTGTTCCAGGATGCACGTCTGGTTTGCAGTCGGCCAATAGTGGTCTGGTGTTTATGTATCGACCATTGAAGAGCAGCTGGGTTCAAACAGTAGCCATGCTTCTCTCAAATGGACCTGTATCGTCTTCAATACTCTCAAAGATGTTGCTGAAGCTGTTGTTTGCACTCGAAAGTCTCAGTTTATTGATCGAGCCTTCACAACAGTTGTGGATGGACAGGTTATTTCAATAGATCGGATTCGCCCTAGACTCGCTGATGATGCTGTTCCAACAATATTTCCTAACTTACCAAAATATCTTACAAAGACAGTTGGTCAAAGGCGTGTGAAACGTAGAATGAACAGATTATTTGACATTCTTAATGCTAAACTACCTGTGGAAGGATTATGCCTAAATTCTGATAAGTTAATGGTATGTTAAACCTGCAATGTATTTACATTTTACTTACTTATCTGTTGAAATATTGCTGTAGAAATAACGCATTGGTGCATGACAGTTATGCTTGTGATGACACGATTGATGCAATTATTCTGTTATTAAGCTATTATGTTTGGTGGCAGTGTGAAATGCCAAGTATGACATGGTTGTGATGCTCTATATTGAAATTCTTGGCATTATGTTTGCAGTTCTTGCAAGATTGCTTGGCATGGCTGGACAGATGGGAAGCTCATACTACAGCTCTAGGCTGCACTAAGTTCCTGTCTGCTTCAACCAGTGTTGGTCTCCGAGTGACGTTGATATCGACAATTCAGTTGTCTCAAGACCTGTTAAAATATGGATATCAGTATATATTAACGTCAAAATTCAGTCAGGACCCGCTTGAGGTATATTGTAGTTGTATTTTAAATTAAAGTTATTACTTTTTAACAATGTTATCCTAATCTTAATAAGTTTGTTCAATTATCACTGAACTAAATTCAGACAATTTGTGGACATCCACGTTAAAAATTAGAAAAAAATCATCCTGAAAATTTATCACTGAACAAGGCACAGAAAATTGTATTTTACCACTGAACACTTTCATTTTATCACTGCACATTTTGTGTATCACTGCACAGGCCCGCCGCAAGTGGGGGTACAGGGGGTGCAGCTGCACCCTCTGGAAAAATGTAGGGGGTGCAGTGCACCCCCTGGAAAGAAGATGGGCTGCACCCCTCTGCACCCCCTTTCAGCTAAAATTCGTCAAAAATTGCCAAAATTTGCTAAAACTGGCCCAAAATTTGCTAAAATTTGTCCAAAATTGCCAACATTTGCAAAAAATGTGCAAAAAACGCCAGAAATTTGCTAAAATTAGCCAAAAATTGCCAAAATTTGCCGAAAATTTGCAAACAATTATCTTGTCCCAAAGAAAAGTGTGAAATGATGCTACTGCTTTTATCTGGAGAAAATCTGCACCCCCTGATGAAAATTCGTTCCAGCGGGCCTGTCACTGCACGTTAAAAAGGTCCTGACTTGGTCAGTTATGAAGTTCATCAGTTTATGGGCACTGCTTTTTGGAGTTGTACATGCTATTATGGTCTAACTTTCTCTTGCAGCGTTTCTTTGGCCTAATCAGATACGCAGCCGGATGTGATGACCACCCATCCACCACAATGTTTCTATATCTTTATCGCCTGCTCTCCGTCTACAGTCTACTGCGTCTACCAAAACGCTGCTCCTCGGTTGAATCGATTGGTATAGCCGTTCAACTTAAGCCTAACACCAGAACAACCACAAAGAGAGCACAGGCTGTCTCGACTGCAGCTGAATGTCTAGATGCAATGGCTGCATTTAGCAACGACGATTATGATTCTGATACGAACCCAAACCCAGCGAACAATTTTCAGATTGTACAACAAAAGACAATATAGTCTATTATGTTGCTGGATTTGTTGTGCGTCACTGCCGCCTGTGTTACGAAATGTTACACATGCTTGTCTGCTATTTCATCATCACCATCAAGCGATACTGGCACGAGTCTAATAAATATTAAATTGCGTGGTGCACTCTGTTGGCGAGCAACACTTTATATGAAGCACTGCGTAAATTAGAAGCCGTTGTTGCATCATATTTGCAACAGGACATCGATACATTTGTGATAAATCAAATTATTGAGGATGGATTAACTGCCTTTCTTCCTGTACATGCGTTACTATCACAGACCATGCAGGTTGGCGTGCAGCTGAAATTGCCGTTTACTCTGCGGTGACAAGGCTGCACTGGCATGCTAAGTCATTAAACAAAGAGTCCTTGTCAAGAATGGCAACAAAAACTAAACGGAAAGCTGCTAAGTTGTGCTAAATTAAACTTGACAATTTTAGCCAAAAGCTGCTTTTATGTTTATAGGCCTAATTATAGTAGCTTCAGAAACACTACTGTGTTTTTGGACTACATACTGTGTTCTAATTCTGTTTGCATTTATAAAACAGAAGTTTATTAATGTCTTTAAAATAATTGTACTATGAGAAGAAATTCTGTGGTGGTTGAGCCTTCTGTGTTTTTAATTTCACTTTGTGAATTTCAGACTAGCAATTTTGAAAAGTGATTTGCCCAGTACAGAGTGGAAATTTTACTTGGCACTTGTCTATGTGGTCAGTTATGTGCAGTCGGCCAAAGTGCTGTGGAGTCAGACCCACTTTTTCATGATGTCATTATCACCATAATATTGTTTGGTGTAATATTCCAAGTTTCGGTATTCATAGCAGTTATAAACTGTAAGTCTGTCACCTTTTATGCTGTAGAGTTGAACAGCTCTTTGTATGAATGTAGCATTAATGACCTTTGAATGTATCGCATTGTGACTGTGTGCGTGCGTGCATTAAGCCCTTATTTGCATGTAGTGCTAATGAGCGTTTGACAGTAACGTGTTATGACCTTGTTAATTAGATCCGTCTCTTAGAACGGTTAGTTTCACACGACTGTAAGACTGATCTTTCTCTTAATCACAGAAATGCACCATCAGCAAGATGGCATTTTAAACCCTCAGATGCAACGTAGATCCCATGGGGTTTAGTCGACTATTTGAACTTGACGGGTACAGCTGACAACCAATGAAAGCAGCCTGGCTAGGCCTAGAAGCAACAGTCATTGCACAGACTGAAGACCGCAGTTGGGGTTGGAGTTAGGCATATTCGACTATCCACAGCTTCTTGTGACAATAGGCGCTACTACTACAGTACTACAACTACTACTGCTACGCTTCTTGTGCCAATGCAATGTCTCCACCACAACCCCCCTTAAAGGGACAGGGGCCTTGGTTGCTCCCATGTCTGCCAAACCCACTTTGCTTTCCCTGCAATGTGAAATGAGAATCATGCTCATCATCATCGCACAACTCTTGCAGCAAACACAGTACAAATTTCATGCTGCATCATCTCTTAACTTTACTTTAGAGTACATATTTTCTAAATGGCTAATAATTGAATCAAAATTTGACCAGTATTGGTCTAACATTTGCATTGGTGTCAAAACCCAGGACAAACTGTTTAATCTTAACTGTTTAATTGAACACCATCACAAAAACCAGTAACATGAAAGTCAACATTTAGAGAAATAGTAACCTTCAAACTTGGAATATCTGAAATGTCATTCAAACACATATGGAGACATGAGTCATTGTTTAGTAATCCATCTGTCAGTTAGGTGATGAATATATCCAGTTTTTAAGCTCTCAAAAGAAGTCATTAGGCCAATGTCGCTATGCATCCAGTCAGTGAATGCTTGGTGATCACGAAAAGTCCATTTCTGACTGACGATCATCTGGAGTTCGGCGTTTCTTCAAGAGCTGTGATGAAAAGACAAAGGCAAATTCTGAAAAACTGAAGGATAAGCTACATCTGTCAACCTCGAACTTGGTACCAGTTTCACTGAACTGTCATGTAAAATTTCCTCTTGAGCACTAGAAATTCTTGTGTGAAATGCTTGATCCATACAACACTGTTCTTAGTCGGTGTAAAGTTTTCCATGCGAATGGTTCTAGTCCATTTTGCCTTCAGAATTTCGTCAGCAGAAAAACGGAACACCATCACATATTCCGTTCCGTTGTAGCTGGAATTGCATGTAGTTACACAGCTATTCCATGGCATCTCCTAAAAGTGAATGATACAATTCGATCATAAACATGTTGAAAACTAATCAATTTATGATTTTATCTTCCATTTTGAAACCAAAGTTGCCAGAAACGTAGGTCCATCTATTACCCTAGTTAGTGTTGCAACCAAGAATACATGGCGCCGAATTAAAACATACCAGTTTAAGAACTTTTATGCAATTTTAATGGCTTAGCAGCTCCTGTGAAATCCAAAAGATGTACACTTTTCCGACATTGTGTATGCAGTTTAGATGCACAATATCATTTCCCTTCGTTGAACATACGCCGCGAGAACATGGTGACCATCGTCTGATGCGCTGAACATTTACAAAGGCGCTATAATAATAGCATGGTTACGGTCGAGAATGATTTTGACATAGCATGTGAATACTAATAAAACAAAGGAAAACTTACCTAAAATTGATTATACCTCGATCAGATGGACGATACAATATATTACGCTTCAAATCTCCGAATCGTTAAAAAATATTTGATAATAATTATTATAAAACAACGCCTTAAAATGCGACATTGCATGAAATACGCATGTAGTCTCTGTAGCGACACGGACAACCTTCGAACGTGGCGCCACTGTGCGACGGTCAATAGCGGAAATACGCTTTTTTCTCAAGAGTTGACACACTTGGGATATCTATGCACTATGGACAGTACTAAAATAACATAAAGAACATCGACTATTAATTTTATGGAAAGTGAAACATATTGACATAGATTCAATTACTAAAAAATTTAAAAATAGGTCAGATTATTACATGATTTTTTTTATTATTAGCACACATAAGGCTAATATATTTAGGCCTATGGCTTTAGATTAGGTTGACTCATGGAGGTATTATGCCTGGAGACGGCATTACGTCATTTGAAGCCGACTAGCTGGGAAATTCCCAGACGGCAGCCACAGTTTGAGTCAACCAAGATGTTCGCTAACACATGATTTGAGTCAACCAAGATGTTCGCTAACAGCCTACGCGCTACATGTGCTACTGGCTTCCCGCAGACTGGACTAAAAAGGACGTAGCCTAGTGCCCTTTCCTGGGTTGACTAGACAATGTTCGTTGACAG
This sequence comes from Metaphire vulgaris, assembly GCA_018105865.1. Taxonomy (NCBI): domain Eukaryota; kingdom Metazoa; phylum Annelida; class Clitellata; order Crassiclitellata; family Megascolecidae; genus Metaphire; species Metaphire vulgaris. Next base: position 10,899,434 of record CM030847.1, on the reverse strand, counting down.
TAATATAAAAAGTAGGTAAGTAAGTTAGAGAGCAAGAGTAGGGAAAAACTTGCCAGAAGGAATACAAATATCCCGTGAAGTGGCAACTAAAGGTTAGATATAATCATCTAGGAATTGAAGTATGGTAATAAGCAAATGTGACTAATTTGGAGTAAGATTAATATTGATCCAATAACTATAAAAAATATTACCATACAAAGCACTCTACGCTCAAATAGAAGGAAATAAATGAAGAGGAAAACCCAGGGAAAAGTGGATGGACAACAGCAGAGAAGATATGAATGAGAAGATATGAACATGAAAGGCAGTGGCGTAACCAGGATTTCCGGAAGGGGGGTTTGAAAAAAATTTCGTCGATGACCGCCAAGGGGGGATTTTCACCCCCCCAAATCGCCTTAAAAATAAAAATTGCATGGTAATACATTAAAAATGTTTTTCGCCGTCCAAGAAGGGTTTAACCCCAAACCCCCCGTGGCTACGCCACTGATGAAAGGAAATTCAAACGCAGAAATTGTAGAAGGAAGACAATTAACGGAAGATAGCCTAGATAGGTGATCATAGGTCTGTTATTAGGAAACGTTTTATGTCTAGCTCATAATCCTTATATATAATCATTATATATAATCATTATGGTCTAGCTATTGCCGCTGAAGAGTTGGCAGAGAGGAAGCTGATGAGGATGACGATGATTGATGACGATGATGATGATGATGATGATGATGATGATGATTATTATTATTATTATTATTATTATTATTATTATTATTATTATTATTATTATTATTATTATTATTATTATTATTATTATTATTATTATTATTATTATTATTATTATTATTATTATTATTATTATTATTATTATTATTATTATTATTATTATTATTATTATTATTATTATTATTATTATTATTACAATGACGACAACGATGTTGACTACATTGAATTACACACCTTCAAAGTATTAAGTTCAATGATGACAACATTCTATGGAAGTTTGTCAAATGATCCATGGCTCATGTTGGGAGCTTATAAATTTCGACACCTAAGTAGTCAGCTGACCATTAGAAAGTGATAATTTTTCGCATTTATTTCGTATTAATTAGATAAATTCGACGATGACTTTGCGTTATTTCAACAAGTTAGGTTTTATAGTTGCCCTGATTAGACTAACGTTATGTGAAAGCGCTGAGGAAACGGCCTCCCAAACAGGTTTAGCAGAGTTCTATTCATTAGAATTAAATTAGCTCGATATTTTGAGATTATGCTATTTATGTGGCACATGATCATTGCCATGATCGAGCTGCGCATATTAAGTTGCGCCGCTGTCGCTGCATTAGATATTCATAATTTTGTTGGCATTTAAATTTTGCATTTTGATCTGGAGTACAATATATTGACCCCTTTGTTTAGCATAGCCGGTGCTACAGAAGTTCATAATAATTATATCTGGATTTATGTGAGATAACAGTGAGAATAGATAATCAGGAGTGCATTCAAACCCAGCCTATTGGTTTATAAAACAGTGCAGGCTGGCCGACCCCATGTCTAAACTCTGCGTTAAACCGCCCAAGACAATTACCGCTCAATAAGATTTGCTGAGGCATTGCTAAATGCACGTTGTACTAGAACTGAAACTGGTAAGAAAGTATCAGGAGGTCTCTGCTTCTGTTTTCCAGATATTCCAACAATTTGATTACCGGTACTTTAGAATTCAGATTTAAACTACATCTCTTTCCTATGGCTTTTCCTCCATAGTGTGCCTTGCTGTTTCCTGCTCTGACTGATTTCTGGAATTAACCTAGTCCGTATAGCGTCTTTATGGATTTGGAGAAACTCTAAATTGATGCATTTACTCAGTGGATATATGACGTTTAATGAGCTCAGGATGTGTTTTATGTTATAAATAATTTAGAATGTTCCTTTGTAGGTCTTATTCGAGTAACATTTTCAGTGCCTGAGATGCTTCTACAGGTAGAAGCATCCTCAAATGTTACAGTTTATTTTAGGTAATGCTGAATTTGATCGTTTCATCTTTGTCGCATGATTATTGACAATATAAATTGCAGTGTAACAGAATATTTGTATAGCGTCTTTTCTGAGGAATCACTGGGAATGCACATAAAAAATGCACGTGCAGCCTAGCTCGCCTTTTATAAGAGACTTTGAAACTTGGTGCTGCTCAAGGAGTGTGTGAATATCTGCATCTCTTCATGAGATAGCAACATGGAGTTGATGACACAGGCTTTCATCAGTGAACCTGAATCAGTGTGGATGCTGTATACTTTGCAATTCCAAGACAGAAAAGATTGCTCACTTCTGTAGGTTATGCCAAAAATTGAAACCAGTTTAGACCCCATAGACTCCATCTCGTGACTATTAGATTATTCTATGCGAAATTCTACGGCCAATTGTTTTAAAGCCAAACTGAGACTAAATGAAGCATTAATGAATACACTGAAAAGTATTTAGCGGCATTCTGATGTTTGAGGCATCAATTGATAGCTAATTCAAAAGTTGAAATCTTGGTTCCATGGTGAAAGGAGTGAAAGTCCTTTCAGTATTTGCATTCAACAGAATTGCAGAATTGTCCAAAAATTGCTATTTCCTTTATTCCGGCCAACTGCCAGCCTCATCACAGGGCTCTGAGGGCCACATTTGACCTGTGAGCTGCAGGCTGGACAGCCCTGTTTTAGAATATGCTAGCTTGTGTTCATACATTGTAATTTTACAGAAAGGAAGAAGGCTTGTCAGATTATTGCATGTCTTTCAGGCATTACATGTTTTCAAAAATTATATTGAAATAAAAATAATGAAAAGAAACTGATTTTATATATATATATATATATATATATATATTACATTTTAGTCGACCACTTAACCATACGGTTGAAATATACTTTAACTATGCACTTGGTGATAAATCTGAGGTGTCATATCATCAAAATTCTCCGATTATTTCTCCATTACCCAACGTCACCGCCGAAGCTGGTACTAAAGAGATCCCTTTGAAGATCACTGGTGTGCACGCCGGTTCACTCAGTGTTGGGCTGAATTCAAGCTCAGACGACTTTGCAGAGTAAGCTTTGATTTTTATTGTGATTTTCAAATGGCTGCTTCATGCTATTGACTGTAAAGTCAGACTGGATTTAAGTTTTTGTGCTAACTCCTTCTCCATCCTAGCTCTCCTGGCAATGGAATAGGAACACCTTTATGTTACTGGAAATAGAGTCAAGAGCAGTTTTATATATTTATTTCATTTAATTCTGTTCAAATTTGTGTAAAATCTATGAATATCTTATTGTGCACTTTATCTTTCGGAAGTGTTGTACGGGACTTGAGTATTACTATGTCATGTCAACTTGTAACTTAGAGATGGGCTAAAGTTGCAGTCGTGTGTTTTGCACTTCCTACTTTCAAGGTGATTTAATTTTGTAGCTTAGAGAATGTTTACGTGACAGTGAAAGTTGTCAATAGCAACATATTGGAAATAATTACTCAAGTCATTGGATGGATCTATTTTGCTGCTTGGTCGATTTCATTTTATCCACAGGTGATTGTGAATTACAGGAGAAAGAGGTAATAATGTCTGAAAATCTTGTATAAGTTTTTCTGAATTTAAAAATCTGTAGAATTCAAAGTAAACTGGTCACAATAAAGGCTTTGCTTAACAGAAGGTATTTGTAATGTTTATTTGATATGTATCATGTCGACTATTAAACAGATATTTGATGCAAATGATATTATGAATTGTGCTATATAATGACTGAATGTGTTTGTCACATGAATTGAACCTGTTGTCACATGACTGTGGTGTGGTCACATGTCTTCCATTTGTTGCAGTTTACCAGTGAGTCATGTTGTTGGAGTTAACATTCCAAAATTAAATCTAGCAATTTTTTTCTAAATCACTGTTAGATAGAAAGAGTAGTAGAGAGAATAAGTATAAGAAAATCAAAGAGAGTGAAGTATAATGGAAGACGTCTAAGTCTAAATGGTCTCTGTTAAACAGGCAGTTTGTTTTTAAAGATGCTGGCACAGTGCTTTGTATACATTGTAAGAACTTATGATTGTGCATGATGTTATTCCAAAAAATGTGATTAATCGTAATTAAAGAATTATTGTGTCCCTCTGCACAAGTTTTTATACATTAATCATTTATAATACAAATCCATCCACTGACAATAGGAAGTCCTCTTACAAACTTTTATTGCAAAACTTGGTGTTTGAAGGTGTATTAAATTTTGTTAAATATTATTAGCTAACACTGGCACACAGTGGTTATGCTATTATATTTTCTTTGTTATAGTGTAATTGGACTCAATTTCGATTTTATTGCCCTTAATCTCACTGGCTTCATTTCCTACGGTGTGTTCAATGTTGGCCTTCGCTGGATTAGCGTGATTAAGGTATTAAAATTTTGTAAACTTTTGTTGACTTTTCAACTTCTTGTAGATTTTCATAGTGCTCAATGCAGGTCATAGCATTTTGTTTTATTTAGATCATGACTTTTTACTTGGATGGGTGACTGTGCTGGGAGTTGGTCTTGATTCCTAGCTGGCAAACCCAGCCATTTATCATCTAGATTGCTAGATAGCAGTGTGAAGCTGTGAAGATAAGTTCTGGTATCAATAAAGGTTTAGATTAATGGCATAAGCCTTCTGTGTCACCACTGGCCTGCAGCTGGAGCTCACTGCCACTCCGAAGACTTAGAAAATCAAGTATCGGTTAACCTTGCCTACTGTAAAGGTAAAGGTAGTCCCATATTCGAACGAGCTTAGCGTCCGGCACTGATCTCCATGTACTAGGCAAGCAGAGACACAGGTGACTTACACCATTAATCTATAGTAGTTTGCCATTGCTTTCTCTAGACCTGCTTTTTGCCTTCGCAACTTGACGCTGCCAGCAATTTATCGACTATTTACCTACTATACCTTACATATTAGGGCATGGGTTGTCTTCTTTTTATAATTGATGAGCTTTGTTAAAATTTGCCTACTTTTGTTGCTGTTTGCTTCAGGCGCAGTATCACGCTTCGCATCCACGAGGAGTGGACCCTGTTCAGGATAATGATGTGGTCTTCACTCTACATGCCATTCTGCTCACCTTAGTTGTCACTATTCAGTGCTTCATTTACAAGGTGACCGTGCTCCGATATTTTAGTAATAAATCGATTTTTAACGATGAATGTATTATAGCTTATGAAAGGAATTGATTAAATTTTGAGGATGATGTAATTTTTAGGAGTAATGTGTTATTCTGAGCATTGGGCATCTATATAATTAATTGAATTTTGGATAATTGTGTTTTACGAAAGCATTATTCGCAGTTTATTAAAATGTAGAGTTTGTTGCTCATGTGTTGCTTGATTTTTTTTTTCTGCAGAGAGGTGTACAGAAGGTTTCAGTTGTCTGTCGAATTCTGCTTGTGCTTGCTTGGCTCTTCATTGTAGTGTCATTGTTTGTTGCAGTTGCAAAAGTCCTCACCTGGTTGAATTATTTTTACTTTTTGTCATATACCAAAATGGGTATTACCTTGATAAAATATATTCCTCAGGTAATTATTTTTGGTGTTTAGACTAAGAGAGTTAATCTAAAATCTTGTTTTAATGTTGATGTTAAGTTCGATATATCAGAATCTCTTTTGTATTTATTAACATTGTATTGGGTGGGACCAACGCTTAAATTCAATATAAGTGAGACTGTGATATTTATAAGTGAGCGAGTTCGATATAATGGGATTGGACTCTGTGTGTGTGTGTGTGTGTGTGTATATATATATATATATATATATATATATATATATATATATATAGAAATTTTTGCATTGTCAAATTGTCTGTTTTTAATAATAATAATATTATTATTATTATTATATAATATAATAATAATAATGGCAAATAAACTTGTTCTTACACTGTAGTTCTTCCAGTTCTGTTTGGAGCACTGATAGCAAGTCTTCTCCACTGTAGTCTGTCTTCAACAACCTCCCATGTCTCTTTGCCTGTTAAATCTATGAACAACTGCAATAGCTATAGTAGTATAACTACAATATAGAAACCACATAGCAAATAGTTCAGTAGTATTTAGTAATAGTAATAAAGGTTGCACAGGCTACAAATGTACAGAGGTTCAAGCAGAAGTGCATATGGTGTATAGGGCATTAACTTTATGCTTTGTGATCTTGTAAGAGAGCAGAATTTGGGCTGTAATTTTGTGCAACACAGGCATGGATGAACTACAAGCGAAAAAGCACAGAAGGCTGGAGTATTGGCAACATTCTGCTGGACTTTACTGGAGGAAGTTTCAGCCTCTTGCAAATGTTTCTTCTGGCCTACAACTATGGTATTGTGATGCAGTTACTTCACTTTTCTTTCCAGTCGTGATAAACTGCCTGATTTATCTATCCTATTTGTTGCAGTGATTTTATTATATGAAATATTTTGTTTTTGGTTATTATTGTTAATGAGGATTCGTTTGATTTTCATGTCCTTATAGAAGGAAGGGGTTGGGTCCAATAGCTAGTCGATGCAGTGTGTGAACTAGGAAGTAGCTTACCGTACATGGGGGCCTAGAAAGTGATTTCGATGGATTTCCTAAATGGATGGCCCTTTATTGTCATTGCAGAATGCTTTGACATTAATTGATATTTGATAATATAATCAATTCTTGACTTATTCGAATATGTTGCTTTACTCTTTGTAATTTTATGTTTATGCCGTGAAAGTTTAGCATAGCAATTCTTATGCTATTGAAACGAAAAGATTATCAGTGATCATAAATAAAAGAGAGAACTGGAGCAGAAAGTGTAAATAGTGTGATGTCTCTTGAACAAAAATATGGTAACTTTAGAGAGAGAAGATCCATAATGTCGTTCCATAGTTACTTTCTGACATTTCCTTTGCCATGCGTATACCGATTGTGCACAGAAGATGAATTATCATTTGTTTTAGATGATTGGTGGTCTCTTTTTAACAATCCGACAAAGCTTGGCCTTGGATTGATTTCCGTACTATTTGATATTCTTTTTATGGTGCAACACTATGTTCTGTACAGACAGCCCCATGGATACTCATTCATCAATGAAGAAACTGTCGTAGCTGATTCTGAATGAGCCCTTATTGATGGTTGTATTGAATTGTTTTTACGACGTTTTTGGCATTTTGAAAGGAATTTTGTCTTGCTCTAAATGTCATATCCGGTGAGATCTGTAATTGTCTCTACGTGATGTGGTGATTATTTGCATGTCATTATTCTCTCAAAGTGTCGCTGACTTGGCGATGTTTACAGTTTTATGAATACTATTCTCTTTTGAAGCCAATACTGATTTAACGCTGAAAATGATTTTCACCAAATGTCTTTTTATAGTTTTAGCAATGAATTTAATTGCATAAAAAGTTGTGCAGTGATAGCAGACTTGTACCATTACACTATAATTGAGAGTGTTGCTTCAAAAGGGTTAATTGATTAAGCCTATACTGAGCTACATTGGACCTAATGAAATTGTGATGCCCGGAAAATATTGTGTGTCAAGGAAACAGAATTGAACTTTTGGTAGACCACATTTCGACCCTTCTACGCTTGAAGCTGAACAGGCTCTTAAGTGATAATTTTTTGTTCATTCATAAAAATTTGTCTACACCCTTTGGGGGTCATCCATAAATTGCATAACACAATTTTCGCACTTTTTTGAACCCCCCCCATCATAACGCAACATAACAAAAAGTCGGACCCCCTAAAATATGACATAACAGGCCGACCCCCCTTTTCGGTCTCCCGAATCCCGAAAAGTCTTGACAAGCAAAAAAGGTCATCCTTCCCTCTCCAAATAACCTCACTTCCTTATATTTTCCCTTCTCCAAATAGCCTGACAAGCAAAACAGAAAGTCATCATCTTAAAAATTTTGCATTGCATTACGTCACACTCGCGGAACACCCTCCCCCCCCCAATCGTCACACTTTGTAACAAATGTCCAGACCCCCTAGGTGCGTTACGTCATTTGTGAATGGCCCCTTTGGAAGTCCTGGGTTAAATGTCTCCCTCTAAGAGTATCTGACTCGTTTGAAAGTAATTCTATTTAAATTGTCCTATGTACAATATACACTGTATTATAAATTTTGTGAAGAACATGACAGAGCTAAAATGTCATCTGATTAATTTCTGGCAGGCTAAGCTTCATTTTAAAATTTTCTCTGACATCACTAATCTTGTTCAAATTTTTGCTGAACCAACAAACCTTTTTGCTTTTATTTTGTAAATATTCTGTTGTCAGTGCTACAATTTTTGAATATTTTTGCAAGTTTTATAAGGTTTAGAAAGTGTTTTCAGTAATTTTAGCAAATTTTGTTTGTTTTCTTGAAATTATAACTTTTTTTCCTGAAAACATAGTGTTGAAATCTGCCATTGCTAGGTTGGCAAGATTTCTTTTAAATATTTCTTAATTTTCCTGTCATCTCTATATGGGGAAAATTGTTTGCGACTGACCTGTCTGTAACCTTGGCAAATATGTTTATAAATGAATTTCTTGATCCACATTTCTAAGATTTGATTATTGTGTTATATTTTTCATAAGCATCTGTCCAGCCTTAATGTACTTTGAGCAATGCAAACAGGAATAAACTATCAACTAAATTTCCGGTGTTGTATTTAAGTTAATATTGAGCTGATAATTTATTGGTATTTTGCTAGAATTTAGAAAAATTGCATCTTCAAGCATTTAATGTTTATCTTGTTTGTTAATGTATATTATCACTTCAATTTTCCAGTACAATTATGTCTGCTATGCTGTTCAGCTGAATGGATGGTTCTTTTTGTGAGCAGTTCTCTAATTTGTATTTTATTAATTTTCACATTGTCGGTTATTCTTAGTTGTATGATAATTAAATTAACTGTATGATTTTTTGGTAAAACTGTTTCAAAAGGGAAAATGCATGCTATGTGTGGCAAACCACAGCTAATATATGGTTTTCTAATTTTAATGTCTTTGTGGATTTATTGCTTTACAGATGTGTCAGACTGCTTTGTATAGTTTTGAACTGCATGCTTTGGATGTATCAGATCTAAGATAGGCAAATATATGTAAATATGACAGTTGAAGAAAATACCGTACTTACTGAAACTGTATAAGAACTTTTAAACTAATTATTCATGTAAATTGCAGACAACTTTCATGTAAATATTTATTTGTAATTGGTGTTTGTGATGCAGTAGTTTATGTTACATTTTTAGATGATGATTTTTACTAATGAACTACATGCACAATACATATTGTATGACTTATTACTTGAGTGCTTAACATTTCATAAAGTTATTATTGGATAATTTGCACATTTTATTGAACTAATAGCAATCTGTCATTTATTGTGGTGTTTATGCATCATTTTGTTTATACATTAGTGATTTCTTGTGTGAATGTGTGCAGTTTCATTAAGCAGCCATCCATTTATGGCTGCCACACAAATATTGGTAACTTGAAAATGTGGGTGCATTATTTTAAGTGAGGATATTGTGGGCGTGGAAGAGGCCCACAAGTTAGAGTTTGTGAGCAAAAGTCATGCTGTGAACATTTGACTCTTAACTTCATTTATTAATGATTATTTTGGAATGCAGTCAGTGGGCAGTAAATGGTTTTATTTATATATTACTATATTAATAAAGTTTTATCATTTCAGAAATGGAATTGGCCTGCAAGTCTTTGTTCTTATTTTGTGCATCTTTTGATTCAGCTTTGATGCCCTTTTAAATGCATTGATGCAAATGGCCTGCAGTGACTTCTGAAAGCAAGCTCAAAATAGAACGTATAGGTATATTGCGACACGAGAAACAGGTAGTTTTTGTAATGTAAAAAATATTTGTATAGCACCTCTTCTGAAGAATCACTCAGAATTGCTTGTACAGCAATTACTGCAGTTTGAGAATGAGAAGAGTTTTAAGTTGTTTCAAAGATGGCCATAGAATCAGCACTTGCTAAATTATGTATCCTGGGGCATAATTTGAATGTGCATACTTTTAATTAATTTAATTGTTTTATGATTCTTGAATTATACTTTAAAACTGAGTTCATATAGGCCTGATCTAATACAGAATAATTGTACATGTAATTACAGTGTATTCTTAATATACGATGCTGTTTTTGTTGATTGTATTTAAAAGGGATATAAATGTTTTGTAAGAATTAGACATGGAGTTTTTTGTTTTATAATTAGAAATTTGTCAGGACAACCTGTTACATATCCTAGCATTGATATACTATTAGTTGTCTCTTATGAAATCCGAGATGTATTTTCATTGCTTTGTCATGGGCAATTTTTTTCAAATTCCACTGGCCAGTTTGCCTAATTTGGCAGCTCGTAAGGTGTCCTATTTATTAAGTAAATTGAGAACTTTTAGGATTATTTCCCCATTAGAGACGACGGCCGTTAAGCAACTGCACAGATTATACCTCTCTTTCTCTCCCTCCCTTTGTCTGTCTCTCTATCTCCCTCTCCCTACACTTAAATGTAGTGTCTTAAATGTACCCGTCTCTTGCCCGTTCTTAAATTCTGATGTGAGAACCCATTAGTTACAAGAAATTGACTTTCTGTGGAACTGTGGACACTCAACCACACCGGCGTGGACAGATTTCCTCCATTTACTCACACCCATTGACGAACAAATGGGGGAAGATAGCACGGGTAGAAACACGTTTGTCTTGTTTATGGTATGGCATGGCAAAGGTGACAAACGGAGGGGGTGACATAAAGCTGGAAATTACATGGGAATAAATCTGTTCTAGGCCTTTCATTGGTGAGAAAACGAGGGGCAAGATCGCGGCAAGACTGTGTGCATGTGTACAAAGCCAAGAAGCACGGATATATCAAAAAGCACCATCATGTGTGTTACTTGACACCTGAGTACATTAAGCTTTACCAGAGATTTTTCTTACCATTGCATACAACAATATGGCTTATTAATCTTGTAGCAGTAGAATATTTAATATGGCATATCGTTAATTGTTAAATATCTGTACAAAACATTCTATAGAAACTAAATTCAATGAATTCTTGCAAGATATTTCCACTTTAAATACAATAGTCTCTATTACTTAATGTAATGCAACAGTCAGGTAGTAGCAAGCAATGCCGTGTAATTGCAAACTTTACGACAGTATTTTTGTCGATTGTTTCAGTTCTGCTTCTGTGACAAATTTCCTTGCAAGATCCAACACTCTGTTGATCTCCTGGTTGCGGTCGCCTTTTAATGGAAGACTGAAAATGTGGAAATTTGTATGCTTTGCCAACTTGCCCTTTGGCAGAGAGTATGAACCTTGAAGCTCTTGACACAAAAACTCTGATAACTGTGATGATGTGAAAAATACTTTACCCTAAAACATATTTTATATAAATTTATAATTTAAATAATAAATGAGCACAAATCTAAGTTAAATATATCAGAATTTTGAGCCTATACTAAAAAGAATGCTGTGGAACCAACTTTGGTCAATTCTTTTTTAAAATTACCTCTAAATGGCAAACTCATATATAATCTAGGCTATTTTCCCAAATTCATTCCATAATTATCTTTTATTATAAAAGACTTTCTGCAGTAGTTAATCTAAAATGGTGCAACTTCAATTGCAACACAGAGTAGACTGTCTAAGATAAAGACTGGAAGTTCTTCAAAGAAACATGTTATGGTATACTAATTTTTCTATTATTGTTGAGTTGTATTCATACCTCCTTTGGAACATAAGCAACTCCCACAATCACTTCTGTGAATAAATTTGATGTCGATACGAGAACAGTTGGATGATTTGGTGCCAGACGAACTAAAACTTCCACAATCTGAACAAAATATGAAAGAGAGTTGAGCAGAAGCAGGAATGAACCCATCAATTTAGAAATTTTAATCAAAAAATGCAAACCTTAGTGATATCTCCATCTAGAAACCATTTTTATATCTTTAAAACACGGAAACCTTACATCTCGTGTCTTTGCAAAGTCAAAACTCGAAACAAATGTACCAGATGCTGAATTTTCTTGTAAAAGATCTGCAACCACCTAATGCAAAATTATAAAAAATATGCGTATTTAGAACAACTCTAAACAAGGAAAACAACTCATTTCACATAATTTTATACGAATGATAACTGAAATTTTCTCATCATGTTCTTCTCTGAGACATTATTTTACACCACCACTACGTAGAACAGTAAAACAAAGCAATATGAAATTATTTAAGAATTTTTAACTCAGTAAATACTAGCAAGACAAAAACAGTGTGTACATTGCTTGAAAGGCATGTAAAAACCTTTGATAAGTTGGCAAGTTTTCCCTCATTTTTTACTTTGTTCACTTGCTGAGAAAGCATCAACTTTTCCAACTCTTTCTGTGCAGCCTCTCGATCGACTTTTGGAAAGACACTACTACCAGCCAGTAACTAAGAAACAAGAGCATTTTCAAATTGAGAGAACGAAGCTGTTGCACGTTAAATATCCAAAGCCAACTATGTAATTATAAAAGATAATTTACACATTTTTTAGCACAAAAAATAATTTAATTGACATTACCTTTGTAATGTTTTGTGAAATTTCCATTGCTTCTACCGTGGACTGCACTTTTGACAAAACTTCTAATTGCAATTTCAGTGATTTTGAGCTTTTTAAAGCCTAAAATTCATAAGGCACACAATGATTCTCGTTATTCAACCAGTGAAATAAATAAAATAAAAATTATATAAAACGCCATGCATGTTTATAAAACCAAGACGGCATAGCGATAGGGCTCCAACTGAGACCCCTTCCCCATTTGGGTAGAAACAGTTGTAGGATTTGTGCAAAACTGATGAGCATTTTTACATGGGGGTTGTCAATATATTCGATAAACAGTTGATTACACCTTTGTTTTGTCTCACCACCCTTTCCACCTCTTCCGTTGTGATATCGTGATAATTAATAATACTTACAATAAGTGCTATTTGACCATGCTCGCCATACCTATTACCTATAGCATGCCATTATATGGAATATATGCATTAAAAGTTTAAATTGTCATAATTATGTAAAGCCAGGGTTCCCCCAAAATGTTTGGAATGAAAAAGAATTCCTTGTTTCAGAAAAGCTTGGGAAAACACTGCCATAAATGGAATCAGAAGTCAATGTCAAGTGAAAAGAAAGTCTTAAAAAACCAGTAAACAGTCAGTCGGGTACGAACAAGTAGTTCAACAGTTCGGGTACAAACCTCGGTTGCTCGGTCACCAGTGACAGCAATGAGTCGTTTTGTGCTTTGGTTGGCTCCTTGTAGATGAGTTATGACGACAGCGCCTAGATGGCTTAAATTGTCTACATGTCTGATAAAGCAAAGGGAAAGCAAACTATTATTTATTTTTCATGCACTAAGATAAGCAGTGAATATATTAAATCAGCACTCACACAGTGAAATACAGAGTAAAATCAAGGGTATCTAGCACTCCTTATAATAACACCTTAAGTTTCTCTTGGAGTCACCCAGGCTCGTTTCATATCTGTGTGAGGCCCTGGGCACCTGGCGGCCTGCGGGGCCCTTCGGGGCCCTTGCTGAAGATCAGATGTTGACAAGCAAAAAGGTCATCTCCAAACATTTTTCAATGTTGACAAGCAAAAAAAGCAAAACAAAAAAGTCATCGCGTTTTTGCGCGGGGCCCCTAAATTGAGCGGGGCCCCGGGCACTGTGCCCAATTTTTAACACTTAAAGACGGACCTGGAGTCACCTAGGATTGCTTTAAGAGGTTTACTGGAGAACTGTAAGAGTAGATGAGCTAAAACAACCCTCTGTGCTGCGCATTAAGTTAGGCAGACCACATCAATATGAAAACTGAATGACAAATAAACTCACGTCCCACAACAGAGTTCAACTGAATTACAACATTGGCGTTTTTCCATTTTTCCTTTAAGCAGATCAGATATTGGAATTCCTATTGAAACAACATTCACCGATGATGGATACACCTTCAAAAGCACGGAACATATAAAAGATAAACATCAGGAAGAAAACACAGAAATGTTGATGCAAATCAGTAAATTAATCAAAAGATAGTTAACCCCTTAACTGGGTGTCCCGAGTAACGCTCGTCCATTTTACATTGAGTTACAAATAGTTGCCCAGTTAAGGGGTTAATTATAATTATAACCACTAGAATCTGTTGTTTTGAAAGAAAAACCCATCACACAGAGCTATCCACCATGGATGCTACACAACCAGAACTCTCTCTCTCTCTCTGACTCTGTCTTTCCTCGTGTAATTAATTTGATTAGCTAGCTAAGACTGCAAAAACATAACATATTTGTTCACTGCTAGTGTACTTTGCTCTGCATGCTAGTATAATGCCCCACCAACTAACTACAATGCACATAAAAACAAGTCATTGGCAACTTCAGAACTTATTGGACTATTCATGGTAACTTATAATATATATTTTAGATGCTTTTAATTATAGAAATGCTCTTCTGGCTGACGTAAATAGGCAAGATTACTCTGTTGACAATGGTATCAGGTAAAACAATGATATCAATTTCAAAAGAATTAATGATGCAAGTGAAAACTAATACAATAATTTACCAAACATTTCAATGAAGAAAACTTAAACTTTGAAGTGAGGTGAAGATAGGAAAGTAGCAGTCAACCAAATGGCAGGAAAGAATTGTATTCAAAGTTACAATAAAATATGCCGACATGTTTAATATCATACCTCATCCACTAGTGTTACAAGGTTTTCAATGGACCTAGCGATGTGCAGAGGGAGAACAGAATGGTACACAGGGGTGCCAAGTTGGATGAACTGGTTTGCCAATTCAGTCACTGCTGACAGATCTTCGTTTGAAACTGACATCTGCACACACAAAAATTATTGTAAATTACAGAAAATTACAAACTTGCCAAAATAGACAGAATAATTACACAGAAAATTTGCATATGCGCACATTTTATAGCAGCGTCAATATCAACTTTAATTAAACCAAAGTGAACGATAAAACTTCAAAAGCATTATCGGGTACTTTGCCAATATCTCATTTAGTCAGCCAGAAGCCAGAATGGCTTAGCATGCAATTTCTGCACATTCAAAACAGTCAATCTTAAATTCAAGAGTGTAAGCAATAATTAATTAACTTAACACAAGCAGTAACAGTGAGTTTAAAGATAATGCACATTACCTAATAACTATACTGAAGACAGACCGACCTTTGAACATGTAAATTCAAATGACAGTCTCTCATCATTGACCATTGAACTCTGTTGCCTAACATTGCCGAGGACTTTGTTGAGACAGAAGCTGACCAAATGCGTTGCAGTGTGATTCAACATACAGCCCTGTCGCCTTGACTGAAATATTATGCAATATCTTGAATTGGAAAAAAAATTTATTACAATTTTATCAAGAGCTGACTGGGTGCATTACAAATAGATTTATATAATTAATAATAACTAACTTCGGTACTTAGAAACAAAGAAGAGTGAACAGGGATGAACTTAACTTCAGTTATAAGAGTAACAGAGAAAATAGAGACAACTGGAACCATATCATCCATTCAGAGAACCAGATGATGATGATGGTGATGATGATGACTTAACTTACAAATGTGGTATGCATAAAATCACTGGTAGCTCAGTTTTAATTAACACTACACAATAGTTTTAACATAGAACCATTGATAGGGCTAATTTTTCTACAAAAAACGTCTTTCTAGCCAATTATCACAAATACAAGTATCACATACTTTATCAAGACTAAGTAAGACTGTGTCTCCAACATGCAGTGAACCTTGTTCCACAATTGCTTTGTGCAGCACATAATTCTGTCGAGACTGGACGTCAAAGATTTGTGCCTCATCTCCCTAATTAATTAATAATTCATTCGAATTATTTATACATAATTAATCTGGTATCGTCAATTAATATTATTAGGAAGCAACAACACATTAAACAATTGTATAACTTCAAGAAAAAGGGACACATCTCACAGATAATTCAAATGAAAAATGTTCAGTAGTTATATGTAAAAAGCTGTCAAAAGAATTATGTAAAACATAAAATATGCAAAAATAAAAGATAAATATGGCAAAAATATGCAAAAATAAACACTATATATAGCATGATAGTAATAAAGCAAAAATGAACTTGCAAACGAAGCTTTATGAAAAAGAATGTAAAACATTCAAGCACAAGAGCATTTCACAAACCAAAGGGAAAATTCAGACCACCTTGTCTGTAACAGCTAGTCCTCGATCAGCCACCTGACCACCAGCTTCAGCATAGAAATTGGTTTTATCAAGGAGCAATCCACATGTGTTACCCTTAGCAACACAGTCAACAAATCCACCGTCGAACTTTAAGGCTACTACCTTCGCATCAACAGTCCCAAATCCTATAACAGAATAAATGCACATGAAAAAAGGCTGGAATGGCCCAGTGTTTAATATAGACTCATGGACTCCGGGGGGAAACTGACAAAGCCAGGGGGAATTCTGCTAGGGGCTGCTGTTAGTTGATGTAGTATGCCAAAATTTCTGGAGGGGAATTTGAAATTTCTGGGGGTGAAGGGCAATTTTCCCTCCGGAAACGGCCTAGATTAAGCCCTGGAATGGCCTATCTTTATGATCACACTTCTATAACACCAAAAACTCAACATTTACCAAGTAACAGAATAGTGATGGGAATTTGAATTAAATTACCTCTGTCTGAAAATATAAACTGTTCCAAATAAGTGAGTTGTAATTGACTTTTAGTCAACAGGTCATGCTGACCAAAGATCAAGCCTTAGCAGATTGCAACGCACTATATCCACACACATACATACGATTCTCTATAAAAACTTGTATATATGGTCGGACATCACAAAACATCAGTAATCCTTTATTACACGCCACACAGGTCACGGCGTGCTAAATTGAAGAAATCTATACTTCCCAAAGCCTACCACAGTTCAAAAACTGCATAAAATTTTACTTTATCTAATGCAGAAACAGAGATCAATTTATCTTCTGTACCCATTTTATCTTCTGGTCTCAATTTTTTCCATTCATTTGGACATAATTTCATCCGAATCTGTTCTGGAAATACTGCAAACATTCACGAGATGTGGAAAGCACTCCATTTGTATTTGCTGCTACCTAATTATGAAATTCCCTTCCCCAACAACCTACAAAGGGAAGCCTTCTTTGAGGACTTCAAACAGGGCCTAAATACAGTCCTCTTGCTGAAACTTTCCTAATGAACCATCATGCACAAGGCTCCTGTTATATTTATTTGGCTATGGTTTAAAGTCAGGTCAGTCAGGTCTTCGTCTTCCAGCTGTGTCCAGCTATTGACTTCTCCATGACATCTCTCCAAAGTTCTCTGTCCTTTGCTATTTCTTCCAAAGTCATTCAGTGTCTTCTGTCAGTTTTCCCATTGAGATTCAGCCCTGCCATGTGCAGATCCTCTTCCAATCCGTCCATCCATCGTCTTTTCGGTCTTCCTTTAGATCTTCTTCCCTCTGGTTTGTAGGCGAAAAAATTCGTTTTGGGTTTCTTATTTCATCTATTCTGAATATGTGTCTGGTCCATTTCATTCTTCTCTTTCTGATGACTTCCATGATGCTTGGTTGCACTGTTCTCTCTCTATCTTCTTCATTTGTTATATGTTCTTTGTTCTTTGGCTTAAAGTGCTGGTAAGCTAATTCTAACTGTAACCAAACAGTTGCTTACCATATCCATCGCCTGTCCAAAAGTGATCGTACTTAGAGCTGTCATTTGTTGGGCCGATGCCTTTTGCCTTTAGAAAGTCAACATCATAGAGGGAAAGTAGTTCAGCAGAATCATCAACAGGGGCAGCACAAGAAAGTCCCTAATAAACAAAACAAGTAGTAGCAACAACGACAAAAAGAGAAAAGATTTAGTAATAACGACGTAAAACTGAACAGAGACAACAGAGAAATGGCAGAATGGCCTGAAAAATAAAGCAATTTCAAAATCTACATCTTCAGTTCACTAGCATTATCACTTTTGAGTAGAAGCGCAAAATAGTGAAGATCAATAGAAACGTGCCTGTTTCTCCTGTAGTATTTTCTCAAACTCTTCCATATCAGCTGTTAACCCAAATTCAGTCGCCAGCAAACAGATAACGTCTGCCGGTACAGATTTACCGAAACGACCATCCTGAATTTCAAGCAGCTGCTCTCCTATTTAAGAAAAGATGAATTCTCATACAACCCTATTGAGAAATAAAGTCAATAATCATCAAAAATAAAACAAGTTCTAAGGTAGCAATGTGGCAATTTAAGCATTTTGAGAAATAGATCATGTGGTTTTGCAGTGCAAAATGTAGTAACACAGCTGTAAAATGCCCAAGCCAAACTCAAATAAGTCAGATGATTTTGCTCCTATAAATGATAACTAACTGGAGCTATTTTCTTAACCCTTTTGCTTCGTAAGGCAGCTATTTAGACTTTATAATGTATTGGTTAAAACAGGTTTTCCCAAACATTTTGGAACCACGGCCCACTTCAGCGGACGTACAAAGTTTCCTTCTGTTGTTAACTGGGATAGGTCCTGAATAGCCTACTGCTATAGGCAACTATTTTCACGCCAAGTATTTGCTGAGGCGAATAGTTGTAAAAAAAGTGATACTCGGCCGAGGCGAATGTCCGGGGAAATCTCCAGTAGATCCCTAAAAAACAGGAAGGCATCTACAAAGTAATGTGTGTGACCAGTCAGATTATTTATGGGGTCTGCTTGACTTCTTTAGTCAAGGCATTCCAAAATTTTACACTAAAGAAGCCCTAATGAATCAGATGGTCATAGTTTTCCTTTTCAAAGCAGAATTTCACCAATTGATGAAGAATTGTCTATTTTATTCTGAATACAGTTGAAATAAATGCCAGAGCAACCATCAGAATAAGTAATGGTAATAATTTGCCAGTTGTAATAAATGAAGCTCATTTTCCTTAACAAGAAAAAGGCAACAGTGGCAGCATCACATGCAGCATGTATCAATCAATCGATCGATCAGAAGCAACTTATACCTCCGCCAAAAAATACAATGGAAAAGGGAAAAAATTCAAACCAAGATATTTATTATACAGTATCTTGCTGCATTCAATAGAACACTGTAACTACTTAAATTTACCAGAAAGTGTTCTGATGTTGCCATATTTTGACAATGCCTTCGTAATCATCTGTCTCCCAAAAACAAGATTTTCCAAATAGCGATGTTCGGTCTCGTTTGTCACATCTCTGATCTAACAACAATAAGTCAAGACTCATTTTCAGTTGCAACCAACAAAGCTGAGGTTTTAAATATCGTATATCCATAACAATGCAATAAGAGAAGATCAGTTTATAAAACTCCAAGCCCCTTCATAGCAGTAGTGCAACAATGAACTGCAGGGTCCATGGCTCAGTCTTACTCAGGGTCCCAGGCTCTGAGTCACATGAGGCCATGTTGGTGTTATGTTACAGATTCATAGCACCACAAGTCACATAAAATCATACATCTACAACAGAGCTATGCAACATTCTTCCATCACAAACCACCTACATTTATATTAAAGAAATGGCTACAAATGTGAAATAGAAATATAAAGACTTGTCTGTCTCTAGTTGAAGTGCTGATAAATGTCATAACCTAGTGCACACAGAAGTCCCTGATATGAGAAATCTTATTCAAACACAACACATTACAAACATTACAATGCAAAGAGCCTCCACATATTGTAAACCAAAGGATATGCTTACCAGATCTCTGTGCTTTGCCAACTCAGGATAAAAATCACCCTGAAATGCAAAAACAAGACTTCAATCATATTTCATGATTTATATATTGCAATCTCATATGATGACATCATGGTCAATGACTTCTAAAATGTTGTCATATATGAAACTTTTTACACTTACACAAAAATAAGACCTACAGAAAAAGTTTTCTCACAGCAGATGAAACTCATGATGCCTTCCTGTATTGCTTTACAAATATTGGTCTTTCCAAGAAATGAAATTCAACTTCAATTTGGATGAACCTCAATGATATTTTTACCTATTGAATCTATGGATAAAAATTGGATATCTAGCATGGATATGGTTAAGTGGCGTCCTATCCTGCATCGATTCAATCTATTGAAATAACTCGAATACTAACCAAAATGTCTACAACAACAGATGTCAGATCACCGAGGAAACCTGGAGTTGATCCCAAAACTTGACTGGCTTGATGGACGCATCGATGCATTATTTGCCGCAGTTTACCGCTGTAATATGTAAAAAAATCATGCAATAACCAACCAAACTATAACAAGAATGCCATTAACAGCTAGAGGAGGCATTGCCGCTGCAGTATTCACTGGAAAGCCCGACATCATTACACACTATATAACTTGAACACTATGTTGCACAACATTCCACAAACACATATAATAGCAATGCCTAATAATTAATCAACACAGTTCAAATATCTAGGAAGCATCTTCACAAGCGATGGAAGAAGTGAAAAGGACATTGAAACCAGAATAGGTATGGCGAAGTCAGCCTTCATACAACTCAAAAAGATTCTCACAAATAAACATATTTCAACAACAACACGGCTCAGAATTCTTCACAGCTACGTTTGGGCGGTTCTGATGTATGGCTCGGAAACATGGACGTTGACAAAAACATCAGAAAGGAAACTGGAAGCTGCAGAGATGTGGTTACTCAGACGGATGCAAAAAATTTCATGGACAGAAAGAATAAGCAATGAGGAAGTACTAAAAACTTTTGGTACAAAAAGAAAATTGCTAAAAACCATAAGAAAGCAGCAGCTTGAATTCTTTGGACATCTAATAAGAAAAGACGGATTGGAAAATCTAGCCATAACAGGAAAAATAGAGGGGAAAAGAGCAAGAGGAAGACAAAGAATAAAGTTTACGGACAGCCTAAGAGAAGCGACAAGAACTACAGACAACATCGAACTGATAAGGAAAGCCAGAAACAGAGAAGAGTGGAAATCTATGGTCGCCGACGTAGCAATACATGGCACATGAAGAAGAAGAAGAATAATTAATCAAACACTAAAAAACAATTTCATACATAAATACATATATACACGCACACCTACATACATACAAACATACACATTACAGCATCATAAGTAGCAATGTCAATATGAAATGGGCACAATGTGGCAGCTGTGGAGTTCTTGCTGAGCAATTGGAGGATTGCAGGTTGAAATCTGGCCTTATCCATTGGGCAGTGACCTTGGACAAATTGTTCGCCCCTATTGTCCTGAAGGAAGGCAATGGGAAATCATCTCACTCACTTCATTCCTGGGCAGCATGAAAGCCAACTGCACTTGCCTTACGACAGAAAACTCATCACAATCATTATCAATGCTAAAATTATGATTTAGTAAATGTTGATACCATGATTGCTAGCTGAACTCATTGTTAATAAATACAATGCAAAATAATACAGAAATTGAGATTCAAGCATCAAATATCTCTCCCATCGGCAATAAAATGCCTTAAAAAAACCACCCACCCTGATTCCCGTTTTCCCGGCAACAGCCCATCAGCAATGGCCACACTTAACATCCTGGTGTGATCAGCAACAATGCGATATGCAACATCAAAATGGTCCTCTACCCGTCTGGAATATGGTCGACAATGACAACCCTAAGAACAACATTTTTTATAACTCAACCTATGTGTTGTCAAATCTAAAGGAGCATAAGACACCAAATCCACCAACTTTAATATCACCTTTACAAAAACAATAACTGGTACCTTATATATTTCAACGGGTCAGAATGCACACAAGCCTATAGAAATAATTGGCAAAGTTAATTCACTGCTTAATTTACCCACAGAAAGACACTCAAATTGTTTGAAATGATAACATCTCTCAAAGTGATTACAGTTACAGCAACCAGACAGAGGGCCACACTAAGGCGGAAGCTGAGGGGGCTGAAGCCCCAGGCCCACCGTTTTTCCGTAACTTTTTTTGTTTTTTTTGCTTGTCAGCTCGTTTTGGAAGGGAAATAACCTTTTTTTTGCTTGCCCGAGATTTTTTCAGTATAGGCAACGGCCTTTTTTTCTTCTCAGCCCCAGGCCCACTCGGACCTTAATTCGGCCCTGCACCCAGAGTTCACTATGTTAGCTTGTATTAGCTTCAATGTCTATAAAGTCTTAACTTAGTTTTGCTGCCAGATTTATTACAGACACATAGGCTACCTTGCTTCTGTCTCTGCAATTCTGTGAGACAAATTAGTCATTTTCAGGAGTGTCATGGTCCATAAATCACTGCACCATATTGTCAATTCTGGACACCTGTCAGATTGTCCATTACATCAACTTCTGGCTCCACCTCCTACTATGGCTGCAAACTATGGCAACAGTGCCTAGTCTGACCATACGGACAACACCACTTAGCTGAGAATTCAATAAATGAAAATACCAACTCAAAAAAATTTCAGCAAATCCATCAACTCAGACTCCCTAACTAGCATGTCATGCCACAATCATGAAATGGTGACTTCTATAGTTGTCAGCAAGATGCATTAATAAGAACCACTGCGCTATGAAATATACCTTTTGAATGGCACTAAATAGTGGTGCAAATAAGTCGGTGTCGTAGTTTGAAGCATGTCCCTGAAGCACAGCTGTAATCCGCTCCAATCCCATTCCAGTATCCACGTGCTTCTGAGGAAGCTGTTTTAGGAATCCGTCTGCCTGTCTAACTTCAACATTATTCATTCAACTCATTTAATATTGTCACGCTAAGTGCATAATTCAATATCTGTACAGGATATAAAGCATTTGGGACTAAATTTTGGTTTTAAAAAGAAGTGCATAATGTGAAAATTATACACAAGAAAATGTGACAATTAATATGACAATTAATATGAAATTCATATACATTTTTTAAAAATCTAATACAAATACCATGTATTTCAGTAACATTCATGGTCTGGCAAAAATAACATGTGTCTAGAATTCCAAACAAATGAAAACATCAACCAAATTTTAAGAAATTGCTAAAAAAGAATAACTGTATAAAGTACTATAATTCATGAGACAGTCACAAATCAAAGAAAATAAACTACATTCATTGATGCAGTTATTATTATTCATTAACAAAGATCAATTAATTAAAAGTTAATTAGCTTAACTTTTACTTAATGAATTAATTCTCTTTATCAATAAAACAAACCGAAGTACATTTACCTGTCAAACTGCATAAATACAAGATTCCAGAGCTCAATGACTTCAGGGCTGCCAGCATTAACGAGTCGAGAAGCATTAGGACGATCAATTAAATCGAAATGAATCTCGGTGCATGGTCCACAAGGACCGGTGTTTCCCATTGCCCAAAAATTGTCTGTCATGGAAAATGGCAGCACCCTTTCTGATGGAACCCTAAAAATGCCAAATACACACAATGTAAATTACCTAGGGTGCGATGGAGTAGACAAGTAGGACTCTTGCCATGCAACTGGAGCCTAGCAAGTTTGAATCTGGCCCTAGCCACTGCGTAACAACCATGGACAAGCTGTTCACCTCTGACCTGCTCTACATTCTTCACTTTGTGAATGAAGTGCTAACAACTCTGTAATAATAATAATAATAATAATAATAATAATAATAATAATAATAATAATAATAATAATAATAAGACATCAACGAAAGCTGTCACGAAGAGACAGGCAGCAGGGCCTAAGAAAGCAAAGGGCTCTCAGGACACGAAGGACAGCAAGACTTCTGCTGTCAAGTCCGAATAGCAGATCTTTCATGAAAACAATAACAATAATAATAATAATAATAATAATAATAATAATTAGATAATAATAATAATAATAATAATAATAATAATAATAATAATAATAATAATAATAATAATAATAATAATAATAATAATAATAATAAGAAGAAGAAAGAAGAAGAAGAAGAAGAAGAAGAAGAAGAAGAAGAAGAAGAAGAAGAAGAAGAATCTACGCTAACTGTTTCAAAAAAATAAATACAAAAATTAAGGCTGTCTTTAACAAGCATTAGAAAGTGTTGAAATGCAATTTCTACTAAAGCATACACAAAACAATTTTTACCCATTTTCAATCCAAATGCTTCTAGACTCATGGTCAGCTTCAAGACCCAATTCACTGCAACCCCCAAAGTAGGTTACATAAAGTCGTGACTTAGGCAGCCGATAGGTTTCAGTTAAAAGATTCCAAGCCATCATACATGCTTCTCTCTAAAATAACAACAATCACCTTTCATCTGCATATAAGCAATTATCAGAGTATAAGCTACTCAAATATATAGCCATCACTGACAATAATTGCAGAATTAATTACTAATTAATGAAAGAAATTAACATTCATCATCATCATCATCACATTCAATTAAGTCAGCATCTGTAATGTAAATCACTACCACCTTCATGATTTATATCGTATTAGAAATTTCTTAATAAACCTGAATTAATGCTCTTGGAAAATGCCTTAATGTCTAGCCGCCCAGATTACTGTAACTCCCTTCTTTTTGGCATCTCTAAATCCAACCTGGCTAAACTCCAACAAGTTCAAAATTCACTGGCTCAGGTAGTTTCAACCAGATGTTTACCTTGAAATAACTGGCAAAAGACCAATTTCCAAGCATTTCAAAGAATGTATGGTGATAGGTGTCATGGCCAACATCATCAAGATCATTGTGTTTTCCTCCAACTCGAATGCATTTCTGAGCGTTAACAACACGACTGTAAGTGGCCATTTCACTGTTCGGGTCAACAGTACCAAGAAACAGAGGCTTGAACTACAAAAAATACCATCTAAATAATGCACACAAAGTTTTTACAATTTGTAGTAGCTACAAAGACAGTAGGAAACAGATACCAAATCTTCAGTGCCTACTCTTGTTATGTTCAAGCACCTAAGGCACAAGGCCAAGCACCTAAGGCACAAGGCCAAGCACTCGTAGTCCAAGGCCAAGCACAAGGACTTGCTTTTTTTGGTACTTAAGCACAGTACAAGTCCAAGCACAAGGCCAAGCACTAACAAGCCTGATGCCAAGTCGACTTATCTGCAAATCAATGCAATTTTCCAGAGTTTTTGTAAAGAAGCATGTTGCCTAATGCATTACAACGTTAAGCCATGTTGTGTCTATCTAAAGATGCCTCTGTCAAAGGACAGTGGACGTTTGGCTCCTCCTTTCTTAACTAGGCACCATCGCTCAGCAATTAAAGAAACCTGTAGACTCCTAAAATTTTGTTGCCGACTTATACGCGAGTTATAGCAAATTTCATTAATTTTTGACCTAAAAATGGGGCCAATCTATCTATGAGATCGACCTATCCGCGAGTATATATGGCAAACCACCAATTGATACACAGTCATTAGTAACGGCATCAAAAAAATTGCATCAATCAATCAAATGATCAATCAATCAGGTGCCATACACCAATGCTGCTTGATGAAATGCCTTTCTTCAAGTGTTTCTCTCCTTGGTCATTTTGGCAGAGATGTTGATATTCAGCTATATATCCTTACCATTTCTTCTATTGATAATTACATATCAAAGCATAACATACTAGATAACATTATATAATAAAAGAATAAAATAATTTCAATCACCTGATTCATCCCTGCATTAACAAAATAAGAGCCATCATTCTTTTTCGGAACAACTGATGATGATGGGACAAATTGATGGCCATTTTCTTTGAAGAAATCAATGAATGTCTGTCGTACTTTTTTCGAAGTCCATGACTTGGATGTAAATCGCTGACAACAAGTCTGAAAGAAGCCAGTCAAAGTTCTGCAATTATAACATTAATCACAATGTAAAAATTTTGATCAACAATATGCATTGAGTTCGATATTATTTTGTCTACAATGCTAAGCTTTATGCATAGGATATTGAAATTTATTGTTCAGTTTCTACATGATTAACTTTGGTGTTCTGACAGGAACTGGTCACACAATGCCAAGTAGGCTGATTAGCTGTGTATTAATCGGCCAGTAATTGGCATCAACTGATTATCTGCCATTGGCAACTGTTAAACAGCCAAAACCGGCTGATAATCAGTGCGCCTCTATTTAAAACTTTAAAAGGTGAAGAAGTTGGATGCATATTTTTCAAATTTATTGCCTGTCTGCCCCTGGGTCATACAAATAGATAGAAATCCATACCTACACACCATTTGTCATAAAATGGCTTGATTAAATCAAACTGAGTAATATTATTAGTATGAAATCAGCCATGGTACCTTGTTGGGAAGACAACGAATAACCATAGGCCTCCAGCCAAATGCACGGTTCATCACTAGAAATCAAAACGTCACATAACTCATGAAAATGCAATGAATTAATTAAATGTACAAACAGCAATTTACTATTATGCATATTACTCCAATTCTGATCTGAACTTGTTTCTATGCAGTTTAAATTTGGTGTGCCATTGACAGATGCTTCTGTGCATTTATAAAACGCTACCACATACGTTGATGAGGGGTTAATTGCTCGTGGGCCATGTGTGTCCTTATATTATATAAATAAATTTCAAAATCTCTATACATTCTGTGCTGCTGCATATGATGATAGCAGCATTGCCAATACACATAGGAAACCCCGGCAGGCCTTTTTAGTGTAGGTCTGATAAATTGAAAGTACTGTTCGTTGGAAGACCTGACAGACAGAGGAAAAGTTCCTGAAAATAGCACGGTATTGCGATTAACGATATTCAGCAAACACTTTAACACAAATTATAAGGGCACAATATAGCGCAATAAAAATCCGGAAAAAAAACACGAGAGCGATAATAGATTATATGACCTCAGACGGTGATCTGGACGTTTCTAAAGATATTTTATCTAGCTGATGTTATTAAAGTCGAGTTTCAAGCAAATTATAAAGCGCCGTATTAGCAAGTCTCCATTCCAAGATGCAAAAATCCAGCCACGAGACTTTGCATAGAAGTATTGAGACTTTGCATCTCACGAGTTTCTAATGCTTGGAAGTGAGTAAGAAAGTTGGTCGCGCCTTAGGTTGTATTAATTAAGTGCTGTCAGGGAGTCTGTACAGCCCACGGTACAGCCTCCCTGGTGCTGTCTATGTGACATTGCAAACTTTCACGAACATGGGCGCCGGAAGATGATGCAAATGGGTGCAGCTGCACCCCTTAAAATTATGAGGCTATAAATACGTGGCTGTAAAAACCTTAAAACAGGTTGACATATGTAGATACAGTATCATGTAGTGTAGCTTCTTGCACACGGACATTTTGTTTGTCAGACAGTCTGGACAAAAGATATGGCAGTTCGCTACGCCACTCAAATATAAGAATCTAGACGATTAGCGTATTGTTCATCACAGTGGCGTAACCAGGATTTCCAGGGGGTTTTGGTTTTTGGTTTTGACCGTGACCAGCTTTGAAAAATTCCTGACAGCAAAAAAAGGTCCTCACCTCTTCTTTAATCTATAGCCAATGGGGCTTTTGACCCCCAAAGTCGCGTCAAAATTTAAAATGCATGGAGACTCATTAAAATTTTTATTTTTGGTTTAACCCCCAACCCTTCTGGCTATGCCACTGCATGGTTCATCACATTTAATCTGTCACTCTTATAATTTTAATTTAAAACCGAATGGTAGCAATTTCCTTCCAGCAGTTCCAGGTAAATAAACATTCCGCCCCTGGAAAAATTTCTCCCGATGTCCATGACTAGCAGCTAATTCACGTAGCTGACGAAAGACACTGGATGACTTTGGATGAAATAGCCAAGGACAGAGAACTTTAGAGATAGAGACAGCTATCCTATCCTGATAGGATAGCTGGACACAGCCGGAGGACAAACACCTGACCTCAAGTCTCATTTCTATTATGTATTTACTGGATTCAAATTAAGCAGTGTTAAACTTACATCATCCATAACATGACAACTACAGTAGAAGAAAGTTGTTTCTTTCAAATAATTTTGCATCAAATTGTGTGCAATGAACTCATTTTAAGTCGTTAAACATAAAAAGACCACTTTAATCATCAAATTCTTCACAAAACTGTTCCTATAAGCATTCGACAGATACATGTATATAAAACATATATGCTAAAAATAGTCCCAGATTTTAGCATCAGAGTTCTTAAAATCAGCAACAAGTCTCTCCAACATCAAACCACAAGTCGATATGTGACATATCTTCCAGCAGTCTCACTGGGTCGCACAATTTTTACAACCTGTTGAATAAAATTCAGCAGTTTACCACATATATTTTCTAATAAATAATATAGTAATCAAAGTCCTATATGCTTATGAACAGACACAGCAAATCACAAATTAAGTTAAATTAAATTGTTGGTGTTTGGGGTGTCAAAATATCCCTCGATTGGGGGTGTCGGTCTCAGATTGGGAGGGTGTTAGGGGGTGTAAAAATATCCCTGTACAAGATGCAAATGGCAAGAGTTCTGACTTCTGGAAATCACAAAGGGAAAAGCTTGTTAATATGATTAATTCACTAGTATTCCACTATATTCATTCAATTACAACTTATTCAACTACAACTAAAATTAGTTTTACATATAAGTTACACAGGTCGTGAAATGGACAGTTTCCTAATCAGTTCATGACATGTGACTGGACATATCTCACACCAGACAGGATTCAGCCCCTGGTATTCTAAATGCCTTGCTCGTATGACTTTAACTCACCATATGTACTGAAATAAATGGCACAGGAGACTTGGGTTCAAGCAAAAATTATGAACCAATCAACGTGCATTATTGCAACAAAACTGGAAGTTTCCTTTCTCGATAATAATTCTTAACACATGACCTAATCTAAAAATAATTTAAAGACGTGATCAGATGAGCAAAATTGATGAGCTGGTTGAAGAGATAGGCAGTGCATGCATGCAAGCACGCACGCACGAGCGTGTACACACACACCAGCTCTGACATTCTACAAACACTATCAAACAAGAATTTACCTGTCCTCGTTTCAGACCAAAATATCGAGCAACAGCATCGCTCTGCTGGATACGTGGCAATTGGTTATCTCTGAGTTTGCTGGGTTAACACAAAAATACATTCGGAAACATTAAATTCTAAATGACAGCAAAAATTTTGTAATGCGAAAATTCTCCTTCATGTCAATAATTCCATTCTGGTTTAATGCAAGAAATTATAACAGAAAAATCAAAGTACACATCATCACGACACTTCCACATATTAATTTTCCTATAATGTAAAAACATTCAATGGTCAGTTTCCACTTACTATCTGGTCAATAATTCCTGTTTTTCTTCTGGTGTCATAACAATGTGTTCTGGAACCAGCTATATAACCAACATACGAGTAATAACACTGTACAGCAGCAGAAAATTATTCGACAAACTGTTTTACATAAACAAAACTGTATCATTCTAGTAATACAAAATCAGATTACTTTATATAACTGGAAATCGTGCACCATAACTGGAATTCATGTACCATCTTCTGCTGATCTGGAGTTTCTTTCGACAAAATTCAATTATGGCTTTGACATTGAAACTAATGGGTGGTTCCAACAGAAAAGGAAGTCCACACAGAATGTGTGATGGTATAAGAGAAAGGCCTGAAAGCAATTTAAAGAGTCAAGCCACACATTACATTACATAAACTCATCGCCAAATAACAAAATACAGTTAAGCAAAATCATTCACTTGAAGTTTGACTCACTGCAGAATAAGCACAAATATAATAAAGAAATATTAATGAATAACGATAATACAAAGGTGAAAACCTGATGCTCTGTAATATTGATGAGTAATTCTGCCTCAAGGAACTGTTCGAGAATATATTTGGGAGCCATATCAGTAAGAGCCTGAAATTAAACAAGTCAAGTTCTTATATAAACACCTTAATCTGTCTAATACAGGGTGGTGCAAAAAAACCGGACTATATTAAATACAAACTTAAGTGTGACTAGTCCGGTTTTTTGTGCCACCCTGTACATAAATAAAAATCTAAGATGTAGCTCAGTGCCAATGAGCAAATAATAACAAGATATAAATATAAAACTGTACTTTATTTCCAAAATTGTACTCTGATCCACAAGGCAGTATGAAGAGATACGCTTCTACACTGTTCACCTGCTTAGCAGATGGTGTCATGCCCTGTTGCACAACGATGATAGCACGAGAAATGTTTTCTCCCTGCATTCGCTGGCAATATCCCTTTATTGTTTTGATGCCTACTTTTAGCTCATCAGGGAAGAATACAAACATCTGATCTGAAAAATTTTATTTCCAAAATGTCACAACACTGCAAACTGGAGACAATAGGGTTAAACTCTAATTATAACATCAAAGACAAACTTTAAAAATGTAACCACGTGTAGAAGCACAATTACAACAATCTTGAAAACTGATATTCAAAAATATGCAAACAATATACAAAAGTACTTTGTGTGAACAAGACAAGATACAAAAGTAGAATTCTCACCTGTTGGATCATCATTATGGGCAACGAGAACAGCAAGATCGTTTCGAGATGGATGATTAGCACTACAAGGAAACATTTATACAAAAGTTAAATTCAGCTTGACTGTGACAATCAACAAAACATGATCATCTCAGTCTCCTAGCATCTAATATTTATTATTATTATTGTTATTATTATTGTTATTATTATTGTTATTATTATTATTATACGAACATTTCTATAGCACAAATATTTGCAAAGCAGCAAATGCACTAATGTCAGTTGCGTACCGGATCAAACAAACACGAATGTCTTCAGTTGTTTTCTAAAAGAGAACAGCGAGTCAGCGAAACTAGATAACTAACATGTCAATGTGTAGCTACCTGTAGTCAAATTCAGTCATATATTCATAACATCATGTTTAATTTATTATTAAATTACTTAATTTATTTGTCTTAGAGGTTTTAGAGATATTTAAAAATCATAATTTTATCACAAAAATAGTCCATACTCTTTTATATTTTATTGGTCAAATATAATCTGAAAAGTTCATTCTTAGTCATGAAATCCATTTTACCTTGGCTTATCGCCATATTGTGCTTTGAATTGATCCAAAGTCTGATCCAATTCTGCCTGAGTAACCAGATACATGCGATCGTGGCACAGCTGACAAATCAGATAAATGCTTTATTTAAATTTTGCATTTATCATGATAAATTCAGAAGAAATATTGTCAAACATAACTTTAGATGGCAAAGATCGCCTTCTGACACATCCAAAACTGAAACCATAGCACATGAAATTCAAAATAGGGTCCTTAAAAATAAAAAATGTGCGAAATATAAGTAGCTTCATTAGTGTCTTATGTTGCATTACCTGCATTACAGTTTTTCGTACCCTCCACAGCTTATAAGTTTCAGCTTCATCATCCATTATGAGAAAAATCGCTTATTACAAATTCTGAAAAAGAATTAGATGCTTATAAAAAACAAAAAAGCATCAGATATAAAAACTAACTAAAAATAAACTGTGAAACTAATGCCAAAATACAGTCGATCTTATTCTATACCAGGGTGTCTGTACGACAGTAAGTCCTAACTGAACTGGCTATCTGGCAATGAATGTTGGGGGGTAAAACTTTAAAATGACTGACATGAGTTTATCACAATGACGATAACTGATTTCATGTGGCTTAATTGGATCATTCCTATGTTAAACGACTGTGACCCGTATAGCCTTGAATTTCAATTTCTGTTAGTTAAGGCCTCATTTCTTTCAGTGTTTTAAAGCTGAAGCTCCCCGTCTGGTCATACCAACTCGCTTCCAAAGTTCAGTCGTGTGCCTAAAGCGCCATAAAAGTTGCCTCCTAACGAACATTGTCTTCAGTTGAATTTGCTGAATCCACAGCAAATTGATTAGCCAGTCATTGAGCGATATTACAAGATAAATACTTCATATTTTATGCAAATCATAGCATCTAAAGCAGGAAATGTTTGTTAAAAGATAAAACGAGCTTTTTAATGAAGAATCGACGATTAAATTGAGATTAAACCTTTATCACGCGACAAAACTGATAAATTCAAACCGGTATTTTCAATTTTCCGTCGTTAAAACTCACAAAAACATCAACCAGTGACAACAACCACCGAAACTTGTTCGACTCACTTACTTATTTATGCACTTGCCTTTATTTACTACTTATTCCTAAGAAGCCTGACGAATTATTATGGCTATTGGAGACATACAATTTTATAATTTAATATTAATTAAGACTCTCTGGCATAAGTAACCTAGTTTCTGGCATCGCTAGGGCTGCATCATGGATTCAGTAAGTCTTGAGAGCTTGCACTTAATGCAAAGCCTATGACAATGCTATAACCAGCCAAATGAAATAAAAAAGTGGAACAATCGAAAATTATACACGAATTGTTCAATTCCAAACTGTTCAAGTAACCACAAAAATGTTCAAACCTATCGTTTTTTCCGACTTACGACAGACAAAATAAGATGCTCACTTACGTACATACTTCCTTACTTGCTACAAGTTCAATGTCAAAGATCAGTTTAAATGGAAAGGACTTACACGAGGTAATACCTTGAATCTCGTGACTTCCTTTAGGGCGTATTCAGCCTCAAAGTTTATTGTGACTGCCCTTTGGCAGTAGCACCAGCCGACTTAAAACTGTAGCTGTGGTAATACTAGATTGCATGAGTTGAGTTTACGTGGTATTAAACAATGCAGTATTTGGTTTTATTGATGATGATCGGCGCAAGCCTATTGCATTGTTCTCGGTGTCATGTATTTGCAGGAGCAACTGTGTTCCAGCTTCTCGATGCCTATACGAGCGCCGTTTCAAACTTCACTCAATGTGCATTGTTTGAGACGCAACGGTTCAGAAAATGTCGGACGTGTCATCATTACTATCACGTCAGCTGTCTTATTTACGAAGAGATCATGACGGTTACAAGACCAAACTACTATTAACAAGATAATATATCCTTTTAAAGTACATATAGAAATGTAAAGTTCTGAAATAGGAACAGTATTTTAAGAAATATTTAATACATCGAGTGATAAACTGAGGCTCGAAATTGTTTCTTGCATTAATAAATAATTTTCAGTTCCAGAATTTTATAAAATTGTAAGCAACTAGATTTTATTAGTGTCAGCTTTGGCAACATTCTTACGTTTGGTTCATGGGACAATTCAATAGTTTTGGTTTAAATTTAAACTTTGTTAATTTTGTTTTATTGTAGCACATGGATGCTGCTGCCCGAAATTCTTGTTTATCATCCATTTTAAGTGATATAGAATTAGAGGCATTGGCAGAAGTGAACAGCTCTGTTGAGACTTCTTGGACGAATTCAGCTTGTCAATGTTTGTTCCGAATATATAAAAAAATTGATTATAAGAATTAATTTAAATAACTGAATTGACTAAGTTCTGTTTTAAATTTTTCAAAAGCATTGAGAATTGGACTACTATGTTGGATTACCAAAAAATCAAATATTTGCGATCATTGATAGTCATACATCAATCACTCATTCAATCAAGCAATCAAACAGTTATATTAAAGTGTTTATCTATTTCATGAGAGTTTGCCTATCTTCAGTATTACATCAGTAGTCATCAGTATTACATCAGTAGTCACAGCTTCAGGTTAGCTGTGTCTTCTAACTTTTTTGCTATTAAAACCCATGATGATGATGATGATGATGATGATGATGATGGTGGTGGTGGTGGTGGTGGTGGTGATGATGATGATGATGATGATGATGAGTGAAGCTGATGATGATGATACCCAGTTTGATGATGGATGATACAAGACATACCTTATGCCAGTGCACTGCACTGTATTTATTTCGTGTGTCATGCAACCTCAACATTTATTGAATTATCTTACTTGTTTGAGTGTCTCTTACTTTAAGTTGTTTGCAATTTTCTTATTCTGAAGATTGCTTCATGGGCTCTGATGCAAACGATTCAAGCCAAGTGAACAACATGGCAGAAAACTTTTTCCACCAATCTTCTGTGTATCATGATTGCATTTTCAATTACACTCAGGTGAGAATCTTCACTTTGAAATGCAGGTGAGAGATTATACTGAATGGAGCACCTTTGTTTGCTGCTCATAATATTGTAGCAAAATTGAGAAAACAAATGAATCTTACTTTGCCTGATCGATTCCTAAAATCTTATGTTATGCGCTAGGCATGGATTACATTATTACTGATGTGTGTTGCATGATTAATGCTGCGGATGGCTGAATGACAGAGACTGCAAGTCACTCTTCCCCTTCCCCTTTCCCCCTTGCCTTATATGATGCAATTTGTAAAGGCAGTCATTAATTAATGGCAGCGTCAATTATTATGTCTTATGTCATTGAGTCTTGAACATATGCTGTTGGCCATTATCTTTTCTGTCTCAGAGTGAGTCTAAGACAACTTATACAATCGATGCAGACAGATACTCAATTGAGCATGTAGAGGCAAGATTGTTCTACCTAGGCTACCGTATTTTCGCGCGTACTGCCCGCACCCCGCGGATAGTCCGCACCCGCGGATAGCCCGCAAAAAATATACATCCTGTAAAATATGAATCAGAAAGCCTGCACCTTCGCATAGCCCGCACCCTCCCATTGTCCGCATCCTCCCATTGCCCGCACCTTCTCATTCACGGTGACAGGCGGCCCGAGGCGGGGATTGGAGACAAAAGCATTAGGGCGAGGACGGGATCGGCATCACGGGGCGGGAGAGGGTTGACCCGGGCGAGGTGGGCGGAGAGTCTTGTCCATGTGCAGACCAATCATGGTAGCCTTAAGTGTCTCTGGCATTTCTGTACCTTGTACTCTCTTTGTATCCGAAATGCCATCAGTGTACTGGGTACCTCTAGACGGGCGTCAGCTGCCCAGGGTTCGTCAGCGGCCCGGGGGTGGTCAGCTGCCTGGGGTTAGTCAGATGCCAGACTTACAAGGACACATCAGGTTAGTACCACTAAAGGTGATCAGGTCATCTGTCACAACCCACCTGCCTTTGCCCGGGGCTTTATTGGGCTTTGTTGGGCTTTGTTGGGACTTGCTTCCACCAAAAAGAATCAGTCATGCATGAAATTGCTGTATTGGGAGATACAACAATGCCTTCTTGAGTTCATTTGCCCCTTGAGCACCATGGGTATGGGTAATTGGTGAAGCAGTAGGGGGATGGAAATGGGTGGGAAGGGTATGAGGAGATGAATTGGAAAGAGCTGCATTCTGTTGACACAATTTCTGTAGAATTTGAATCAGATTGCCCGCACCTCCGCATTGCCCGCACCTGGCATTTTTGTTTGTAAAAAATCGCATAGCCCGCGGGCAGTACGCGCGAAAATACGGTATTGCATAGCAAGAAACAATATTACTGAATGAAGTAGACTCTATGATAAAAGAGAAAAGGCAGCTGTATTGCTACTATTGCAGATCAACTATGGCTTTCCATAAACCAGCAATGGACAAAACTATTTACTTCAAAATTTGTAGATATCTCTGAATGAAGGAATAATTATTATTACTGGATAGTTGATCACAGTGACGGCTCCAGAATTTCTTGGTGGGGGGAGGGGGAATGAAATGAATTCATAGGAAGTTGATGGGGGTATGAAAAGAGAGGGAAAATCAAACTTTGCCAATAAAGAAAAAGGCAGACAAGCAAAAAAAGGCAATTTTTTAGAATTTTACTAGACTACCAAAAAATAGGTTGGCAAGGAAAAACTGTTCACCCACAGTTTTTCTCCGTAATTTTACTTGACTTTTACCCCAAAAAATAGTTTGACAAGCAAAAAAAAGCCTGGTGGGGATGCATCCCCACTCATTCCCACGTGGAACCACCACTGGTTGATCTTTTTTTTAGTTGGAGTTTTTAGAGACTAATGATAGAAGCTATTTGTTTATAGGATCAGCAATGCAATTACTTTAAAAGATTATATATTGTCGTATTTGTTTTTCTACAGATCCCATTCTATCTCATTAATGTTACCTGTGATGGTTTGGTCAATTGCTCTATGTGTAGGAATTCTTATGAAAACCTGAAAGCATGCTATCAAGACCTGAAAGTATCAAATATATCTGCTTGTGCTGACATCACCGATTTGGTAGAATATGTTTTTAGTTGTTCTAATGTAGACTTGTGGACAAATTTATGTGTGAATGTGACAATGGTTTACTTATTAATGGATAGGTGGGCAAGCTTTTTCTTTAATGGGCCACATGAAACCTAATACTGCAATAGGCGGCGAGCCGCACATAGAAAAAGCCAAAAAAATTTTAATTTCAAGTGGAAAAATAGAAGAATTTTAAGTACTTTTATGGAATCAGAATCCATCATTGCAATGTCACAATACGATACAATCATTGCGATTACCTTTTTTACTTGTGAAGGCATTTTGGGGAGAAGTTGGAGGTGCGATCCTTCTTTTTCCCCGAGCACTGCCAACCCGATTTTTGGACTTTTCATCTCCGGACTATTCATCTGCAGACTTTTCATCGTGGACTATTCATATCAAATACTATTCACCTCTGCGCCTTTCATTAACAGGACTTTTCATCTCTGGACTGATCGTCTCTGAACTATTCATCTAGAAACTAATAAAAATATAAGAATAGGAAGTCAGTATGGGACCATCCATATATAACGTATTCCAAAAATCACATTTTCAGACTCCCTCATACCTGTAGCACCCTGTACATTTTTTCCACTTCCTCCCTATAGAGCAATAAACCTGAGCTTTTGAATCAGTGATGCTTGCATTGCTAGCGGCAAATTTGTTTGACAGTTTTATTAAATGTTATCTTAGGTATGTATCGGTAATCAGATTATTTTCTTAATTCAGTGGTGCTGTCTTTGTTAAGCACAAAATGATAGTCTTGTTACTAATCTTAAGAATCTTTCATATAGAATATCTGTCAATTTGACTGTTTGTAAGTGAATGAGTAATTCATTATTATTATTATTATTATTATTATGTTTTATCTTTTTATAGATGAATGCTAGTCATATTCTTTGGAATATCAGCTGTTATAAGAGAGGCAGAGATGTTGTGTCGATGGTTATTGTTGCCGTATTTGCCTGTGTTCCGTGTCTTTTCTATTTCGGCACAACATTCAGAAGAAAGCGACCTCAAAGCACCATGATCAGACGTAATATACAGTAATTGCTGACCATTCATTTGCTTAACTCCATAACAAATTCTGTTGACATTATAGCTCAAGTCAGGCCCGCCGAGAGAAATTCCGGGCCCCTGTGCAGAATGGCCGGTGGGCCCTTGAGAATCAGAGAATTTCTTGACAACATTTTTTTACGTCTTAAAAGTTGCCGATGACCTTTTTTTTGCTTGTCACCCTTTTCACTCCTGTCCCAGGCCCCTCTTTTTCTCGCCGGGTCCCCTCTGCTTTAGAGTTATATTCATAGTATTGTTAATTATACATATTTATAATCGGCCCGGACCCCTCCCCCCAGACCGCCGGGCCCCTGTGCACTTGCCCCCCTGGCCCCCTCTCTCGGCGGCCCTGGCTCAAGTATGCTGTATATTGGCCTAAGGATGCATGTCTGTGGAAAAAAACAGATCACTCGAATGGTTGTCGAAGTCGGTCATTGCGCATTCTATCAAGTTTAAATGTTTGCTTGGTGTCACTAAGTTTGAAAAGGCTGAAGTGAACGATAAGACCTGCCCGGATCATTTACTGATTGTCAATGCTTTCAATTAATACATCTTACGATAAGCATCAAGTTGTGACTTAACTTATCGAAAGCCAAAATAACTGAATAGAGTAAATATGTCATTTGTGTTGTTTGTATATTCAGGTTGTATATTATTTTTTCATTTTAGAGAAGCGCTTGGAGACGGTTCTGTTAGAGAATGAGGCACTTTTTTCGGAAATACAAAGTGCTGACGATGACTGATATTAGGAAAATGCACGCAGTCGCTGATTAATTCAGGATTGGCTCTAAGGATAATATTCAGCGTAGTTCCTGTTGTTCCATCTGACGATTTAACGTCCTTTTCAGAGACTATTATTGTTGATTGTGTCTTTAAGCAGAAGAGATGTATATTTCATTCGAGTCTTGCAGTTTATTTATATTATTTGTTGGATTAAACAAAGATGACTGTTCTGGATATTTTATTAATGAGATTTGATAGTGGTGGTGGTGGTGATGATGGTGATGATGATGATGATGACGATGACGACGACGGTGGTGGTGATGGTGATGAGGAGAAGGACGACGACGATTATGATGCTTTCCGCTTCTGTCAGTGTGTGTGTGTGTATGTGTGTGTGTGTGTCAGTGTGTGTGAATGGGTGTTTCTGTATCCTAACAGAATCTGGATAATAACGGGTCCCGTCAGAATCGATAGGATTTCTGAAATGGGGGTTTAAGCTCATGTGACGAATGCGGTAATTTAGGGAGAATAAATCTGATCAAGTGATCGTACACGTATTTGAAGATAAGTAATGCTTTGACTGGCGTGGCTTCGCAACGTATACCGTAAGGACTGTGATGAGAACATAAGCAAAATGACGACAGACAGACAGACAGACGGGTAAAGAATGAGATGCCCAAGGCTACTGTAGGCCCAACGTCAACAGATGCCAGTGCTATCCTATTGGACTGAATGTCGCTCGCATCTGTTTCAACGATTGACTCGAAACTGAATTATTCTAAAGGAGAAACTAAAGTGAGAAGAAACGGCGACTTGACTGAGCACAGCTTTTACTATTAACTCCAAATTAAGATCATGGCAGGTCAGTAAACGAAAATGTATCGATCTTTTTTAAAGCAGCCGGGGTCGTATTATTCCAAGACGAAAGTTTTTTACCATTAATTAACCAGGAGGCGTGATAAAAAAAAATCGGGGAGTGCTTTTTGAAACCGCCTTCTGGCAAATCGACGATACTAAGTTTCATGGTTCAAGTATATAAGCATTCGCAGTCTGCTTTAAACATTAGCACTAGGGATTTTGGGAAAATATCGATAGGCCTAGGCCTATCCAGTGGCGGCTCCACAGGGGGGGCTCGGGGACTCGTGCCCCCTATTCAGTGCCTGGCCCCCCAGTAGCCCCCCTGTTGGGACCCAATACTTAATACTACATACATAACAACAAATGGTTGGCCCCATGGTTAGAAGTTGCCACCCCAACGACCCCCCACTTGCCAAATTCTGGAGCCGCCACTGGGCCTAGCCATATATAATAATAATTATGCACTTCTATAGCACCAGTTCTAATACCCAAGGTATCAATCGATGGTACTTCAAAATCAATCCGCAAAAGATCCAGGTCATTCCAGAGATATATAGGCCTACGCCCGTAGGCCTGAAAGATAAAAATTATGTGCTTTAGGCTACCTGCACTCCTATGTCAGTGCCAATCTGATAACCACAAAAGCAAATAACTTTGTCTGGTTTTTGATGCTTTTGTCTTGCAATCTTCGTTGTTTGCAGTCCGTTGGCCTGTCATTTGTTTGGTGAATGACTTCATTATCCTCTTCATGACATCATAGTATTTTGGTTGGTAGGTAGGCCTATCATCAACTGGTACCAGAGGCCGTACGTCACGCTCGATGGGTGGGGGGTCTAAGAAAGCGTGACGGTTTGTGGGCAGAGGAAGGTGTAAAGATCACTGGGAGGTCACGCTTTCTGTAGGCCGACATATAAAACCTGAAATATATGCGGTGATATTTTACTTTTCTCTTCTGATGGCTGTATTCTGACAGAAGCAGTGGCGGCTCCAAGATTTGGCAAGTGGGGGGGGGGCGTTGGGGTGGCAACTTCTAATCATGGGGGCCAACCATTTGTTGTTTAATGTATGGAGCATTAAGTATAGGGTCCCAACTGGGGGGTCACTGGGGAGGGGGCCAGGCACTCAATAGGGGACACGGGCCCCCTGCCCCCCGGTGGAGCCGCCACTGGACAGAAGATGTCACTGGTGTGTGATGATTATACTTATGCTAGGTACCTGGAATTTAATATCCCAATTACATTCGTCATAGGCCTAACTGCTGGAAGTTGATTATCTCTATGATTCGCTGCCGAAAATTGAATAAGAAACTCGAATTTATTAAATAGAAAACCTGCGTGACGTAGGCCTAATTTATGGGTGACGCTTTAAAGAAGGTCCGAGATTTTTGGCATGGGGATGGTGAAAACTCTCAGAAATAGCGTGACGTACTTTATGGACGGCCCCCAAGTAAATCATTAAAATGTCGCGATTGATTGATCGAGGCTGTGCAAAAATGTGTCCTCATTTTACAAATAATAAATCGTTCTCCCTTTGCACCCGTAATGCGCTATCGGTCGATGGAGTAGCCTCGGGGGCACGGGGACACGGGGGGCACGGGGGCACGGAGGGGCACGGGGGGCACGGGGCCTCGGTCCCTATTCGGATCTGGATCGCTCGTGACATTCGTTCAAAACCGGTGAGTAGTAGGGGAAAGAGGGTAGTATTAGATCGAGACAGCGTTGCATATAGGGCCTATTCTTACTCTCTTCTGGCATGGAGGATTTATGTCAGTTCGAAGGTAGGGCATGGTTTCGGAAGTGGGGGTGGTGAGAAATTGTCCTCGCATTACACATTTAGCATTTGCTTTGGTCTTTGACTTGTTATAACTTTGCTTTAATTCATTTATTAAATTCGAAACATTTTGTGAACAATTAAGAACATTATATGTGCTTTACATGACAGTTTTCGCCATTTTCCCGTCTATTTCGGTTTTACTATAGTTACAGCATGGGTACTACACGTTAAAGGCATTGTAAGTAATATATGACACTGTCCCCCATTTATTTCTGAGTCAAATAGTGAAAACATTTAGAAAATCGGGTCATATTTGTCAACGTTATGGACAAATATACAGTGGCATGTTTTTTATTGGTTCATGGTGTATTCATTTATTACAAGCCGTCGTTTTCAAAGCTACTTAACATGCCTTTTTCTCTTAGCGTCTGATTCTTGCAGTTACATGCAATCATCTTTGCCTCTTGCGGTTTCACAAAGTTACGAACGATGCTCATTTTAATTCCTCCAACTTATTAACGCCTATCTGCACACAATGCACAATACTAGTGCATCTGTACACGCTTCTAGAAAGAAGATCCATAAGCGTAGACGTTAAAAAGCAAACATGCCGAGCAGCGCATCGTCAAAGTTTGCCGATGAATTAGCGCAGGTGTGGGCCTATTAGCGTCGACGATTCACACAGTCTGTGCTGCGCAGATTGGCGCAGCTCTCCGATTCGTATATAGGTCCCCTCTGAAGCCATTCGACTCTTCAATAGGTTGCCATCACCACTTAACAGCTGCAGTAGCAGCAGCAGCAGCTGTGATTTTGTGCTCCCGCCAATTAACACAGCGCTGAAGTCGGCATGCGAAGTTTGCGATTTATGCAAGGCAGCCACTGTTTGGGCGCCAGTCACGACGGAGAAGACGCTGGACATGTGGTTGTTCGGATCGATTCCGGACACATGTTGAGTCGTCGAGCGCCTCAATCCATCGATCGAGCGTATATTTGAAGCCCAGCTGAGGTCTCCTCTGCCCTTTTCCCCATCGATTCTAAATCTATCCTTCGTTCGGAGTCTTTTGCGGTCATCACATAGACCGATTTAAAATCATTTTAGACCCAGTATGGTTAATTTCTGGTTCTATATAGATCGGTTCTACGCTAGAACATTATTAGCTCGAGTTTCGAATTGAATATATTGCAGGATTTTTCGTGTAAGGATATGCGCTTATGTGGCGTAAATTTAAATAGGCCTGCGTCTGTTTTGTTGGCCGTGCAGTTGTATTTGCGCTGAAGATAACTGTAACTTAAACTAACTTTGTTGGGGATTTTATAAAATTAATGTAGTAACTGTAACTGCGACGTACTTTTAGAAGCACGGGCTCCTGACATGTATCAATCGACAGCAGTGGCGTAGCCAAGAGGGGTGGTTTGTGGGTTAAAGCAGGGCCTGTTTTAACGTGTAGTGATACACAAAATGTGCAGTGATAAAACGAAAATGTGCAGTGGTAAAATGCAATTTTCTGTGCTTTGTGCAGTGATAAATTTTCCGGACGACCTTTTTTGCTTGTTTTTTTGCGTGCATGTCCACAAATTGTCTGAGTTTAATGCAGCGATAAGTTTTACTTAAAACAGGCTCTGGGTTAAAGCCCTCTTTGGCTGCCGAAAAGTTTTTTTAAATGAGTTTATACACATTTTTAAATTTTGGGACGTGATTCGTCACTGATCGACAGAGACTTCATTTAATCATTTTACTTTAGGATCTAAGCTTTATGATCAGAATGTGCAAATTTCAGACACTTCGGTTGTTCTATGACAGCAATAAAAAATTCAAGTGCTCTATTTTTGCTCTGAATTTTAACGATAAATAGATTTTATGGAAATGTCGCAATTGTTGTACTTTGGCGGAATGTATAACGTTTCATTGGACTGTAACCATTGAAACCATTTGACATAACCGTGTCCACGCACAGACTCAAAGCAGGCAATCCTTTAAAAAAAATTAAGGACACTGCCTTATTGGCTTCTCTTTACTTGGGTCGACTCTATAATTCTAGACGAAATCACAAGGGGATGATGACGCCATAAATGTTTGGTCTTTGTAAATTAATAGGCTAAACGATTACATGTGTATGTATATGCGTTGGCAGAGGAGGACTCAAGCAGTGGCGGTTCCAGGATTTGGTAAGCGGGGGGCCGTTGGGGTGGCAACTTCTAATCCTGGGGACCAACCATTTGTTGTTAGGTATGTAGTATTAAGTATAGGGTCCCAACAGGGGGGCCACTGGGGGGGGCAGGCACTCAATAGGGGCACGCCCCCCCCGACCCCTCTGTGAAGCCGCCACTGGACTCAAGGCGTAAATTTCGGGGGTCGATGGGGGGGCCGTGGCTTTACCGCATCGGGTGACGCTAACTCTAGTAGCACCTCTGGTTCGCTGTTCTTCTGCGATTTAGACGCGCAAGAAGAAGAAGAAGAGGAGGAGGAAAAAGAACGACAAAAGCAAGTCTCAACGTCCGGCGACGCAACCATTAGCGGCGACCCAACGGCAGTCAACAAAGGAGTTCTCGGCCATCGGAGCAACCTCCCAATGGAGAGAAAGTCGAAGGCCAACGAAAGGGAGGCGACCGGCCAGAAGACGGAAGGAGGAGGAGGAGGAGGAGGAAGCGCCGTTCCGAGAACGACGGAGGAGCGAGTCCAGCTGGCGAAGAAGATGACGGTGTTGAAGCAGCGAGAGATGATGCAGGACATGGAGGTGTCGGAGAAGAAAGCGTCGGACATCCTCCAGCGGCTGGAGAAGGAGAAGGCGAGGAGGATCTCGGAGAAGCGGAAAAAGGAGAACGACAGAAGACGAGATTTCGAGGACCGCAAGAAGAAACTGGCTTCCGAAGAGAATGTAAATCACACCTGTACAGTCAAGTGCATATATTGTAGAATGCAGATAGACAAAGCACTTAGACAACGACTTAGTCATATAAACAGATTGTGAATGGAACGTTTAGACTAAACCGTGCACAAAGAGCATATAGAAGCCTATATAGGACTGCTTGACTGGTCTGACTGTTCTCATGTCTGACTGACTTTTCTCCGCCATGACGATGGCGGAGAAAAGTCAGTCAGACATGAGAACAGTCAGACCAGTCAAGCAACCCCAACGCGCAACGCGCCAACCCCATGGTCGTTTCCATTTTGTTTGCCTTTGCAGGAGAAGAGAAGACAGATTATTGAGAAAGCGTCTTCAGACGTAGTTTCGAATCATCGCTCAGGTAGTGAATTCGCGCCAACCCCAAATCATCATCATCATCGTCATCATCATCATCATCATCGTCGTCATCATCATCATCATCATCATCATCGTCATCATCATCATCATCATCGTCATCATCATCATTATCATCATCATCGTCATCATCATCATCGTCATCATCATCATCATCATCATCATCATCATCGTCATCATCATCGTCATCATCATCGTCGTCGTCGTCGTCGTCATCATCATCATCATCTTAGTTGCTTTCAGCCAGAATCTCAAATCTCAAAATGCAATCCAAAATGCAAGGATACAGTAAATGATAATTTTAGGATAAATAGAAGAAGTAGGCGTATAAGTGACACAAATTAGTGGCGAGCAGAGGATGGTGGGCCAACACATTTTTGACTCCCCCTCGTCTGTCTGATCTGACGAGCAAAACAAGGTCGCCAAATCAATTTTAGCGCCCCCTCTGGTAGGCGCCCGGGGCCACCGCCCCACTCTCCACCGGCTCCCTTCTGCACTCTGCAAATACTGGATACAATCTTCGATCTTAGTTCTCTACTGAACGGACGAGTGGGTAAATCAAATTCAATGACTATTATTACGTTATTTTACAGAAAGAAGCGTCAAAATACTTCGATTTTTTCAAAAGGAATGAGTGTCGGACTAATTCTAAAGTTTTCTCCCATTGCACCAGCGGGGTTGGTTTCGATTTCCTAAACCATTCTAAAATCCAATGGGGTAATGTTGAAGAAATTGGGGATTATCGCCCTCGACCTCTCCCTCTCTCACCGAAAAAATCCAACACTAAATGGCAGTTTAAAACGTCATTTATTCTGCCAACGTAGTGTCTGCTGTAGTATTAGGCTTAAGCGTTCTAACTCCAAGGTGCATATAGGCCCTAAGATTTGAACGAACAACATTAATATCGACGAAAGAACTACTACTACTACTACTACTACTACTACTACTACTACTACTACTACTACTACTACTACTACTACTACTACTACTACTACTACTACTACTACTACTACTACTACCACCACCACCACCACCACCACCACCACCACCACCA
This sequence comes from Metaphire vulgaris, assembly GCA_018105865.1. Classification (NCBI taxonomy): domain Eukaryota; kingdom Metazoa; phylum Annelida; class Clitellata; order Crassiclitellata; family Megascolecidae; genus Metaphire; species Metaphire vulgaris. The sequence continues at coordinate 10,854,673 of CM030847.1, read as the reverse complement.
CTACCACTGCCACTGCTGCTACTGCTACTACTACTACTACTACTACTACTACTACTACTACTACTACTACCACCACCACCACCACCACCACCACCACCACCACCACCACCACCACTACCACTACCACTGCTACTACTACTACTACTACTACTACTACTACTACTACTACTACTACTACTACTACTACTACTACTACTACTACTACTACTACTACTAGAACTCACTGGGTGTTCACTTAGAGCTAACAGTCGTCCTTTCCGTTTAATTAATAGCGGCCAATCATCGTCGTTTTCTTTTCTATTTCGGTGCGAAGGGTCTTCGTTGAAGCCGCAGTTTCGTCGACGTGCGTTGAGTCTCCTCTCGGGAAAGGAGCCGAACTACACAACGCCTACGGTCGCCTACCAGATACGTACGTCACGTCCGACGTCAGAGAACGTGACGCCCGTCACGTGCAGTCGTTACAGTGAGTGACAACACGAGTTTGCCCGAAATTCACGCGTGCCTAACTGCGAGAAATGGTTCTAAGAGTCTTCCTATATTATTGCTTGTCAGGATTTTTCGGAAGTTGAGGTAAATTCTCTCTCTCTCTCTCTCTCTCTCTCTCTATATATATATATATATATATATATATATATATATATATATATATAAAAACCATGGTAAAAGACTATCTTTAAAAAATGTTGGGGGTCGATTTGGCGCCCCCACCTCGGCGCCCGTGGGCGATTGCCTCTGTCCCTTCTCCGTCTCTACGCCATTGATTCTGAGCGTGTTCTTGTTTTCATTCTTCGTTTTCCGCTGTCTTCCTGTCTACAGGGTCTGTCTCGCCCGAAAGATACCGTTCTAAAAGCGTCGACTTCCGGTCTCGCGCCGCGCTTCCGCAGCGCTCCAAGTCGTCGGATCGCGCGTCGAGGAGGACGCCGCGTCCGAAGGAAGCATCCGGAAGCACCAGACGCTCGAAGACCTCGACTCCACCGAGGCCGGCGGAAAGGACTGCGAAGACGACCTCCAGAAATCACGCTACTATGCCGCCGTCGTCGTCGTCATCATCAGCAGCAGCGACGACGACGACGACGAAGAAAAGGAGTCAGTCGTCGACGAGGAGAGAGCCGAGCAGACCGAGGACGACCGGGCGAGAACCAACTCCTTCTGGACTGACCCAACAGAAGAAGAATACCGAAGCCCACGCGGCCAGCAGCAGTCGGACGGCGACGCACGAGAAAGCGAAGGAGAAACCGACGTCAAATAGTCAAACGGTTGCTTTTAAAGTCTCGTCATAATCTCTCGCAGTCTTGTTCTCCGCGTTGCAGTGGCGGCTCCACCGGGGAGCAGGGGGCCCGTGACCCCTAGTGAGTGCCTGCCCCCCCCCAGTGGCCCCCTACCAGTTGGGACCCTATACTTAATGCTACATACATAACAACAAATGTTTGGCCCCCATGATTAGAAGTTGCCACCCCAACGCCGCCCCCCCTTTGCCAAATCCTGGAGCCGCCACTGCCGCTTTGGCGGAAATTTCTATAAGTTAACTTTAGCTATCGTCTCCATAATCACGCTTTATTCAATGTCGTCTTGTGGTCCTCTGTCTGTCTGTCTGTCTGTCTGTCTGTCTGTCTGTCTGTCTGTCTATGCTTGTCTATCAATCGAGGTCCGCCCGCCCGTCTGTCTGTCCGTCTGTCCGTCTGTCTGTTTTTCTGTCCACTGTCTTTCCGTCTATGTAAGGTTGTAGGTCTATGTCTATCCATCCGCCTTTCTTATCTGTCTTTTCTGTCTGTCTGCCTGCCTATCTGTCTGTCTGGGCACACAGTCTGGCTGACTGTCTTTGTCTTTCTGTGCTGTATGTATGTTCTCTGTCTGCCCGTCTATGACAGTCTATCAGTCCATCCATTCATCAGGGGCGTCATTTGGGCGGGGGGCAGGAGGGGCCTCCCCTCCCCTTCCAAGGAAATGAAGAAATAATTTATAATGTATTAAATAAATAAATTAATGTGAAATGTTCAATAAAATCGCCAAAAATTGCCAAAAATTTGCACAAATGTCAACATTTTAAAGATTTGCCAAAATTGTCCCAAGATTGGCCAAAATTTGCCAAAATTGGCCAAAAATATCTTCCTCACCCCAAGAAAAGTGTGAAATGACGCTACTGCCATCCATCTGTCCGTCCGTCAATCTATCTGTCTGTCTGTTTGACTGTCTGTCCGTCTGTCTGTCTGTTTTTCTGTTCTCTGTCTGTCCGTCTATCTCCCTGTCTGTCTGCACCTTTCTGTCTGGAAGTTTTTGTGATTGTGTATAAAATCAAATTTTCGATGCTTGAAGAACGCTGCTGCGAATTCTAAAAGATCCTCTCCATCCACTTTCGATCAGAAAGAGACGAAGCAAGTCAAAGAGAACATTCAGGTCAAAGAGGTCAAGAAGACGAAGGAGGTCAAACAGCCCAAAGAGGTCAAACAGCCCAAAGAGGTCAAACAGCCCAAAGAGGTCAAACAGCCCAAAGAGGTCAAACAGCCCAAAGAGGTCAAACAGCCCAAAGAGGTCAAACAAACAGGGGAAGTGAAAGGACCTTCAAAGGCCGAAGTCGGAAATGGCGAAGCCTGTGCGGACGATTACAAAGCAAAAATGTTAGAGTTACGCCGCCTGGCGAGAGAAAAGGCAAAGCAGCAGGCAGAAGAGGACCTCGCTAAACTCAATAAGACCAGGTAGGCGACAGAAAACGGTCACTGCAAAGCCTTCACCTATGATCATTGCCTCTAATCGCCTCAAAATCCTGTTTATTTGCAGTTTCTTCTTGTCAATCGCAGGCGATAATTTTCTTTTCTTGCCTTACTATAATCAACGTTCTTTTCGTTTTTCGTGTCTTTGCGCTTCTATTTCTTTGTTTTGTTAATTTAAAAAAAGAATTGTTAACCGAACTCAAGACTCACTTTATATTTCTCACAAGAATAGCTCATTGATAGAATTATACCAAATGTTGCAGACTGTTTTAGCATTTTATTAGGAAACTTAGACTAAAGTTTAACTTCTACTGTGCAAATTTTAGTGTTATGCATATTTAGAGTGGTTTTGACAGGGATATTGTTACACCCCTAACACCCCAACACCCCCCCAATTTGAGACCGACACCCCTAACGCCCCTCCCCAATCTCAGCTATGGGATTACCTTTTTTGTTGGTCAGGCTTTTTGGGCAGGGAACCCCCAGATTTTACCAATCAATGGGGGCATTGATAATCCTAGAAATAACCCCGGATTTCGGGTTTTACGTGTCTTATCAACCTAAGAAAGGTCTCGAGTTAACTGTTTACTGTTTTGATGAAAACTAGCCTATTTAATTGCAAACTGTTGGCTGATCTTGTTGTTACAGAGAAGAGGAAGTAGACAGAGAGCGAGAGCTACAAACAAAGAGAGAGGAAGAGAGACTGAAGAGGCTGGAGTCGGAGAAATTAAGGGCAGAAGAAGCTCAGAGGGAGGCAGAGGAGAGGCGCAAGAAAGAAGAGGATGACAGAAAGATAAAGGAGGAAGAACAGAAACAGAAAATGGAACAGGAAACAAAAGAGGTTTACCTAAAAGTCAAAACGCTAAGTTTTATTTACAAATTTACAAAATAGCGCCACGATAATATATAGATATTGCCCCGGTAGTGTTTTAATCCTAGGCTATTCTGTTTATTATTCACAATATTTCATTAACAACATAGGCTCACATGAACACCAATACAGTAGAACTTCGTTATAACTTACTTATACTTAGCATGATTTAAAGTGGCTTAGAAGGCATTACTGCCTGTGTGAAAGCCACTAGGGGCACTGACGGGGCTTGAACCCGCTCCGTCAGCCTGACGCTCCAGCACGTAACCCACTCTGCCATCTTCCGCCCCCTATAAGGCCTGTAAAATTTAATACGTAATATCCGAGGTGCGTTAGGCCTATATCCAATACCATCCAATGCGGTAGCGCACCACACGGGACTGTACATTTAGGTACGCTATATGGCCGAGCCAGTTATAACGAAGTTCTACTGTATTTGTTACTGTTCTTCCTTTATTCGTATAATAGGAATACTGTCTTGGTATTTCTCTTTTGGTTCATTGAATTTTGAGCATGTTTTATAGCGAGAACTTGCTGAAGCGAAAGCAAAAGAAGAATCGATACAACGAGAGAAAGAGCGACAGGAGAAATCGAAAAGAGAAGAAGAAGAAAGAGTTGCACGAAAACAGGCAAAGTCACAAGCGCCTACCTTCATTCTTCTTAGATATACCGGATAGTCGCAGTTATAAGTAACAGGGTTTCCCAAACATTTTGGAACCGCGGCCCACCTCAACGGCTTTGTTTCGTTCCGCGACCCTAAGCATAGCATGTAATGTTTTTAAATGCATTAGGCCATCTGGCGGACGTTAATTTGAAAGAATCTTCTGACTTGTGAATAAATGGCAAAATAAAAGCTCTGATTCAATTCAAATGAAAATATGGCAACTATATTAGGCATAATTATTCATATTTTTTTGCCACATACGAGAAAGGGAGAGAAATAGTGAAATTTCTTCAAAATTATCTTTTTTAAATTTTGCCAGGAACATACCTTTGTTACGCGTGTTTAAAATCCTATGAGTAAAGCAAAATCGCTTAACCGCTGGGTTACTGCTCCAAATAAACTGAGCCTCGCTATTAGATAGTGGAGTTTCTGGGCAAAATGGTAAGAATACGCTTTCCTTGCGATATTTATAAATATTAAATAGGGTTAATTTTTAAAAGTAGGCCTACTATAGGCCAGGGTTTCCCAAACTTTGTGGAACTGTGATACTCGCTTCAGCAGCTTTGTAACGTGCCGCGACCCTGCAAACTTATTGTCAACTAAAATTGGATAAAACAGTAGTCATTTTAATATAAGCCGTGTATGGAGGATTGCTGGCATATAAATTTCTTAAAACCTAAGCCTACTTGCAACTTTCAAGGCTTGTGACATTGTGGTATTGGTTAGAACGTGAGACTTTTGAATCTAATATCGCGTTACACTGCAACCCACTAGAGTGACTAGGCTGAGCCATGCGACCCACAATTTGGGAAACACTGTTATAATGCATGAGAATAGGACAAGTGGGGAATTGGTAGGATCAGGCCAGTGAGGGGAAAAAGTTTTAATTGTTTCATTATGCAAATTGCAAAATAAACTACTTTATTCGCAGTTTTTGCACATGGCAGAAACAGACATCACAAAAATAATACTAAAATTAAACACAATAAACGCGTTCAACTAACATACAGGGTGTAAAAGTAAAAAAGTGGGCCGCTGTTTGACATTTAATATCTCGGCCGCGTGTGCAGTGATTTCAATAAAATTTATAGGCCATATACCTGGGAATGTTTCTGATGTAATTGCCAAATTTCATGCTGATATCTTTATTATTTGCTGAAATATGGCCAAAAAAAAGACGCAAATTTTAAAATTGACAAAGGAATATAACGGCATTATAAAGTGATAAAAAATTATTCTGTTTATTTTTTGGCCCTGAAAAGGGCCGTTTTAAAGGGTTTTTAAAGATGATTTATTGCGGTAGAAGGTGCTCAAAATGCCCACCCTTAGCCTTCACAAATGCCGACAAGCGCTTCTTCACTGACAGTATCGACTTCTTGATCTGGTCCTCAGGCAAGCTCTCCCAGATATTCTTCAGCACCGTCTTCAACTCCGTGATGTTCTGTGGCTTTGGCTGATACTTTTGATATCTGTCGAGCATGATTCTCCAGACGTGGAAGTCAAGTGGATTGATATCTGGGGAGTTGGGTGGCCAGTCATCTTTCTTGATGAAATCTGGACAATTTTGCTCCAGAAAATCCTGGGTCCTGAGAGCAGAGTGGGCAGTCTTTCTGGAATATAAAATCTTCTCCTAGCAAATCATGACAGTCCTGCAGGAGATCCGGTAGCAGCTGAGCTGCGTAGCACTCGGCGTTCACTTTGGATTTGTTGTCTGGAACAAAGTGAAGGCGACCGTTGCCCTGATGACACACTCCAGCAGACACCATGACATGTCTGGAAAACTTTGTCCGCTGCATGACAAGTCGTTCTGGTGGCAAATCTATTTTCCTTCCCACACCCCACACTCGCTTGCCTTGACTGTTGACTGGCGGATCAAGGCAGAAGGCCTTTTCGTCAGTGGAAAAGACCTAAGTCACATCAAACGTCTGCAGCGAGACAAACGCTTGTTCCCGGCGGCGACGTTGTCAATTTTAAAATGTGCGTCTCTTTTTTGGCTATTTTTCAGCAAGCACTAAAGATATCAGCATGAAATTTGGCAATTACATCAGATAGGCCTACATTCCCAGGTATATGGCCTATAACTTTTATTGAAATCACTGCACACGCGGCCGTGATATTAAATGTCCAACATCGGTCCACTTTTTACTTTTACACCCTGTACAGTATGTTAGTTATATTTCGCCTATATAGTTAGTAAATAATATGTTAGTTAAATTAAATAAGTTACTGACAGCATGAAACTTTCCCCCTTTCCATGTAAATAGTGGACCAGTGAAGCAGGGGAGGGGTCAGTAATCACTAACCAGTGACCAGGATATGCCCCTACCGTACAAATACCAGACGACGTATAATAAATTTTTTTAAAATATCACCTGGAAGAAGCGTGACAGATTCATGTGGGGGGCTCCTGTTCGATATTTTCCGTCCACCATCTGATGATGGATGAGTCATCCGCTGGTGGTAGAAAAACTCCGGTCCAATTTCCGGCGCTCTATGTAACGTTGAACAGAGTTTGTAAACTTAGCCATACCCAGTGATGAGCCCGGATGAGAAAGGAGGAGGGCCCAGACGCCCATCGTCTTTTGACGGACGCGTCTTTAAACAGACACAACACAGAAGAACAGAAGAACAGAAGAACACAGGTTGCTGGATCACAGCACGTGGTTCTAACACAGGACAGCCTCTACTGAACCACTCTAAACCTTATTATTATTATTATTATTATTATTATTATTAGTAGTAGTAGTAGTAGTAGTAGTAGTAGTAGTAGTAGTAGTAGTAGTAGTAGTAGTAGTAGTAGTAGTAGTAGTAGTAGTAGTAGTAGTAGTAGGAGCAGCAGCAGCAGCAGCAGCATCAATAATTTCTCAAAACGCTGATTTCACCTCTCAGATTGTACGTTGTGTTTTGCAGCATAAATTTCTTTTTTTATCCATTTTAATCTGCGCCCAAGTTTTTTCAGCGTATCAACCCGTGAGCTGTCCCAGATATGGACGTGGATTTGGTCCACCCATGGATTGGATTGGGCTGGACCAGAAATTTCCATGCTTATGGTAGGCTGGGCCGCTGGGCGGGCCACAGAACCTAATTCATTGATTAAGTGTCTGCGGTCAATAGATGATCTAAGAAACTGTAATGTATTACGGTGGGTTGGGTTGGGTTGGGTCAAGTAGGCCTAACCCTACTGCTTTCGTCGGTTGGGTCTGTGGGTTGGGGTGGGGTTTTTAAGATTGGACCCAGGTCCCCATGTCTCTGAACTGTCTGTTGCGTTTCTAGAAGCTGGACTCGATCATGAAGCGCGTGAAACCAACGAATGAAACGCCGTCTGACGCCGTCATTTCTCCGTCCTCGGCTGACTCCAAGCCAAGCACGGCAGGCGATGGTCAGAAAATCGACGATATCTCCACTGCCCAAGCTGCTTCCGCCACTCAAGAACTTTCGGTCTCCGGTAACAGAACATCTGACGGCAGCTCGGTTACTGCAACACCAACTACGTCGACGTCCTCTGAGGATCAGCGCATCGGAAAAAGAAACGCTGAATTAGAAACAACGGTAATCGGAGTTTCGCAATCGAGTACCGTGAAGTCTGAGGAGACGTCGAAAAACACGTCACGTGATCAACACGCCAGCGTCACGTCCTCGACGGTCACGGCGTCATCGAGTGACGTGAATAGAAACGATGACGTAATCAGAGATCCTTTTAAATCGGAGACTTATTTCGGTAGCGGAGCAAAGGAGGCAGTCGACGGAAATCTTTCGAAGACCGTTGCAGAATTTCGTCCGTTGGCAGCGACATCTGACAACAACAGCAGTATAACGAATCCAGAACGGGCAGATGTCGCTCCATTGTCAAGCAAACTAACGGAGGAGACTTTGAATTACGCAGTTGCAAGGTCAGCAACAGCAACAACGACGACAACAACGACAACGAAGACAGAATACCAATCTCTTTCGACTCAGGATACGGTTTCAAATGATCGGACACCCAACGCAGCAACGGACAGCAGTACGGGCGCGGCGAACGAGACCTTCGTCGCGACCAATCGCCTCCTCGCTCAAGGTCAGTCTTCTCAAGGTCACGACCTCCTGATCGACCTCGGTGACGCGTCAAAAGAAAGAACGGAAGAGCGTCGCGCCGATGACGTCACTGCGACGTCATCGCCGCCGAAGTTCATCATCATGAACCAGTCCTCGATCAACGACGACGACTCCTCTTCTTCCAGTCTGTCCGACACCATGACACCGAAGGAGATTCCGAAACCGGAAGCGTTTGCCCTTCCAGGCGTCATGATCGTACCGGAAATTCGACTGCAAGACGACTGGACGGCTTCGGCGACAGCGGCGGCGGCGGCGTCTGACGTCATTCCGCCGCCGGCAGTTGGCGTAAAGACGTCAGAGATGACGTCATCTATTTTTACGACGACGACGGCATCCTTTGTGTCACGCGAGGTGTCATCAGATGACAAAGTGCAGAAGACGGCGGACTCGTCAGAAAAGGGATGGAGAGATGACTTCAGTCATGATGCGTCGTCAAGCGAGCAGTCAGAGCAAGAACGAGGAGTGCCAAACGGTGTTTTAGATAGCAACGTAGGTGGCCCAGGTGACGCAGGTAGATCGTCATCAGTTGGCTCTCGTTTAATCGAATTCTAGAAAGCGACTGTTGGCCTCTAAACGCGAAGAGAATTTAACAGACAAATATCCGACTGACTGTAAGCTTATATTTGACCAACAGTGTACAAAGGCGTGCGTCGATTTTCGGTGTATTGTAAATTTAGTTTCAGCTCTCGGGTGCTTACGTTCGAAGTTTCGTAAAGCAAGGATACAAAAATTCCCAAAACGCATAATTTCGAAAGGCGTATATTTTCGAAAGTGTGGAAATCTGGATTGCTTTCTAAACATAATATTATAGTAGTGCGATCAGCTTTAGACCTATCTATCTTTCGGTGTAGGAGCTTAACGTTTTTTAACTTTCCAATAGGACTTTGTTACTAGATGCTCTTATATTTGCATTGCCTATCTTTAAACTGGTTTAGTTAGCGATTTGAAATGCAGCGTAGCGACTAGATTTGTTATGATGAAATTGAAAAGCTAGCTATGGGGCATTTCTTACTAACACGTCGTCACTCGACTTAATATACGTATATAGAGTGTCATTGTAGTTTTGTAGAGTTCTTCAGGAGAAGACCTCCCAAAGTCCTCCTCCATCCGTCAGCAGCATGCTGCTGAGCTTCCGAACCGGGTGACCTTTTCCCCTTCTAAGTAAGGAATTAATTTCCTCTGTTCGACTGACAATAACCGTCAACGAGTGCATACATCGCCTGCTTTTGTGTCCAAACTGTGTCCTTCTCTTTACGATGCCGTGTTAGGACCGTATACGACGTCGTTATATTACCGTCACAATTAAGAGAAACGCGCTTGTAACCGTCGTGTGTACCGCCATACCATTAATAATATTCTCGGATACGACCGTGTCGTAGGTGAGCGGGTGTATTTCCACTAAGACAGCTGCCACCTATTAAAGTTTTGGTGTTCGCAAATTGCGAACTGGTCAGCTGCCAACAAAGGACAGTTCTGCCACCAGGTCGTTTTGTCAGGGGCGGTTCCACGTTGGGGATGACTGGAGATGCATCCCCACACCGGCCCCCTCCCACCAAAAATGCGTCTTCAATGGAAGATGATCGTCTAAACGTATTAGCCTTGATGTATTGTATATCCACTAAGATATGGACATATCCATAGACAATGTCATCGACAAATTCGCTTCCAGCAATAGAAAACTGGATTTTGCACTATGACTTTGTACAACCAGACTAAAATTGCTTTTATACATTGCCAAGTCGGAACATTCTATTTTATAAATCAAATCTACAGATTTCTTCTAAACCGTTTATAGGCTACATATAATTCCTTTGACAATTGGCGGACTCTTTCTAAAAATTCATTGCACCCCACCAACTTCCTAGAAATTCATTGACCCTCCTCCCACCAAGAATTTTTTGAACCGCCACTGCGTTTTGTCCATTTCCCTCTTTCCCTCGTTTCAGGAGTAAGCAAGATATGTTTAAAAATTGTGCTATGGTAAAACGTATCCTTTTCGACTTTCTACCTAAGATAGATACATATTCTTCATTTTCTGTTTGCTTTCGTCTTCTTCCCGATCAGCTTTCTCTGGCTATAGGCCTATAGGCCCAACTGGACAAATACTCTCAAAGCTTGCAGCTATGCGAACATCGTTCTGTGTGAACTTGTGAAGTGATCGCTGACCATCTGTCACGTTTTCCATCCCTTCAGTGTCAAATTCCACAAGACAAAGGTAGGCCTGTATGGGCGTAGAATAACACAGAGTCGAGAAAATATGTGTATACACTCAAATATAGCGACCGGCTTAAACTAACACGAGACGTGTACTTGTACTAAGAACGTCGACTCATCTGCTGAGGTTTATATATATCTATATACAGTATATATATATATATATATATATATATATATATATATATATATATATATACGTAAGACTTGTAGCAACTGGATCAAAACGCTAAGTATGTTGGCCTATTGCTGTGGTTTAGGAAAATATTTTGTCTCGCCTTATCAACAAAAGAGAGTTCGAATGGCTATTTTAAAAACCTTTGTCTAAACTGCTGAACTGCTATAGAGTGCATTCGTAGAAATGCAATCACTTTCAACTAATGATATGCAACTGTGCTTAGCTGTATCTAAGCACAGGACGGGGGCGTAGCGACGGGAGGTATATGAGTATATATATATATATATATATATATATATATATATACCCCCAAAATCGACCACCTTAAATTTTTCAATGTGTTCTTTAAGATTTTAAAAGTTTTTAAAGATTCATACCCTCCCCCAATCAAATTCCTGGCTACGCCTCTGCAGGGGCGTAAACCTGGCTTCAACATTGGGGGGGATAGAATAATTTTAAAAAAGTTGACCCCCGCAGAAATATAAATATTAGGGTGCCCGCCAAACCAATGTAAAAATATGAAGTTGAGAAATGTTAATGTGGTACCCCCTCAACTTGTTACCCCTTATAAGAGCAGCAATAGTGCAAAATTTCAGGTCTTTATGACAACATTTACTGGTTGCTCAACATGTTTAAAGTTTATCGAAAAGTGCCATTTAGCGAATTTTCTAAAACTTGCTTGTTGTGCAACTTTTATTGCTGAATGGTCAATGTCATTGACATCTGCCACTTATTTATTTCAATATTTGTTTAAAAAATATAAATATTCTATTATTACCCTTTTTGTTTTTTACAGAGAACATTTAGAATAAATTATTAACTGTCAAATTAGCACTGCCCCCGGTTGGTACTTGTAGGCATTAAACTGTAACAAATGCGCTTTGTTATATACAAATAATTAATTATTTAGCAAATTATCATGTCTTTATTACCAACAACCAGTGTGTGTACAGTATTGTTTTATGTTACTTATGGTTAATAATATGAGTAATAGTACAAATTTCAGGTTATGTATGAATTGTGTCATGCAACTACATGTATTGTTTGTAGTAGGCATATTCTTGGCAAAATATTGTTATAATATGAAATTAAATTATTACATTTTAGATCAGCGTGTAACCAGCTTAAAGTAATTAGAATAGCTTGACTACAGTTTTGTGAACAGATGGGAAAGGCTGGCATATCTAATTTTGATCCATCCTTACCTTCAGTAGTACACTGGGATGGCAAGTTTTTGCCAGATACTGTAGGCTGTGAACAAGCTGATAGGCTGCCAATCTTGGTACCAAATTTTCAAGTGGAACAGGTACTTGGTTTCCCAAACCTATCTACATGTACCAGAGCAATGCAGTTGCAACAATGATTACAGAATGGGCATTCAAAGTCACGTGAAAGCCATACGCTTCGACAGCTTTGAATACTAGCATACGAATTGGAGTTTGTGTCATGAGAGAGACCATGCTTTACAAGAGCCTTTTGCATCTGCAATGCCAACTTCATGAGCATGAAGTAGTAGCTGGTGATGTTTCTAGAGACTGTTGTCGCCGATCAGCTTTGGTCCAGATATTGGCTTATTCACGATTTATGGCACCCAGATCTATGTACAGAGTCCAGTGGATGGTCAAGCTGCTGTACTGTGTAAAATTGTGGATGTTTATAGAGCAGTTCAAACTAACAGCATGCAAAGAAACTGCACTGAAGGAGATGAACCTTTTTGGATGCCTGTTGTACATAAAAGCCTGGACATAATGTCCAAGACCAGCAGCTGTTCCTGCCAATGACCGGAGCGTTTTTAAGCTAGCAAAATACTATGTAGCTTTGAACAAGGGCTTTTCCGATGCTGCAGATTAGCACACATACATGGTACCTGAGTGAGGAAGTAATAGTCTTTGAATTTTTTGACGACACTGTAAACAGCTGCATCAAACGAAAGATGAGCAATGCACTTAGTAAACAGAAACACCTAAAGGAATTCAGTTCGAGCCCAGTACCACTGCTGGAAAGGAACTCAGCGGCTTTGTCATAAAAAATACAGTACTGAGTCTTTCTTTAATACTCTTGGCCTGAATGCTGATTTCCTCACATGCACAGACCAAGACAGCTTGTAAAACCATGATGAATTTCAGGTAACCAAAAACACCTCAACAGTTTGACAGTTGTAAATGACAGAACAGAGTGAGCTGTTAAACTGATACAGGACTTTCACAGCTATACAGTATTGCGACAAATAAAGAACAGAAACGTATCTTGTATCAAGACACAAAGCAAATTAGCCAGAAGCAAGAAAGTTCCTGCTTGTCAGTGCCAATGTTGATGTTCCACAGTCCGCACTAGAGACTCGAGACGCACTGGGCTTAATAGAACGCCAAAGGATACTTTTCTTGGAGGCAATTGAACCTTCTAGTTTTTGAAAATATTTACAACAACTTAATTGTTATCTTGGTGCCTCACAGTATAAAAATTATGCATTTAGCTGTTGAAGAACTTATATAGAATTTCCACGTGTAAAATTTTTCATGTATATAGAAACCTGATAACTTTAGAGCCGTTGAGCAACCTTTAAATTTGATTTTAAAAACCTGAAAAAATTACAGAGAACTTATTTCAAAGCACATAACAAAATGGGAGGGTACCACAGAAGAAATTAAGAACTTCAGTTTTGATGGGCACCCTAATAAATATCCCCCCCATTTTGGGAGGGATATTGCATATTATGGTGGGGACTTAAAATCGTCCATGAAATACGTCTTGACAAGCCAAAAAAAGGTCATCCTGATATTGTTATATTTTTCCCTCTCCAAATACCCTGACAAGCAAAAAAAGGTAATCCGAAATGAGAGAATGTGGATTTGGCGTAATTCTGGCATCAACATCATAGGGTAGGATAGAATTTTTTACCATATAGCCCAAAACATTGGGGGATAATTGATACTCTGTCCCCCGCCAACTAATTATTCGGGGGGACCGTCCCCCGCCGTCCCCCCGTGTTTTACGCCCATGAGCCTCTGGCACAGAATCCCGTTGGGGGAAATGCGATTCATTTTTCAAATGATGATTGATCAGGTTGATTGGGGAAGGGGTCGGAAGATAGCAGAGCCAGTTACGCGCCGGAGTGGTAGGCTGACAGGGCGAAGTTCAAGCCCCGTTGGCGCCCCCTATAGTGGCTTTCACATACTGTAGGCAGTAATGCCTCTTAACTGCCTAAGCCACTCTAAATCACGCTATAGGTATCATGTACCTGATTGCCTGCGTAGACCTACTGCATGGAAGGCCAATGTGGTTTGGTGACTTTGGTCTGACTCGCTAGATCCTTTCCTGAAGAAATTTTGTACAAATGCTTCTGTTCAAAATATCAATTTTCAGATTCATTTAATACAAGGAACATGCGGGTCTGTACTCTATACGTTTAGCTTACAAAACTTATTCTCATACTTTATTTGTTTTGCAATGGCATGTCAACCCGGATTTTTAACTATGCCTCGCAAAAAGAAATCTCGTCGTTGGACATTTTTGCGGACTAGGTTAACTGGGTTAACTGGGTTAATCTAGGTTAACTGGGTTCGTGTGATTAATTAATGGTTGGTTCGCTACAACATCCAATGTGGTTTCAACCTCCATCTTAGTCAAACTTCAACACATCACCTGTGCAATCATTATTCCACGTACTGCTTTGCCGGCAGGGGACCGAAATTCTGTATGGTAGGCTATTCATCTTCAAAACTGCCTTTCTGTATATAAGCCTTTTTAAAGTCCAACATCACTAGCCTCCACGGCGCGGCAGTGTATAACACCTGTCACAGTGGCATAAATTTTAAGTGAAAGCCACAGCAGTATCAAAGCAAGTATCCGTTGGGTACAGTATTAAGATAATAACTCTACCAATAAACTTAACGTATACACAACTCCCACTTAACAGATAAATGCCGCCAGCGTTTGAAGCATTCGCCGAGATATCAGAAGATTGCGTCAGGAAATTTCAAATTTGAAGTGACAATATCATTAGTTTCAGAGGCGTAGCTAGGGGCGGAGTTACATCCCCGGGCGCCGAGGTATGGTGGGGGGTGGGTGGGTGAGGCGCCAAAATCGGGTTTAAGGTAGCAAAAAAAGCAAAAGAAGCATCGATATAGCTGTATAGGCCGTCCTTCTGCGCTCACATAACTAACATAAGAGACGACCTTATTTCTTTTAGCTTTTTAGGGTTTTGTTTTGTGAATTTGAGGGGGGCGCCATCAGCATGTTTTGTCGCCGGACACCCTAGATCCTCCTCTGAATAGTTGTATAACAGTAAACCGAGCGAAACTACGAAACTGCATTACAAGGGAACTTGAATGTACAGAAACCCTGTGCAATCGTCTACAGAGACAAGGCGCACTTTGTAACGGCAGAAAGCAAACGACTCAGTTGACAGTTTGTCGGCGCGCGAACGCCGTTTGATTTCAACCGCCTTAAGTTTAGCGCTAAAGGAAACAAAGAGTGGGGCGAAGGGCTTCATAGAGAGGGAGAGGGAGAGGGAGAGGGAGACCGAACTTTCCTACTCAGTGTATTGGTTATCTCTTGCTCTTTCCCTGACCCCTTCCCCACCACACTTAAAAACCACAAGATGAGGACTACTTAAGGCACGCGCTCACCGGCGAACTATGCAACTAATCTACCACTCTTCGACCTCCTCCTCCTCCTCCTCCTCCTACTCCTCCTCCCCCCAACCTTAACGGGCTCGGTTATTCTACCTTCGCCCCTACCTGGAGTACTCGTCGGTAACGGTCGCGTGGCTCACAGCCCGATCCGCTCGAGAGCCTTGTCTTTCATGCACCGTCCGTCCCCCCTCACTCCGGCTCCTCGTTGCCCCCCCACCCTCGGCACCCCGCCTTGGATCGCTTTGAAGAAGAGCTTCGCTTGGGCAAATATAGACTTCGTTCGGTCGTCTTTTGAGCAAATTAAGGCTCGTGCCGGTCGCGAGGCCCTTCGCCCCTCCGCCCGCCGGGGGCTCGGAGGACGCACTCGGCGACGACAATGATTGGCCGATAAGTGGGGCTTAGAGGGTGGCGTCAGAGCGAGACATCGGCGCGTGTCTTGTCTGCTCGGCTCTCTCTCTCTCTCTCTCTCTCTCTCTCTCTCTCTCTCCTTCCCTTCTCGACGACGTTTCAAGGTTCTCACTCTGTTTCGTCGACGAGAGAGAGAGAGAAGAGAAGGGACGCCCGGTCGTCGACAATTCGCCATTCATATTCGGCTTTTGGCGAACTTTAGCATTGGAGCGCTTCTTGCGTCGCCGAGTGAATTCGAAAAAAAGGCAAGAGCGTCAGAACTAACTTCGCTGCTCCTCGACTACTCTCCTTCTCGACGGACGAACAGTCAGTCTCTAAGACGAAGAAGAAGAAGAAGAAGAAGAAGAAGAAGAAGAAGAAGAAGAAGAAGAAGAAGAAGAAGAAGAAGAAGAAGAAGAAGAAGAGGAAGAAGAAGAAGACTGCATTATTAATACATACTTATTCTCTCTCTCGAACGAATTGATGACGATACAGAGTTCGAACCCGGCTGCTTCGAAAATGAATCTTCAGAATGGCGACGCTGCTGCTGCTGCTCTTCTTGGGACTCTGTCAGCTGGTCACGTGACTGTCGTTGCCCATCCGACGGCGATGTTTGCAGAGAAGGAGTCGTCGACGCGTCGCCCGACGAACGCCAGCGGGATCGGCAGAGCGGCGATGGATCGGTCGGACGTCGACGGAGTTTCGGACGTCTCGTCGACCGGAAGTCTGCTTCTGCGCCGATCAGCGCCGATCAGCGCCGATCGAAGTCAGACATCGGCTCTTCTTCGTCCGCATGCGTCTGGTTCAGAGTCCAGAAAACTACCATCGCCAGCAGCAGCAGCAGCAGCAGGACCGGTTCCTGTCGCCAAAACGCCGAACATGCACCGACTCCCTTCCGGTGCAGGCGATGACCACAACGGCCAGATTCTTCAGAGGAGCCGGGGAGAAAATCTCTGCATCGCCGGCGGCGGCGGCTGCGGCGCGGGTGCAGGAGGAGCAGGAGGAGCAGGAGCAGGAGGAGGCGCCGACGGAGGGACGGTGGACGGAAAGGCTCAGCGGCCGCGGGCGTCGGTCGAGCGACGCAACAGACGAGAGCGCCTTCGGGTCAAGCAGATCAACAACACGTTCGTGACGCTGAGGAACCAACTGCCGAGCGCCTGCTGGTCGCCGAAGCAGCGCAGCGCCAAGAAGTTCAGCAAGGTCGACACGCTGCGTCTGGCGATCGAGTACATCCGGAACCTCCAGCAGCAGATCCGCGATCACGACGCCATGTACATGAGCGCCGAATGCCTGGCGCTGCTGTCCTCGCCGGCGGACAGAGTCGGCGGCGGCGGCGGCGGCTGCGGGTTCGATGGCCCTTCTTCTTACCCCACTTCCTCCTCCTCATCCTCCTCCTTCTCTTCGGCCGTTTTTCTGGACTCGGCTTCCGACAGATCCGGGGCGGAGAGCGTCTCGTCTTCCGTTCCGGATCAGCAGTCGTCCGGACAATCGCTGCTGATGGACTTCCTGACGGGACTCGGACGTCCGGGCGGCAGTGTTGCCGCCGACGATCTGTACGACGACGCCTTCTTTCTGGACGGCTGCAACTACTTTGTCTCGTGACCTGCTGATGGAGCAGTGAGGGGGGATCGGGGTTCGGTGCGCTGGAACCAGTCGAAAACGATGACGTCACTGGCGTATCACGTGATCAATCGATCGAATCGCGTGACGTGCGTTCGTTGAAGACGTCATTTTCACTTCACCTTCGATTCGAGTTAAATTGTCGCGCGAACGTCACGTGACCATCGAATTTTTGCGGGAGGTAGAGTTATATATATATATATATATATATATATATATATATATATATAGTTGAATTCGTTTAGGTTCGTTTAATTGAAACGAAATTTGCAATAATCAATCAATGTAGTTGTATCTAGCATTTGATTCGCCGTTTGCAATGAGTTAGTTGTTATTCGGTGCCTTTTTGTCGGATTTGTAGCGTTCATCGAGACTGTTGATGATTGCTGAACGTTCTATCAGAACAATAGGTCTAGGGTCTATACACTGCAGCAGTATCGTTAATTAATTGCTGATAAGGACTGCGGTCATCGCCTTCACGTTTTCATCAGTGGCCTTAGCATACATAATACGGGACATTTGCAATTACACAGGCACTTGTTATCTTGTTTTTATACGATATCTATTCTACTGCAGCCTACGTGGACAGAACTTGACTGATCAATCTGTTGCAATAATTATATTACAGTGTAACCGATTTTTTAAAATTAGATTAATTCATTTACTGCGAGAAATCACAACGAAACTTTTGAAGACTGCATGATTTAAAAATTCGATTCGACGAAAGGAATTTGTATTGTTCTGTAAAGTCTATTTTCTCTATTATAGCGCTCAAAATAAATTAAAATAAGTCTAAACTTTGTTCGTTTCATCTGTTTCAAAACGTTTTAACTCAAACGATAGTTTGATTTGAATTAAAATATTCAGGTTCAAACGCTTGCATAAAGCGTACAGATACTAAATTCCAAGGACTATGTGTGCCGTGTAAGGGCTTACTAGGCATGACATCTTTCTTACTATTTAGAAACAGTGGCGTAGCCAGGATTTTCGGAAGAGGGGTTGGTTTTGACCGTGACCAACTTCAAAAAAATCTTGACGAGCAAAAAAGGTCGTCACCTCTTACACCTTTACATTCTATGCCACTTAAAACTTTGCCACTTAAAACTTTTGGGTCGCCAGCCAAGGGGAGGGGTTTAATCCCCAAAATCGAGTCCAAAAATAAAAAATTTATAGAAACTCATTCAAAATTGTTTTCCGGCAGCCGAGGGGGTTTAACCCCACTCCATGGCTACGTCACTGTTTAGAAATGGTCTTCTTCTACGCGGTTTCTTTATCATACAGCTTTTATACTGCAAGAAATGCTTGGCAGATTGGAAGATAAAGATGTTAACAGGGGCGGAGCTAGGGTGTCCGGCGCCCGGGGACAAAATATACTGGTGGCGCACCCTCAACTTGACGAAAATCCTAAGAAGACAAAAAGGGTGCCGCTCTGTCCATTTGTCGCCCCTTTATTCAACTTCGCAAATACCCTGACAAGCAAAAAAGGCACCTCCCGTAGCGGAACTCCCTACCTTAAACCAATTTAATTGGCGCCCCCTCACCTCGGCGCCCGGGGACACCTGTACCTCCCTGCACCCCCTAGATCCGCCTCTGGATGTTAGAGTAGCATCTGCAGCATTGCTGGATTTCCGTTCACCATTGGCATTCGTGGTTTCTCGACCATGATCCATCGGGTCAAAAGCGAGTTTGAACTTTGACTTCAATTTAGATTGAAGACCATTAACCATGCACCGTGGACCATAATAGTTCGGTGGCGATATATGATGAAATATATTATGAAATCAATTCGATGATCTTCAGGCCCGCCGGAACGAATTTTCATCAGGGGTGCAGATTTTCTCCAGATAAAAGCAGTAGCATCATTTCACACTTTTCTTTGAGGCAAGATAATTGTTTGCAAATTTTCGGCAAATTTTGGCAATTTTATGGCCAATTTTAGCAATTTGTTGGCTAATTTTAGCAACTTTTTGGCGATTTTTGCACATTTTTTGCAAATGTTGGCAATTTTGGACCAATTTTAGCAAATTTTGGCAATTTTTGGGCCAGTTTTAGCAAATTTTGGCAATTTTTTGACGAATTTTAGCTGAAAGGGGGTACAGAGGGGGTGCAGCCCATCTTCTTTCCAGGGGGTGCACTGCACCCCTACATTTTTCCAGGGGGTGCAGCTGCACCCCCTGCACCCCCACTTGCGGCGGGCCTGATGATCGACTATAGACTGTTAAAACTTAATGTTTGAAATATAGTCATAGAAGACTAGTATATAGACAGCAGACAAAACGATCTTGCAAATATATATATATATATATATATATATATATATATATATATATATATATATATATATATATATATATATATATATATATGCCTATACTGTATATTATAAGCCACAAACAAGAATACTTCAATGAAATCCAACGGCAAATATATAAAATTCCTTAAGAATATATCACATTCGCTCTTTGTCGGATTTCATCTGTCTGCGTGTCTCTTTGTCTGTTTGTTTGCATGCCTGTCTATCCATGTCTCTGGTATCTTTTATGTGGCGAGCAATGAAATATACACACCGTATGGCATTCAAATAAGAGAGATAGTATTTACGATCTAGTGCTCTATATATATGTCTTATGACACATTGTGGACTGTCTGTATATATATATATATATATATATATATATATATATATATATATGTGTGTGTGTCTGTGTGTCTGTGTGTGTGTGTGCGCGCGCGCGAGTGCGTATGTGTGCGTGTGTGTGTGTGTGCGTGTGTGTGTGTGCGTGTGTGTGTGTGTCTTATAGGCCTACCAGTCTAACCAATGTACATAAGGTGTGTGCTGACTATACAGACGCACGTATTGTATATTTGTGTGTACGGGATTTTGTGTTGGTGAATGAATTCCGTCAGACTCCCTGCAGTGACACTTCGCCTATAGAGCCTACGAACAATGGACTTACAAAACACAAACTCCTGCAGAGCGACCGAAGACATACTGGCTGGGATTAGTCGACTTAGATGATAAGTCTATATAGTTATATGTCCAGACTCTTTGCACTCAGCTATATACCGCTTTAAGACTTTTCTTTCGAGAAATCTCAGTACCTCATCTCAATCCACGTGCAATCGTGCATGGATTGTAATTGTGTAACGTTTCGTTGCGAATATAGAAGTGAAACGTATCTCCCTGGTATGCTTAGATCCCTCTGAAAAGAAGAAATATAAATCAGAAATTTTTCGAATGAAATATCGCCGCTTTTTGGAAACTATAGATGTCTAATCAATAAATACCATGTAAGGGTATTTATGTGGTAACTGGTAAGTGATGGTCAGGAATTTTAACGCCTGTGTTCTAAAGCGTGCAATGGTAGACAGACACTTAGGCCCTATATTTCGGCTTAATGCTCAGAGATGTTTCCGTGCTCAAAGTCATCAATAAAACTGAACTGTAAGCTTATTTTGAATATGGAAAATGTGATCAGAAGAGATTCAGAATGTCTCGTTTATTGTATTTTATTGATCACGTGCTGAAAACTCGAATCTTGATCAGCAGAAAAACTGCCGTTGTCAACGCAGACATGCATGGACAAAGTTCATTTGTTAAAACCCATCCCATCATGATTCGGACCCAATCCAAACCCACTAAAGAAACAGGGCTACTGGACTCAACCCAACCCAACCCAACCCAATACATGGGTGAACCCAATTCCTATCCATGTCTGCAGCTTCTCCGATCAAGCCATCTGAAAAATACTCAAATATCATCATGTTGTAGACTGCTATTGCATCCGACGAAAGCTCATCTTTAGCATTTAATATAATACCACTTTTACAGATAATACCACTTTTTATTTGTTCAGCAGAAATGTTAGGCCTGTTATCCTCAGTTACATCCAAGCGGTGTCTTCTACATCCAACATTACATCTTCTCTAATCGGGGGGGGGGGGTGGCAAGAGGATTTCAACACCGCGCCGAATGACACGCGACTTAAGCCTATACTCCCGTGTGCCGACGACACTAACAAAGTTTTCTCTCATGCCCTCAATATGGCATCGCACACAAAGCAAACTCACGGCAGAATTTCTGTCAAATAAAGACCGAGGTCGAAGGTCATGAGAAAGGACCAGTCTTCTCACAAGTGAGCCTTACTTATCGAGATTATTCTCACGGGAAAAATCTCGACCCTCGACTTGCCCAGTCCTTTCGACGATCGTCGCTGCTAGAATAAGACAAAAAAGGCGACCGAGGCGAGAACCCCCGCAATTCAGACACTGTAAAACTTTCGCAAGAAACTCGTTAACGGTGAAACTGTGCGTGCGTGCGTGCGTGCGTGCGTGCGACGGAGAGATGCCTGCTCGGATCGGCGCAGTGACCCGCAACACAACAGACTATAAGGCCTATAGAGGAGACTAAGTCTAAGCTTTAGACTTCACCTGAATTTCAGCGGTTGATGGCGTCAAGTATCCGATGAGCTTTTGAGTTCTAGAAATTGTCATTACAAGCGGTTATACTGTAGATAGGTGGTCGATATATTCTGAAAGCTAAAATATTCCGACGGCAAATGTTAGGGTTATTGTCATATTCAATGTCCTACTTCGTCTAGGGGGCGGAAGATGGCAGAGTGGGTTACGTGCTGGAGCGTCAGGCTGGCGGAGCGGGTTCAAGCCCCGTTAGTGCATGCCCCTAGTGGCTTTCACACAGGCAGTAATGCCTTCTTAGCCACTTTAAAATCATGCTAAGTCATGCTAAATTGCTAAGTCTCATCCGCTTGTCTTCTCTTTCTCCATTCATTCACATTCCCTATTACCATTGCTTACTCGTTTCTACACCGCTGGTCATCCCCCCATCTTCTTTGCCTCCTTTACTTCCTTCGCCAATCGCCATCACAGCCTATTCAGTTAACTATATTGCAAATTTTTATGACATACAGGCGCGTAGCTAGGAATTTCATTTGGAGGGGTATAATGCGATGGAGGGTATAAATCTTAGAAAACTTTGAAAATCTTAAAAAACACATAAAAAACTATAAGGCAGTCAGATTTAAAGGGTATATATATACATTAATATATCCCCCGTCGCTACCAGGGCCGCCGAAATTCCGGGCCCCGGGACAAAAAAATTGCGGGCCCTTAAGAAAAATGTTTCAAGTCTCCGAAAAACCTGACAAGCAAAAATACGTTATCAACTCTCCAAAAACAGCCTGACAAGCAACAAAAACAAAAGACCTTATGGTCACCGGATCTGGGCCTCTGAAAACTCCATGGGCCCCGGTACAATGTACCGGCTGCACCCCCTCTCCTAAGGCCTGGTCGCTACGCCCCTGGTGATATCGGCAGTAATGCAAACATTTAATAGGCCTGAATAGCATTACTGGTCATAACGGAGATGAAAGGAAATGGGGAGAAAGGGTCTGCCGTAAGCCGTAAAGATAAAGGAATATCAAAGCTTCGGAATATGGAAAAAGTCAGGGCTTTCAACTTCTTTTGTTCATTTTCATACTACCTACCCCTACCCCTACCCCCAAACTACTAAACGCTTTTGCACTAATCCATAGACTACTAAATAGATAGTTGTCCACATGGCTTTTTTGCGCCGGAACGAGGCGGAACGGCGTTCCGGAAAATCTGGACTGTCATTTTTTGCAACATTAAATTCATAAATAGAAAATCTAGAGCCGATATAGCTCTAAATTTTCTATGCATGAATTTAATGCTGCATTGATAATAATTATCATTAGGCCCCTATAGTAACTGTTTGGTCGCTAAGTCATGTTGACAATTGACTTCTGATTATGGCGTTCTGGAAAATATTTTTTACAAAAAGGCCCTGGTTGTCCACGACTAGTCCCATGACCGGTTCCAACCCGAATGGGGCAACAGAATCCCCTCTGGCCGTGGTCAAGATATATATATATATATATATATATATATATACGCTTTAGGTAGACGAGGGGAACTTGCCAGCAATATGTACATGTAAGGGGCTGTCCATTAATTACGTCAACACATTAGGGGGAGGGGGTTTAAAAAAGTTTGACAGTTGTTGACAGGGGGAGAAAGGTCAAGAGAAGTTGACGTCAACAATCTCACTTTTTACAAATAATAAAAAAATAGGAAATTTAATGGAATATTACTTATTACAATGGAAAAAAGCATGGCAAAAAGGTCATCACCACCACATTTTGACACTCGATGAGCAAAACAGAGAAAAAATGGTCATCACCACAAAAAATAATAACCTTGTTATTGGGACCTGTCATTGATCTTGGGGGGTGGTGTCAAAAGTTTTTGACGTAATTATAGGGAGGGGGTAACTGAAAGTTGACAGTTGTTGACAAAGGGGAGGAGGGAGTCAACAATTGCCCAAAAATTGTTGACATAATTAATGTACAGCCCCTAAACGAAATGCATCATCCAGACGCTATCACAATAGAGTTGTAATGGTTTAGAATTTAGATCATTCTAGATCGGCTGCGTAATGCGCAAACGCCATTATGGCAAATTATAACGACTCGCGGAGCGTAGGGGCCTCTATAATGATGAAGCTCTAACCGTAAAGTCGGACTCACAACAACAACGACATCATTGTTGGCGTTCGCCACGACAGACGACACACAAAACGCACCATTGCGCCACGAAACAAGACATGATGGGTTGCTTGGTTCGTCTAAGCGGCGACAGGATAGAGTTGTCGTCACAGTTGGAAGCGTGGACGTTGCTGACTATATCCATTCAGTGGTCTCTCAAACAGATGCAGCTAAAACGATGGCCGCCGAACTGATTTATATAAGACAAGGTTTGCACCAGTCGTGGGGGGGGCGGAAAATGGAAGAATCGGTTACGCGCTGGGGCGGTGGGCTGACGGAACGAGGTTCAAGCCCCGTTAGCGCCCCTAGTGGCTTTCATGTATACAGACCAGAGATGTCCATGGGTTGGGTTAATCCATAGGTTGGGTTGAGTTGGATTGGGCTGGGTCAGATTTTTCCATATTAATGGTAGGTTGGGTCAGAAAAACGGGTCATGGCTTAAGAAATTGTAATGTATTACGGTGGGTTGAGTTGGGTCAAATAACTATTACCGGCATGGGTTGGGTCGGAGATTTGATGGGTTGGGTTGGATTGGACATCTCTGATACAGACAGTAATGCCTCCTAAGCCATTTTAAATCACGCTATGATTTTTAGTCGGCGAAGGTTTTTTTGGTAGCCTTGCTGTTCTGACTGTTGCCATGTATAGGGCGCATAATTCAAACGACTATCTCATATCTTCTAGATATGAAATATTGCTCCCGAACAGCAAATAGCAAACCAACATTTATGTATATAGGCAATTGAGAACTTAACAGAAAAATGTGTCATGGCAAATTCTATACTCCAAAAAAGCAAAACTCCATAAGCAATATATCATAATACGCGTATGAACACGACAGCTATAGGCTAACGTAAGGGCGCGCATTTGTCTCCTTTTCTGTCGCCCGACGCGGCGAAAGAGTAATCGCCCTAATCACACTTCGTTTGGCCGCGTATCACGCAGTCGGTAGCGCCAAAAGGCACCTCCAACAGCGCCGGCGACACCTGCCTCGTCGCTATCCGAAGCAAGCCCGCAGTAATGGCATATGGTCAAGCAGCCGTTAATTACCAGCATCTTCTGACAGATGACCGCTCCGCGTTCGGCCTATAGAGAAGAGACCTAATCCATTTAGAATGACACTACAAAGGACCTTTATATCCAAAAGCGGTCAAAATATGACGGTCGCGTGCGACAGATATTATTATCGTATATCCCCTCCTCTCTCTCTCTCTCTCTCTCTCTCTCTCTCTCTCTCTCTCTCTCTCTCTCTCTCTCTCTCTCTCTCTCTCTGAACTCTGGTCCTCATCACCATATGGGAGTCATTGACAAGAACGTGGCAGATTTTTTCTTGAGTGGACTTCTAGAGAATCTTTTCGTTTCTGCTCTGTTCGCAAACCGAGATTCTATAGCCATCTCTTGATCGGTTTGCCTAAAAGCAAAGTTCACAAAGAGCAATTTAGCCAAATGTAGGCCTATTCAAAACAGCACTGACGACGACGACGACGATGATTCTGCATATTTAGATCAGACAGAGAGGATTTACAACGAGACAGACCCAGGAGAGGAAAAGCCAACTGGAAAAGATGTAGGCCTATTGCTATTCAAGTCATGAAAGTACTCAGTTCAATGACTGATCCAAAAGACTAAGGAAGAGAGTTTTAGAGATTTAGATCTGCGATAGGAAACACTATCACCATCTCTATGCGGTGCTTTTTTGTAGGAAAAAAGTTTTGGGAACTCATTTCCATGCAGGGCTGTCGAGAGAAATTCTTACGGGCCACTAAAAAGTTTGAAATTTATTATATTTTAAAAGAACGTAGAGGGGTGATGGCCTCTTTTGCTCGTCAAGTGCAGCTGCTAAAAGAACCGACTGTAGCTAGTAAAATACGATGCATTGCATATCAACATGTTACAATATATATATATAGGCGACACTGGCAGAAAGACGTGGACACGCCGTTCCCGTGCGTTCCCGCTGAAAAAACACTGGCTTTATGTGTGCAGTATACATGTACAGTTAGCAGCTGATTAGCACGCCTGGTTGAGTAAGGTTTTGCAGATTTACAAACCTAATCTTCACCAAATGCGATTCTTTACACCCGGTAATCAACGTGAAATTTTACTAGCGAATCAGATATCTGAAGTGATCTTTCTGGGATGTCGTTAGCATAGGCTGTCCGGCCGGATACCCTGGATTTGATCTGGATCCTGAACGATTTTGATTCGGCGTGCATGTCATCGGCTGATGCTTCTGTGCATTGTGAAGTAGCGCTATAGAAGTTTAAGAATATAGTTTTGATTAGAGCAGACTATAGGTTATGATACCATTTTATAAACTATGTAGGATTAGATTAAATTAGATTTGAATGTTGATCCTCTTGACGTTTTGCATAATTGGTCTAGATTTACTAACAGATCGACCGCGGTTCGTGTCTACACGAAAAACCTATACACGAAAGGGGTGGCGTCTTCAACCGTCCGTTCATTCATGGGCGTAAAACACGGGGGGCGGCGGGGGACGGCCCCCAATAATTAGTAAGAGGGGACAGAATATCAATTATCCCCCATGCTTTGTGCCTTATGGTAAAATCTGATAAAATCACTAATTGTGGATGACCTTTTTTGCTCGTCAAGACTTTTTGGGGATGAAAAAAGGGTCTGGCCTGACTTTATGAACGATTTTATTCCCCCTCCCCAATGTTGACGCCAGGTTTACGCCACTGCGTTCATTGTTAATGTCCTCTTCAACTTTACGTTTAGTCGGAACTATACGATGGATTAGTATTTACTGAACGCATTGACTGCAACATATAGGCCTCCACTTTTTATGACTTGATTAACCTCTTCACAATCGACCGCGTACAGAAGAAGTGGCGATATATAGTCTATACCAGTCGTTGGATCTCTGTTTCTGCTTGGACTGTTTGCTCTTCCCACAACAATGACCAGGTTTACGCTAATAACTTGGATCCGGATGACTGAGATGCTGTATGAAAGCGAGTTACAAGAGGGCACAACGACGCCCTCTCTCTACCTGTTGGAACTTGCATCAAAAGGCATAATCTGTCCTCTCGAAAACGGTCGTCCTAATAATGGCTTGAGCAATTTCCGTTGGCGCATGCATGCATCATGCTGCGTCGCGTGGCTGTTTAAGATGGCGCCTAAAGATCATCCAACTGCACGCAATAAATACGTATACACACGTAACGATATTATATAAACATATACATAGGGCCTACTTTAGAACCAGCAATCATATTGAACCGCCAACAACTTTTACTTTTATAGTTTATCGTTTCATCAAAGCACATCTATTAATATATATTTAAGTTGATCATCAGGGAGAGAGAGCGAGTGAGAGAGAGAGAGAGCGAGTGAGAGAGAAAGAGAGAGACAGACAGACAGACAGAGACAGCGGGATAAATACTTTTAATGACAGCAAATATTTGTCATCCGCATCATCATCATCATCATCATAGTTGCTTTCTGCCAGCTCATTAGCGGCAATAGCTAGACACAAAACTTTTCCATTTATCTTTTTCAGTTGTTAATCTCATTCCATCTATTATTGTCATTTGATATCTTTCGAAGTCTTCTTTGATGTTATCCATCCACTTTTTCCTGGGTCTTCCTCTTCCTCTTTTTCCTTCTTTGTATGTGTAGAGTGCTTTATATGGGAGTCTGTTACTTTTCATTCTATTTACATGTCCATACCATCTAAGTCTTCTTCTTCTGATTTTATCTATTATTGTCTCTTTCATTCCCAGTCTTTTCCTGATGTCTTCATTTCTTATTCTTTGTAATTTACTTACTCCCAATATCTTTCTCAAACAACTCATTTCTGCCACCAATAGTCTGTTTTCATCTGCTCTTTTAATATCCACGTTTCTGATCCATAAAGCATTTGTGGAACAATGATAGTGTTGTATATTTGAATTTTTGTGTTGATCTTTATTTCTTTAGCATTCCAAATATGTCTAAGTCTTCCCATTGTCTGTAGTCCTTTTGCTGCTCTCTTTTAATATCTTGTTCGTGTCTTCCATCGCTTGATATTTCTCCTCCCACATATGTAAAATTCTTTACTTGTTCGATGTTATTTCCTTCTACTGATATGTGTATCATTTTCTCTCTTTTTTGTTGACTGCCATGACTTTAGTTTTTGCTGGATTAATCCGGAGTCCAAATCTTCTGCTTGTTTTATTTACTTGGTCTGTAAGCCTTTCTAAACCTCTAGCACTCTCCGCTAGTAAGCTTACATCGTCTGCAAATTTAAGGTTTGATATATTTTCTCCACTACAATTCACTCCAATGTTTAGATTCTCAGTTGCTATTTTAAAGATTACTTCTAGAATTATTATGAAGAGAGATGGAGATAGCACGCATCCCTGTCTATTCCCGACTTCTGTTTTAAACCATTCTGATAGGTCTTTATCAACTTTTACTGCACTTTCCATTTTCTTGTATATTGCTTGTATTAGATTTATTAGTTTCTCTTCTATACCGATGTTTCTCATAGCCTGCCATAAGCCTTCGTGCCATACTGAGTCAAAAGCCTGTTTGTAGTCGATGAAATTGATGTATACAGTTTTATTTGCCTCTGTGCATTTTTCTATCAGTTGTCTTAAGGTAAAGAGTTGGTCTATGGTACTTCTTCCAGGTCTGAATCCTGCTTGTTCTTCTCCCATTATCTTTTCTATATAACTACTGATTCTTTTTTGTATAATCTTTGTGAAGACTTTTCCTGGTATGCTGAGCAGAGTTATTCCTCTATAGTTATCGCATAATTCTTTGTCTCCTTTTCCTTTGTATATTGGTATGATAATTCCTTTTGTCCAGTCATCTGGCACTGTCTCGTTGTAGTAGATCTTATTAATTAGTTCATACATGGTGTCTGTAAGTGTTTCTCCTCCTGCTTTCACTAGTTCAGTTGATATATTATCCGCATGCGGATGATATATTTATATATTATCTTATATATTATATTATATTATATTATATTATATTATATTATATTATATTATATTATATTATATCATATCATATCATATCATATCATATCATATCATATCATATCATATCATATCATATCATATCATATCATATCATATCATATCATATCATATCATATCATATCATATCATATCATATCATATCATATCATATCATATCATATCATATCATATCATATCATATCATATCATATCATATATCATATCATATCATATCATATCATATCATATCATATCATATCATATTATATTATATTATATTATATTATATATTATATATATATATATATATATATATATTTGCTGTCACTAAAAGTGTTTATCTCTCCCGCTGTCTCTGTATGTCTGTCTGTCTGTCTGTCTGTCTGTCTCTCTCTCTCTCTCTCTCTTTCTCTCTCACTCGCTCTCTCTCATGCACTCGCTCTCTCTCCCTGATGATCAACTTATATATCTATCATATTAAAATCCTTATCTGTATGTCTCTCTGTCTGTTACCTTCAAGCGTTCTGATTGGTTGACTATTGGTAGACGGTTTAGACCGTTTAGTCCTTACGTCACGATGCGTTGTTGGACGATGTTCGAAGACGACGTTGCTATTGGTAACAATTGTTCGTAGAATCGTAGTTTAACACGGTTTAGTCGAGTCATTGCAGCGTCAGAGGGCTGGGCGTGCGACGACGTTGCTATTGGTAACAATTGTTCGCAGCCTGAGGTAGTTGCAACGTACATTTTAACGTACACAAAAAATACGTGTACAGCGTCACAAATGGCCACAGTTGCGTGATTTTAATGTACATAGGCCTAATTATTACGTGGCGCAGAGCTTGGCTAGGTGGCGATCATTGAAATGTTGTTCAGCATGAATTCAATGATTGGGTATTAGGTATAGGTATAGGATTAGTATTATCCTGCACTGCGAGCGAGCGCGAGCGAAGCGAGCATCTTTTCTAGTATATATATATATATATATATATATATATATATATATATATATATATATATATATATATATATATGGCAGTTCCATGCACGTTGGGGATGACTGGGGATGCATCTCCCACTGGCTCACCAAAATGCGTCTTCAATGGATAATTATGATCGTCTAAACTCTAAACAAATTAGCCTTGATGTACTGTATATCCACAAAGACATGGACATATCCATAGACAATGTCATCAACAAATTCGCTTCCAGCAACAGAAAACTCGATTTTGCACTATGACTTTGTACAACCAGACTAAAATGGCTTTTGTACATTGCGAAGTCGGAACATTCTATTTTATAAATCAAATCTACAGATTTCTTCTAAACCGTTAACATGTAATTCCCTCGACGATTGGCGGGATCTTCCTAAAAAATTCATTGCATCCTCCCACCAACTTCCTAGAAATTCATTGCACCCCCCCCCACCAAGAGTTCTTGGAACCGCCACTATATATGATATATATATATATATATATATATATATATATATGCATATATATAAAAGCTATGAGTGCTTTGCATAATAAAGCAGCAGCACCCATATAGACTAGTAATAGACAAATTCGCTAACCCTGTCAATTGTTGGAGCTGATGAACTGCATGGAAACAGTGAGTTAGTTATTGGTTCTAGATTTCAGTCTCAATTCCATCATCGAAAATTGCTCAAGTACCACTTAAGCACTGAATTTTCTATGGCTATATTAGCTCTATGTCCTCTGGAATTTCTCTCTTGAGCAAACTGTTTGCCCATTTCTTTCCAAATGCAATAGTATGCAAGACCGTTTATCTGACCGTCTAAGTGTACATCCGCCTCCAGACTTTTACGTCTGTCGCGTCTTCAAACAACTTCTGCTTCTATCCACCATCAATAGAAATTACCAGAAATCGACGCTCAAGCACGAAAAGCAGCGGCTCAATTAAGGCGCCATCTGACCGTTGCTTAGCAACACCTCCACCGACTTCGTCCTAATAGATTGGCTGATGCATCTGAAGAGGGATGGCATTGTATATCGGCGGGAGCGCATCGGTACAGTGTTTCCCCCAACTGTGCCTCGCGACCCAAAGGTGAGTCGCAGGGCTCAGTCTAATGGGTCGCGGAGCAGAGCGAAATTAGTTTCAAAAGCGTCATTTTCTAACCAATACCACAATGTCACAAGTCTTGAAATTTGGAAGTAGGTTTAGGTTTAAAGAAATTTATATACCTGCAATCCTCCATACACGGCTTATATTAAGATGATTAGTGTTTATCCTATTTTAGCTGACAATAACTTTGCATGGTCACGGCATGCTACCAAACCGCTGAAGTGGCAGAAGTTCTAAAGCCCTGGCCTATAACACTTGTAAAAATAATTAATCTTATTTCGTAATAACGCAAGGAAAGCGTATTCCGACCATTTTGCTCTGAAACTCCAGTAACAATGGAATTTCTGTTTTGCACTTAGTCACACCTAGCGGTTGAGCGATTTTGCCTTACTCATAGGATTTTAAAGACGCGCAACAAAGGTATGTTCCTGGTAAATTTTAGAAAAGATATAATTTTCAAGAAATGTCACTATTTCTCTCCTATTGTCGTATGTGGCAAAATATGAATAATTATGCCAAATATAGTTGCCATGTTTTCATTTGAATTGAATCAGAACTTTTGTTTTGCCATTTATTCAAAACTCAGCAGATTCTTTCCAATTAACTTCCGCCAGATGGCCTAATGCATTAAAAATATTACATGCTATGATTAGGGTCGCGGAACACGTTACGAGACCGCTGAAGTGGGTCGCGGTTCCAAAATGTTTGGGAAACCCTGAATTAGTAGATATAGTAAGGCATGAGGTCGTATCTAATATAGCGCTACAGTATTACGACCCATAAAGAACGACGCATTTGTGCGTTTTTTGGACATATATGTCGGAAGCTTGGTTTTATAAATCGCCTCTTCAGTTCGAACGACCGGTCCCCTATTCTGGATGGGATCAGGCGTGGGATTTAAGCCTTTGAAAAATTGTTCGGGGGGAGGGCAGTGGCGGCTCCACCGGGGGGGGGTCAGAGGGACCCGTGCCCCCCTATTGAGTGCCTGGCCCCCCAGTGGCCTCCCTGTTGGAACCCTATACTTAATGCTACATACATTAAACAACAAATGGTTGGCCCCCATGATTAGAAGTTGCCACCCCAACGGCCCCCCACTTGCCAAATCCTAAAGCCGCCACTGGGGGCGGGCGGATGGATGATTGGAACAGAATGTAGGCGCCTAGACGACGCCTTGGCGACGTTTTTACTTCTAGTGGGGTTTTTACTCAGAAATGTCGACGAGTCCCCTTATTCCGGAACCCTGCAGCCTAAGCCACTGGTTACGGTCGACGAATAGTCTCACATTCGTCCAGAGGGGCGTAGCGAGGGTATCCGGCGCCCGGGGCATTCGTCGTTCAGAACGACGCCTCTATCTTGTTTGCATCATGACTGGGAACGTCAAGAGACGATAGCGTATACAGTGCATGACATCGCATATATGCAATATATATATATATATGCAATATATATATATATATATATATATATATATATATATATATATATATATATATATATATAGTCAGAGCTTGCAACAAACTGCTACTTGGTCTTTTGCGAATTGCGGCATTTGAGGTTCTTATTAACTAAGATACGTATAGTTGTCTGTTGACAACCAGCTTGACACCAACCGTTATGCTGTCATTAGGGGGGCCCCGAGACCCGTCATCCATTCCCACAGCCTTCCCACAGAAGCGGCTCAAATTCTCGGCCCAGCGCGGGGCGGCGTGCGTCTATAGGATCTGAAGAAGAACCGCCGAGGTCGTAACTTTTTGAACGCCCTACCGAACTAATGGCCTCAGAACCTGTAATTAAGCTGCTAGTTTCAAGCCGCAGCGGGTTGGAAAAAAATAAAGATGGGTTATATTACAGATCTTGCGGGCCGAACGCATTTGACGCACGCGTCACTGCATACCGACGAGACTGAAAATTATATTGCGCCATTATTTACTACCATCTGACGGCGGCGGCAGACGGACATGCAGAATATAATTAGAGACTGACTTCTCTCATCAGCGATATTTAGCAAGTCCGGATTCCAGAACCCATTACAACGACTTAAGACGCGACAGTGCATGGCTGCTGCCATCACGACACCATCACTTCTCTCCTCCAAGGCGATTCTCGGACGAAATTAGGGAAATGTTAGACTCAAATCTTGAAATTTTGCGCATATTTTCAGATTATAAAACAGAAAAACATCCTACGGTACCTACCTCCCAACTGCATGTATGTATGTATGTACTGTATTTATGTAAGCATGTATGTAAGCATGTATGTAAGCATGTATGTAAGCATGTATGTATGTATGTATGTACTGTATGTATTTGTGTATGTATGAATGAACGAACGAATGCATCAATGAATGAATGAATGAATGAACGGATGTGCGAGTCGAGGGGTGGAGGGGTGGAATGGTAGAAGGGTTGATGGATGGAGTGACAAATGGATGAACGGATCTTCTATGCTAAGCCTTGGCTTTCTGATGTAGTTAGTAGCAGAGAACCGTTTTGGAAAGAGTTCTGTTAAGGATAATCGTCCCCTACATTGTAATCTACACTCATTTCTGCGGCGTTCTGCTGCTCTAATCTTACTTACTTACTTAGCATGATTTAAAGTGGCTTAGGAGGCATTACTGCCTGTGTGAATATAGGCCCTAATCTGCGTTGCAGCAATTGTTGTTCGGAATGGTTATATATCTATCACATTAAAATCCTTCCTCTGTGCCTCTGTTACCTTCAAGCGTTCTGATTGGTTGGCTGTGTGAGCGTTCTGATTGGTTACCTTCAAGCGTTCAAGCGTTCCGATTGCTTGGCTGTGTGAGCGTTCTGATTGGTTGGCTGTGTGATGGTTACCTTCAAATGCAAATTGGTTACCTTCAAGCGTTCTGATTGGTCGTTCTGGAACCTTGCGAGCGAAGCCGCGCGAGCGAGCGAGCGAGCGAAGCCGGGTGATAGATGGACAGTGTATAGGCGCATAATCAACGTAACCAAAAATCAGCTATAACTTTTGAAATACGCGACCCAGCGTTCTAATTTCAGCTTTCGCTCATGCGCTAATTTATTTAAGATCGCATTTCAGTGAGATATTTGATGGATGGCTGTGAATAAATCGAAAATAAGGGTTTTGAAGGTCCCATATCTCCGGTAGTTGCCCGTAGACGTGCGGATATGACGCCGTAGATTCCAGTAACTGGTAACAATAGACGAGAAATGCAAATTCTCCACAATAGTATTAGCTTGCACTGCGAGCGAAGCGAGCGTGAGCGAAGCGAGCATCTTTCTAGTCGTTATTAGTTTAATCTTCAGATCACTCTGAGTCATGGAGTTTCGCTCTGGGGACAGTTAGACGTCAAAAACCGATAATTAATTAATTTAGGGTTGAACCAGGGTTATTTCTAGGGTTATCAATTTGGGGGCGTCGGTATGTTTTCGGGGTCCCTGCCAAAAAGTCTGACAAGCAAAAAAGGCCGTTCCAGGCTAAAATCGGGGGAGGGGGCGGTGTTGGGGGTGTCGGTATGAGATTCTTTTTTGAGGGGGGAGGGTTGGGGATGTTAGGGGGTGTAAAAATATCCCTGGGTTGGACTTAGGTTTAAACCTCTATTAAGCCGCCAGACTCGAGCCCCCTCCACAATTTTTGATAGGATATGATTGGGAAAAGAAGATATAGCGGTTGGCCCTCCAATTTTTCGTCCAAGTTTATGCCAATGGCTTCGGACCAGTCGATTGATATGAAAATCTACGCGTATCATGATAAATTGTACGGGCGGCATCATTTGGTCACCGCCTGACGTAGCCCTAACTGTTGACTGCTGTTCTTAAGCACCAGCTCTACCTACGCCCTCTGTTGAACTCTCCAAAAATGAGTGCGTTGAGACTTAAGAGGAGGACGGAGGAGTCGTGTGTCGCACGCTGAGCGGAATTAATTAAACGGGATTAAAAATAAGAAGCGAACAAACTGCCGTTTCAAATTTGATAATGAAGACGCAGGTGACGCTAACGGGCGGTTCTTTTACACGACATCAGACAAGGAGGACTCAGGCAACCCCCTCCCCTCACCGTCGTGTACAGAAAGAAACCAAAGATGAAAATTATGTGGGGGCCAGAGGAGGAGCAAAAGTGGATTTAATTTTAACGAAGAGATAATTATTTTTCGTTATCCGGGACTTTGGTGGGCCGTATAGGTTTCGACTTTGAAAAACTGTCCGTCTTTCCTGGGACCATTTTGACATCGAAGGATCAAATGGGGTGGGGGTGCCGATCCTCCAATTCGACGGGACTCGAGAATTGTAACACGAAAGATCTGACTCATTAATACCTTGATAGCCAGGTTCCCAGTGAGGTTTAAATGATAGGGCCTACTCAAGTCTTCTTCATCAGCGCAATTTCACGAGAGAGAGAGAGAGAGAGAGAGAGAGAGAGAGAGAGAGAGAGAGAGAGAGAGAAGAGAGAGAGAGAGAGAGAGAGTTCATTGGGATTTTAGTGAAAATAGTATGGTCTCAACAGTTTGAGAAAGAGATAGACTAGCTGACACGATTTTCGTGACTCGCAGTAATAATATTAACGCAGAGAATTAACTGCTTACGACAAAAGTCTATATATCGTAGTACGCCTTCAGATGCTGGGTAGTTGAAACTCAAAGCATTTCTCTTTGAAAAAAATCATGTCCTCCATGAGGTGTAACGTCCCAAACCCAATGACCCTTTGGATAAAAATACCCTGACCGCATGACGTCCACATTTTGGTTGGTTATATATAGCTATTTCATATTAAGATTAAGCGCCTACGATAAGCAGCTATTGCGATGCTACTTTTGAAAGAGCTATAGAAATTCATGAGATTTTATTTACTTACTCACTTGCTTATTTGACATGCGACATTGCTGTTGACTAGACGCTGTGTTAAAGACGTTTTTACTGCATTTTAATTTCCTAATGGGGATTGAAATGGTTGTTGCTTTTTTTCGTTACGTTTATTTTATATGACAGAGGTCGGTCCTTGTCCTTGGGGGTTCAGTCCTTGTTAAAGTCACTGGGCTGTTGATGCTAATACGCTTTCTAAGATTCGAACTCCATTCGCTACAAAACATTACTAGCGTCTATAGCAGTGGTTCCCAACGGGGGGCGTACGCCCCACCGGGGGCAATTTCATTATTTAGGGAGGCAATTGGGCAAATTCAATGTTTAAATTTTTTAGAACAGGATAATTAAAATGACGATTGTTAAAGAACTTATAGAATATAGATTCACAGAAGAAGCTTTCATTACTAAATGAGTAAAGTATATTAATGCAATTCAGTTCTGTTTTGCATGTTTTGTATCTGTCGTTGCTGTTTTTCATATCTTTCATGTTATTCCGATAATACAATTTCTGCGATTGCTTCGGTACATGTGTCACGGAGGGACGTAAAGATTTTAAAAAAGGACTTTGATGGGGCATGGCCTAAAAAAGGTTGGGAACCACTGGTCTATAGTATACCACCGACTCTATTTTATTAGGCAATAATTTTACCGCACGTTGCTAGGATTCAAAACTGCGCTATCAGGTTTCCTCGGCAGAGGGCCTCTAAAATGCACGCCCGAAATACGAGCGAGTTCTTGCACCGAACGTTATTTGCGGCCGAGGAATGTACGCCCGTCGGGGGTTGATATGAAAGACGCCGTGGTAGTTCTAGGCCCATGCCCGGTGTCAACGTGAACGTGGCGTGTGTCAGTGAAATGATCTGACATCTTAAAGACGATAGCGTCTCTTTGTGATTTTCAACGGCGAACGCCTTTAGATCGGCGAACAAAGGGTGTCGTGTGTCGTCGCCGTAGAGACTCCTTCGGTCTCGCTTCGCCGACTGCGTCCGCTGGTATGTACAGTGACAGTTGCCGGGGTCTTTCTTATCCGCAAGACTTTATACCGCCTCGATCTATCTTTTCACGGATAAATCCTCGCTGCTCCGACTCTTCGAACGAATAATAATAATAAGGACGAGGATGTCAGACGAAGTTTATATTAAGGGTAGAAAAATAGCTAGCAGACATTATTAATATATCGACACGACCGAAGTTGGAAGGAAGAGAGGCAGAGAAACCAGTTGACTACGTGTACTAGTTTGCTAGAAATCTGCAGCGGTAAACTGTCATTGGAGGATCCATTGACGTCGTAGATAGAAGTCTAATAATTTAACCAGTCAGAGGAAAACCAAAGTAAATGTCACTAATAGGGCATGCTTGACGGAATGTTAACAAGCCTACAATTAAATATATAGTGCGTAAAAAGTATTTGAAGTTAGTGATTAATTTCAATGTAATTTTGCCAGTTCCATGCAGGTGAACAATGCCTTGCTTGCATGCCGATCGTATACTATAGGCCCATAACAATGTGGATGAATATAGTCCAGGGTTGATTTATGACGTATAGGCCTACAGTACTGAGACACATGGCAGAATACCTATCATCAGCGTGTCATCCACTGCAGGTCGTATACATTTCATATTTTCTGTGCATTTTTTGACAATTCGCTTGGCGTCTGTATACAGGACTATAGCGGCGAATGTCTATATGAAGTTGTCAAAATTAAGAAAAACCGGCGTGAAATTAATGACGGTCGACGACTGACGTCTGACTTTGAAAACGTCATCGTCATCAATGTCACTACACGCAGCTGTACACACACACACACACACACACACACACACACACACACACACACACAAACACGCACACACACAAACACGCACAAACTCACACAAAACTTGCTTATATATATTATATATATAAGCAAGTTTTGTAAGATGGTCGACCTTATATATATATATAATTATATATATATATATATATATATATATATATATATATATATAAGCAAGCTACAGCACACACATGCATGCATACATACATACACACACACACGCATACACACACATACACGCATTCACGTCACGCGACCGTTTGTTCGACTACGTGTCTTTGACGCGGCTGTGACGTAAATGATGAGGGCTTTTACAAAGAGTCACTATTCGCGTATCTCAATAAAATGAACGCACTGTCGGCCATTAGCCAGGCAATGTCGCTTCATTTAATAGAACATGTAGGCAGGGGCGTAAACCTGGCGTCAACATTAAGGGGGGGGATAGACTAATTTTTAAAAAGTTGACCCCCCAGAAATATAAATATCCCCCCATTTTGGGGGGGATATTGCATATTATGGTGGGGACTTAAAATCGTCAATGAAATACGTCTTGACAAGCCAAAAAGAAGGTCATCCTGATATTTTTATATTTTTCCCTCTCCCAATACCCTGACAAGCAAAAAAAGGTCATCCGAAATGAGAGAATGTGGATTTGGCGTAATTCTGGCATCAACATCATAGGGTAGGATAGAATTTTTTTTACCATATAGGCCAAAACATTGGGGGGATAATTGATACTCTGTCCCCCGCCAACTAATTATTCGGGGGGACCGTCCCCCGCCGTCCCCCGTGTTTTACGCCCATGCATGTAGGGTTATATTTTCCATCGTGCTAAGATTTAAGACTACGCCCGCTCGATATAATCGAAACGGACTGACTACTGTATATATTTAGATTTAAGAGGCACTATCAGAATCTCATTCACAAAATAGCATAGTCTGGGTTGAACGATCGAGGCACGCGGTCGCTATACCAGTCTGCGCAAAACACACGGACAGCAAAGCACTGGACCTACAAACGACCGTATTGTTTTGATTCAATAATTGTCTGGGCAGGGGCGTAGCCAGGAATTTGATCAGGCCTATTATTATTATTAGACGATTTGTGAAGCGCCGTAACATAGCCGTCGACCAAAACCAAAAGCGCTGTACAGTCAACTATACGATATGGTGAACAAATACTTGTTTAGGTCTTTAGCGAACATTTCACTCATTTCAGGTGAAGTAATCCCGGCCAGTGCATCAGGGAGCGCATTCCACAGAAGTGGGTTACCCCGAGTCATAGAACGCTCGCCAAACTTCGGCAAATTGAGGGGGGCATAATGTGATTTGGGGATGTTGAAAATCTTTAAAAACACATTTAAAACTTTAAGGTAGCCTTATTTTTTGGAGGGGTGTATATAATTACCGACCCCCCGTCGCTACGCCCCTGCCGACCGCCAATGAAGGTCGACGGGTTTGGTTTTTATCCGTTTGACCCTTTGACCCTGAGCTTGGGACCGCCCCAGATGCGCGTTTGAAAACCAAAATACAGTTGAACTACAGTAGGCCTACACTGTGGCTACACACGACAATATCACGCTCACTGGTGGTTTCTATTAAGGGTCGGGCCAGTGGGGGTGGAGTGGAGGTTGGGTGGGTGGGGCGAAGATTTAAGTACTTCATTATGTTAGAATGTTATTTAGGCCTAAATAAGCTAATGCCACTAATAATCAGTTACGAGGAATAATTTATCACTGCCCCTGCAAATACCGTACAACACTTTTCCATTTTCAATCCAAATAGCAGCAGAACTGTTTGATTTCATATAATATATGACCTCATGAGAATTGCCGATAACTAAGTAATTAGGTATGTAAATAGGTAGGTAGGTGGGTAGGTAAGTCAGTAGGAAGTAAGTAAGTATGTATAACAATTATTAAATTCCCGTAGTTCCAAATGAACTGACGTTTGCTGCAGAGCGAACATTATTTTGATTCGAGGCTTTAAGCTTTGGATGTGCAATGTAGCAATGGTAGGCGGATTTCACCTAAATAAAAAATCGCACTCGAGATGAGGTTAACTCAATTCACTTGATTCAGGTTACCGTAGACAAAAAGGAGTGGTACAGTAGTTTCTAATCGGTTTAATTAAAAGGTATGTTCCCACACCGGGAATCGAACCCGGGCCGCCAACGTGAAAGGCTGGAATCCTAACCACTAGACCATGTGGGATTACGATCGCTTACTTATATAACTAGTACATGTAGATACTGATATAATTAGGCCTTAGTTTATGACTTATTGTAAGCAGTTCATGGATCGGATTTGTATGATCATAAGTGTCAAATCTGCATTGGGATAATAGCAACGTTTAATTTTCTTCTTGAAATCTGTATGCCGATAGGTAATTACAATTTACACAAGACAGATACAACAGCGTCGACAGCTGATGATTTTAATCGCCATCGCCATCTGGCGAATTAGAATTCAATTAGCAGATGCAATAGCATACAAGCTTTAGCCTTAACACCAAAATTGTGACATTCTGAAACTTTACTTACTACAGTGTTTGAAGAATAAAAGTTCTAATCTGCATA
Source organism: Metaphire vulgaris (assembly GCA_018105865.1). NCBI lineage: Eukaryota > Metazoa > Annelida > Clitellata > Crassiclitellata > Megascolecidae > Metaphire > Metaphire vulgaris. Next base: position 10,814,426 of record CM030847.1, on the reverse strand, counting down.
TCAGTAATTACTGATGTCTTTTTCTTTTCTTCCTTTTTGGCAACTGCAACTGTAGGAGTAATATTCATCCTCTGCTGCACCTGGCGAACGCACAGAGAACTTATTTCACAGCGCGCATTTAGCCTAGCAATCTGCTAAAACCTCTTTCAAAATAACCAACTGAAAATGGTGCCTACCCTTACCTGTGAAATTAAAGAAAAGTTATTAACAAATATACAGTGGCATGTTTTTTATTGGTTCATAGTGTAGAAGTTTACGCCTATGCGTTCACTAGTTGTGCGCCATAGCACGTTGTAACGAACGCCATCTTCCCTCGACCTGGAAACGACTCCCTGGGAGACCAGGACGCTCACGGATCCAGCAGATAGGAAACGAATCCCCTCCGCTATAGCGCGACTGGAACGTTGCACTCGGACACGGACACTCCACTCGTGGAAGATTGGCACAACGGACCTCCGCTCCGCTGTCAAAGTGACTACGTGATGATGATGATGATGATGATGATGACGACGACGATGATGATGATTTTCATTAACGAATGAATGTATTAGGCAATGTATTAGCGTATAGGCATTCCCTGGAATACGCATGACCAGGGCCCAGGGGCGGTTCCACGTTGGAGATGACTGGGGGATACATCCCCTATCCGAGCTTCTTTTGCTTGTCAGCCTTTTCGGCAAGGTTTATTTACGTTTATTTACTGGGCAAAACACTGCTAATGACATTTTTTGCTTGTCAACCTTTTTCGGGATTTCATTGCATCCCGCACCAACTTCCTAGAAATTCATTGCCCTTCCCAGTCCCCCCCATCAAGAATTCTTGGAACCGCCATTGCGCATGACAGGTGCATCGAATGACCAGCTTTCATATTTTTGTTCGTCGGAGACTTACCCGAAAATGTCGATGTACCCCCTATTCTTTAACCCTGGCCACGCCACTGTTCAACGATTCAATCTAATTTATTATTACCGTTATTATTAAAACTCATTAAAATACTACAAGATAGTCACTAAAAACTGTGCTTAAAGCCTTATATAATATATAAATATAGATAGATAATAAATAAATATAGAGAAATAAATATATAAATCTATATTTTTAAAATAAATCTAAATGTTTTAAAATAAATCTATATATATAATAAATAAATATAGATAGATGTATAGATATATAAATACAGTATATATAGCCTACACACACACATATAAAATATGTTAACTTAGAAATGGAATCATCTGGGTACAAGGCGGAAATATAGACCCTAGCTCTGTTGATGAAATTTGTCCATCATCGAGTTATAGGTCAATGTATAACTTAACAGAGGCATTAGAAATCGTTGTATCTGGATCCATCTTCTCACTCTCTCTCTCTCTCTCTCTCTCTCTCTCTCTCTCTCTCACAGACACACACAGACACACACGCAAGCACACTACAACATTCCAACTCTTCCATCGGTGGTTCGTTGTTTAGATTCTCCCAATCGACTGGTCCTGTCCCGAGAGATCATAGGCTATCATTTCTCGATCTCGATGAAGCGAATCGACACTATCTCGCCTACCTTCGCTCTGCCTCTCTCTCTCTCTCTCTCTCTCTCTCTCTCTCTCTCTCTCTCTCTCTCTCTCTCTCTCTCTCTCTCACCTGGTCTTCATTACCCGAATTAGACACCGGCGCTGGCGGTTACCGATGCTCTGAAGTCGTCCGTCGTCGGCGTTCGCCGGTCGAGTCTTTGATCTTTCAGCGCTGCGGCTTCGACGGACGTTGCTTCGCAGGCCTCGGGCATTGAATCAAACGCGAATAAACATTTTCAATCAGTTGTGCTGCTGCTGCTGCTGCTGCTGCTGCAAACCGGGCATTTTCACAGCAGCGGACATATAACCACTTCGAGAAGACTTGTCACTTTACAGGTCAGTCAGAGTGGTCTTCTATGGAGTGGTCAGTCAGAGTGGTCTTCTACGGAGTGGTCAGTCAGAGTGGTATACAACGAAATAATTGGAGGCCTCAGTTTCTTTTCAATCAAAAAGTTCGTCGTCACATAGAAACTCATCAGCTGTTATTCTGCTTAAGTAAGTAAAACCTCGTTAATTTCTATAGCGCTTTGAAAAGCAGCACCGAAGTAGCTCCTTATGCTCGACCTATTATTATATTTTTTGTAGAATCGATGATTTAACGATGATAGTTAATTGTTGCTAGACGGACGGATTGGGGGAAGGGGGAGTTTCGCTTCGCATTCCACTTGCCAGAGATTCAGAACCCACAGCTGAACGTCTCTGAATGACTCGACAGCTTCCAAGCCCTTACCTTTGCGAAATCGCTCAAAGAAAGCTTTAAGGCCAGTCCGTCCACAGTTGTTCGTACGCGTGTTCTACCCAGAGGTGTAGCGACAGGGGGGTATATCGGTATATATACCCCCAACAAAAAATCAAAAATCAGACTATATTAAAATTTTCTGTGTTTTTTAAGATTTTCGAAGTTTTTAAGATTTATACTCTCAAGTCACATTATACCCCAAAAATTAAATTCCTGGCTACGCCCCTGGTTCTACCGTTTAACGTAATTAACTCTTAGAAACTCAGAGCGCTTAATAAACACAAATAAACATTTCTGACCGATTCAAACCTGCCGCGTTCTAAACCGGCGTTTGAACTAGAAGATTATTTTCCTCTAGTTCCTTTGATTAAACGACACTCAATACACGATTCAAAGTTTTGCCGCAACCTAAATGTCGGCGCAGTAAAATATCATCCCGACAGGCGTTCATGTGCCGAGTGAGGCAGTGAGCAGTGTTGCTTGTGTAGCGCTTGCACTCGGTCACGTGACCGTTCATCTAGTCACAACAGGTTCACACAAATTTTCCCACAAAAAGGCAATTTTAGTTGATTTTTTTCTAAGTCCATAGCTGTAATTCATGATTATAGCCTCATGCACTGTCCAAGGCAAGTCAGGGATGTTTTACATCCCCTAAGGCTCCCAACACTCCTCCAATTTGAGACCGACACCCTCAACATCCCACCCCAATCTTAGCCAGGGATGACCTTTCATGCTTTCAAGACTTTTTCAGCAGGGACCGACCCACACAATATACCGACACATCTCCCCCCTCCCAAAAAAATTGACAATCCTAGAATTAAATAACCGTGGTCCAAGTATAGGCTACAAAATATTTAATTAAGCGTTAAGTATTTTAAGAGTAATAATACGCAGGGATGTTGTACAGTCATTTTACGAGCTTGACTGCGACAGAAGAAAGATTTAAACGACCCTTAAGTCGGTTTCTGTTTTCTGTCCTTCTTTCTTCTGTTTTGTGTTGGTTTCCGCCGCAAGCGGGTTCTAACTTTTGTCAGCGGGTATTTATTAGGAGATGAGTGGACGTGAAGCTTGGGAGGCGAAACCTGGTTGGTGTAGTGGTGGTGGGGGGAGGAGGGGAGTTGGAACGGTCACACGAGCAGACGATGAAGATTGGAAGAAGAAGAAGAACGGAAGAGAGGATTTGGAGGGAAAGATTAGAGGGAAAGCGATTCGAAAGGGAAACATATGGCAAGTGGGAATGGCACGACCGATTGATATGTGCGGTTTTTTCTAGTGGGTTTGTCTTCCATCGTTCCGTCGATTGGGCCACGGGGCGGTGGCGGGGGTGGAGGGGAGGGAACCTCTACAAGTGTCGCAGGTCGGAGGAAGTCGAATGCGAACTCCCCCTTCCCCCAAGTGCACTTTGTAGTACACATAAATCGATGACAAGAGGAAAAATTCCGCACAGCAGTCAAGTGGAAAAGAGAATCTCAAGGCGTTCTCGTCAAGTGTCGTTATACGGTTACCGTATATGCCGATGCAGCAGGCGGAAGCTCTTTACGTGTTGAGATTGCGCTGCCGTTTGGCAATGTAAATTTTACTGAACTTAGCGTAATCTGATGCGTTCTGTTGCTGTGTCCGCCGCTACAAGGCAATTATTGGAACGACCATCGACTGTTGTAAGATGCATTGGCGTGAACTTGGATGGAAAAAGTGGGGGTGGCAACTCCTATGCCTACCCATTTCCCTATGGCGAAGTAACATTTTCCATGCCCGAATTCGAGCGTTGGGGGCCGGTGCTGATCTCCGGTCACTTAGGGGCAGTGTTTGGAACAATAGTTGACTAGACTATTTAAATACTATTGCAAATAGTTGAGCTTAAACACTATTTAAAATAGTTTTCCAATAGCCAATAGTTCGCAACTATTTAAATAGTATTTAAATACTATTTAATTTTTCGATGTCAAAATGAAAACTGTATTATCATTTATCACTGGCGAATGTTATAATCTAAAAGCACTGTCACTAGTTATCTGCACGATCACATTGATCAGTAATACAGTCACCTGTTAGGTTATTCACCAAAAGTCTTGATTAATCTTGAGGAGCAGCAGTTTCTCAAATGTTTTGTCACTTAAGCGATTTCTACGCTTTGAGATGATAACATAATACAACTATTTAAAATCAAGTATTTATGAATAGTGCTAAACTATTTATAAATACTATTTAAATAGGTAAGTCGCTAACTATTTAAAATAGTCGCTTAAATAGTTCAGAACTATTTAAATAGTATTTAAATAGTATTGACTATTTCAATAGTCACAACACTGCTTAGGGGTACAGCGACGCGGGTGGCACACGCCATAAACTTAGAGTAGATTTTGCGGGCTACGAAAGGATGCATGAATGAAACGCGGAGGTTTAAATATCAGAGAGAATTATTTCTTAAGAAATGGAGTAGTACTACATTTAAGCTAAACCCCTTAACTGGAGATCCCGGATATATCCGTCCATTTTACATTGAGTTACAGTTAAATACACGGTTAAGAGGTTAATTGATCTTCTTCTGAATAGAAATTCAGGAGGCGCTGTACAAATTGCATTACATTCCATGTTCATAGTTTCTATATTATAATAATGAAAGCGCCGTCAAGATGACACGAGAATTTCGAATTTATGGCAGAGGTGTCCATGGGTTGGGTTAACCCATGGTTTGGTTGGGTTGGGTTGGATTTGGTTGGGTTGGGTCGGACTTGTCCTTATTATTGGTGGGTTGGGTTGGGTCAAAAAATAAGTCATGGTTTAAGAAACTGTAATGTATCACAGTGGGTTGGGTTGGGTCAAGTAAACCTATTATCGGCATGGGTTGGGTTGGAGATTTGATGGGTTGGGTTGGATTGGGTTCTAAAAGTGGACCCATCATCCATGGACATCTTTGATTTATGGACGCATTCGACAGAGTGGCGTCCTACCCCTAGCCTGGTTTTCGCTAGATGGCGCCGCTGAAGTTTGGAATTCGAAAGAAAAACTGAAATTGCTGCATCCGGGATATAACGCTACAGAAAGATACCAGATTTCATGCATTTTAACGGTTTAACCCAGGGGTTGCGAACATATTTACAATGAAACAGGGTGGTGCCGGTTTTATTGCGCCACCCTGTAAGACATGCAACAAAATTTACTTCAGTCGATGTAAAAACTGAAACCTTCAAATCAAATCGGTTTCTGTTTTTATATTTTCAGCTCGACAAAGGAAATTTTCCAACTACGATGTGACGATGTATGTGTTAGTATAGTATAAACGAAGTTATCCAGGCCGGCCTGGCCTGCATTGCCGTTGGCTCATGTACTGTACAAACTGCGCCTGCTGTACCGATTGGCGGAGCTGGTTGAAAACCTAGAGGACCTATTCTCGCTCGCTGACCTGTAGAATTTGACTGATTGTTTTGAAGGAGGCAGGACTCCGGTGTCTGTATTTCACTCTTTGATTTCTTGCCCGACGGCAACATTAAAGCAAACATCGATGCAAACCTATACATCGTCTCGAGGTAAGTGCTAAGAAAAAAAGACAAAAGCAGCTGCTCGAACTAGTAGTCTCTCTAGTAGTCTCTAGAACTCTCTACATCTGCATCTACAATGTAGATTGAAAGATTTATGAATCCCCTTAGAATAAATGTAACAGATAAAACGTCTCTGTACACCGAGCAACGACTTTAAAGTTTTACCCAGAATTTCACCGTGGACAAACGTTTTTCTAGATTAAAATAGATATACAAAAGTAGAATATGTTTTCGAATATATTTTGAGAGTCGGAAATTCAACTGATCTGAAATTCAATTCACTGTAATGCTAATCAAGCAATCGATCAAACTATACATTCAGGGCCATATTAAGGCGGGAGCTGAGGGGGCGGGCGGGGCTGTAGCCCCCGGGCCCATCATTCATGAAAATAAGGAAAATAGGCCCACCGATTTTCTAGATAACCTTTTTTTGCTTGTCAGCACGATTTGGAAGGGAGATAACCTTTTTTGCTTGTCAGAGATTTTCAGTATAGGCGACGGCCTTTTTTCTCAGCCCCCAGGCCCACTCGGACCTTAATCCGGCCCTGTGTGCATTCTATTAATATACCTATTTTTATATAGAAATAGTTTTACAAATCCAGAGTATAAGTTTGAGCTATTTGTACAGGATTGGAAGTGAGCTCTGGCTCAAAAGGGATGTCTTCGTTTTAAGGTGATTTCAAGTTACACTAATTAATTATCAACTCCAAGTAGACTATTCGCCAAACATTTTGTGTATTGCTGACAATTGAATAAAAGCCTGACGTTTTAAAAATCTTGTATGATATAATCTTAGAGAGCTGGAGAACCAGTGAATCTTTGGATTTCATTTGGATTGGATATGTCGAATTTCAAGTTCCGCAATAGTCGTATAAGCGATACTGCTATATCTAAACATGTCCCTACATCCAGTTGCATGGGTCTGTATTCAGCATGGTACATAGCTGCAGTGGCGTAAACCTAGCGTCAGCATTGGGGGATAGAATAACTTCATTACGGGGGATATTGCATATTATGGTGGGGACTTAAAATAGCCCATGAAATATGTGTTGACAAAGAAAAAAAGAGGTCATCCTGAATCCTGATATTTTTTTATATTTTTCCCTCTCCAAATACCCTGACAAGCAAAAAAAGGTCATCCGAAATGAGAGAATGCGGATTTGGCGTAATTCTGGCATCAACATCATAACATGATGGGGTAGGATAGAATTTTTTTACCATATAGCCCAAAACATTGGGGGATAATTGATACGCTGTCCCCCGCCAACTAATTATTCGGAGGGGGGGTGACCGTCCCCCGGCGTCCCCCGTGTTTTACGCCCATGCATAGCTGCATACCTACAAAGCGCTTTCGCCAATATGCAGGCTGTTCTGGGTCTAGACAGAGCGTTACTCAGCTCGTGCATACGACTGAGGGCAGCGGCGTCCATTAATTAATTACCGACGCCGCCGATAGGTGGCCGAGCTGTTCATCATTAGCGTCTAAATCCTATTCGTTGCCGCTTCGTTAATTAATCGGTCACGTTTAGACGTTTTTAGAATTTAACGATCGGACGGCGACTGGCAAATTTATTATTCCTTTGAATGGCGGCTTTCATTGGTGGCGAGAATAATGCAAATAGAGGCTGCAGTTATTGCCCGTTGAACGGCGAACATGAAAGAAAGGGAGAGACAGCGGTGCTTCGCTGGAGAGAAAACAAATTGATGCGAACTGAAAGGTTTACGCAACTGCTAGACGTATTCGGTTTCACTGCCCGAGCAAGTCTAATAGGCATGTTAATCAGACGGACATCAACGTACCAAGAGACCCTGCAGACCTCCACGTGCCTTTAAATAGAATTTAAACTGAAAGTACTTAAACTACAATCGTATCGTCATGGAGCCTTAGTTTCGGGAATTATTATTCGGTAGTTTATCTACAGTGTAGGTCGATTAGAGATTTCAAGATCTGGTAATAATAATAATAATAATAATAATAATAATAATAATAATAATAATCTATAATATTAAAATCCTTATCTGTATGTCTCTCTGTCTGTTACCTTCAAGCGTTCTGATTGGTTGACTATTGGTAGACGGTTTAGACCGTTTAGTCCTTACGTCGCGATGCGTTGGTGGGCGAGCGTTGACTATTGGTAGACCGTTTAGTCCTTACGTCGCGATGCGTTGGTGGGCGAGCGTTGACTATTGGTAGACCGTTTAGTCCTTACGTCGCGATGCGTTGGTGGGCGAGCGTTGACTATTGGTAGACCGTTTAGTCCTTACGTCGCGATGCGTTGGTGGGCGAGCGTTGACTATTGGTAGACCGTTTAGTCCTTACGTCGCGATGCGTTGGTGGACGATGTTCGAAGACGACGTTGCTATTGGTAACAATTGTTCGTAGAACCGGTTTAGTCGAGTCATTGCAGCGTCAGAGGGCTGGGCGTGCGACGACGTTGCTATTGGTAACAATTGTTCGCAGCCTGAGGTAGTTTTAGCGTACACAAAAAATACGTGTACAGCGTCACAAATGGCCACAGTTGCGTGATTTTAACGTACATAGGCCTAATTATTAAGTGGCGCAGAGCTTGGCTATAGGTGGCGATCATTGAAATGTTGTTCAGCATGAATTCAATGATTGGGTATTAGGTATAGGTATTGGATTAGTATTATCCTGCACTGCGAGCGAAGCGAGCGAAGCGAGCATCTTTCTAGTAGTAATAATAATAATAATAATAATAATAATAATAATAATAATAATAATAATAATAATAACAACAATAATCACCATCATCATCAACATCATCATCCTCATCATCATCATCATCATCATCATCATCATCATCATCATCTCTTTGTTCTTTCATTAACTGAAGTCGAGGTGCATGAACTTCCTTCTCTCCAGCAATGTCTGCCCGTGTTCTCCTGACTGCAGGAAAGCACTGGATATAATAACGTAGAGAATGAACAGTTGACCGAATATCAGCTTTCGCTTGCTGCATAGCCTACATCGCTTGAGAGGTCGATTCCTGTAAATATCGCGATTAATTATTATTCTTTCTGCAAATGTGATTACCGGGTGCTAGGCAACGGCATATAGCGACGGGAGGTATATCGGTATCCATAACCCCAACCAAAAATCAGTCTAACTGAAGTTTTTATGTGGTTTTTGAAATAGTAATGACTAGTTAAGCAATGACTAGTTAAGATTAAGATTTACACCCCCAAATTTAAACCAGATTTATACCCCCAAATCAAATTCCTGGCAGCGCCGCTGATGTTAGGCAGAATGAAAGGTGGTATGCCTAAGGGAAAGGGTAACCGCCCTCATTCAGCGACTGAAATTTGAATGCGCTAACGAATAGCCCACGGTCTATGTGCCGAAGTCCTGTCTTTAGGGTATAGCCAAGCCAGCTCACAAACGCTTGGTTATAGTAGCTTCATTTTGGATGGAACAGAACATCTTCATTTGGAGCGTTTGCGTTAGCACTGTTTGTCGTGTTTGGTTTCCATATTTTGCAAACATGGCACATAAACAGGGGAGATGGGAATTTGGGAGAGAGTCAGAGGGAGAGAGATACAGAGAGAGAGAGAGAGAGAGAGAGAGAGAGAGAGAGAGAGAGAGAGAGAGAGAGAGAGAGAGAGAGAGAGAGAGAGAGAGAGAGAGAGAGAGAGAGAGAGAGAGAGAGAGAGAGAGAGAGAGAGAGGAGCGTGTGCAGTATACTAAGCCAAGCAGGGTGAGTTGTGTTGGATGAATTTGTTCTTGACATTGTTTCTTGAAATTTATACAAACATGAATACCTGGAATAAACAACAATAACAAGATCTTATAGGCGACAGTGTCACCTATAATACAATAAGCGACAGTGTCAGAACTCGCGAGCAACCATTTAAGTATATATAGCTGTTGAACTGCATGGTCTCCGAACTCAACAGTCAAATCCCTCTTGCCAAGACCATCCGAAGTGCCCCACTCCCTCCTCAATCATGCATACTGGAATGATATTAGCCTGATTGGGAAGATGGCGAAATATGAGGCCCTAACAGTTCGGACATTTGAACTAAAGGCTGTTTTGCCTCTGCTTGAGCAAGAAGCATAATACTCGAGTAGGCCTAACACGCCCAAAATGTCTCTGATGTCCTATAACAACGACAAAGCTTCGAATAGTAAACGGATCGTTGAGGAAAACCTTAATCTACCCCCCACCTCCCACCCGGAGTTCAAGCTCGCAGTTGAGTCGACGCGTCATTGTCTTCGTTCGTTGCTAGCAGTTGGACGGAGTGGAACGGCAGTTTGGGCCTTCGATTCCGTCGAACCCATTAAGGCACCGCTGTGCTGCCACCGAAGCCGAGACCGGCGTGTGTCCGTTTGTTTATCGTCGCCTCCGATAAACTGGAGATTTAAGTTACGTACGGAGGAGGAAGGAGTCTGAGCAGACAGTCTTCGATAGAACAGAGACAAATTCGGTTCGTCTTTCTGTTAAATTAAACAGCGGAAACGGTGCGAACGAGTTTCTAATTATTTCAAGAAGACGAGCCAGAAATAATTGACTAGAGGAGGTTTAAATCGCGTTGTTATTTCCTAATATGGGATTTTAGTCGCGTCTTTATAAACTTAAAAGTAGTTAAAGAATCGTGTTTTGTGTGGAATTCACAGGCAAGCAATTTGATTGCGAAGTTGCGTTTCTAAGGGGAATCGATAGAAATCATCCTCAATATTAAGAACATATCGTGCATTTTGAAATGCGTGCCACAAACTGGTGCTTCTATGCAGGGACGTCATTTGAGGGGGCAGGGGGGGGGGCATTTGCCCCCCTGATTTTGAGGGGAAATTTTTTTTGCCATTGTTGTGTTATTTAGATTTTTCACGCCCTAAAGGAGTGCTTGATGATGTCGAGTAATTTGAAGTAACTACTTTAACTAACCGTGAAAATTGGCTGACAAGCAAAAAAAAGGTCGTCAGCTTTTTCGCCAACTTGTAACTTGTCAGGTCGAAAGTGTTTTGTCCCCCCCCCCTGAAAAACAGTGAAATGACGTCTCTGCTTCTATGCATCATTGAGGACGCTATAGACGGTTAAGATCATTTCAGATATAAAGAGTTTCAGGTGATTCTACATGCGGATTGGCGTAGATGAGCTGTTGTCAACACGATTCGCTTGTATTCGTGCATAGAGGGAATGCGTACTTCGTGGATTATAATTTATAGAGCACTTCCGGAGGGGGTGTGACTTCCCCACCTTTGGCTTCGACTTACGGACTATGGAGTGTGATGATGATGACAATAATAATAATAATAATAATAATAATAATAATAATAATAATAATAATAATAATAATAATAATAATAATGACGACGATGATGAAGACAAAGAATAAAGTAGACAGACAGCCTAAGAGAAGCAACAAGAACTAAAGACAACATCGAGCTGACAAGGAAAACCAGAAACAGAGAAGAGCGGAAATCCATGGTCGCCGACGTAGCAATACATGGCACTTGAAGAAGAAAGAAGACACTTTGAAACTGACGTGTTATCTGATCGATCATCTTATCTAACAATGATGTCCGATGAAGTTTGCTGTTACTGCTTATAGAAACAGTAAAATAATTAGATTGCCCTGTTTACAAAGATGAAGAAAGGCGAGCCGCCTTACCAATGAGGCCTTATGCTTAAGAAAGACAATGCATGTGAATCCTTCAATGGTGGTGGCGTTGCTTTAAGTTTAAAGTTTAATATCTCGGACAAGTCTGGAACAAAAGCGATTTGTTATTATTATTATTATTATTATTATTATTATTATTATTATTATTATTATTATTATTATTATTATTATTATTATTATTATTATTATTATCATCCACGAGATTTTACTTACTTTACTTATTATTATTATTATTATTATTATTATTATTATTATTATTATTATTATTATTATTATTATTATTATTATTATATTGATAGATGATTTTGATTATGAATACCATTTTGGAAATTATCTATTCGAAGCAAAATCGACTGTCAAAAACTGGGGCTTTCGCGACCAATAATAGTGAAGACTGCAAATAATTTACGACACTGCCGCGGTTTATTATAATGGCCGCATTGGCGCACTCACACAGTTTCGGTCAGAGAGGAAAGACAGATGCCAGCTATGCGGTATAGTTTCAAGTAAACCTGAAAAATTGGAACAGATTTGAGCATTATCTTCGACTCAGAAGAGGGTCGTTGCACCCAAAACGGCCCTCGAAGTCTCAGGGTCTCAGGGCAGCACAGCTGCAAACAATTTATGGCGGCGGCATATTGCCAGTAAATTCTGAAAGTTTTTAGAACAGTGTTGACTCGGCGGAATGTTATCTTCTCCTCTCTTGGAATTCAATACGTGCTCTGTGCTGTGTCATATTCAAGTGCCGCGCATAAAGCAGCATGCCAACACGAGCTCGTTTATACGCTATAAATAATTATTGAGGTCATGACCCGTTGGATTGTCGTTAGTAATTATAATGCCCGTTACATCTACATATGCAATGTCTTTGTAACGTTCTTTCTGCTTTAAGGGTGGGGTGAGCTGTCAGGAATTTTTGGTTACGTTTTGCGTTTTCTGCCAAGGGTTATAGTGTTTATCAGATGTTCATCAAATCTGTGTTTCTTTACGGTCGTCAACGACTTTCCTTCATTGACAGCATGACAATGCTTGCTGTTTGCGCATAGTTCTGACTCAGGCATATAACAGCGAGTCGATTATCGTGACAAATACATGTCTTAAATCAATAGATAACATTCGATTGCGTTCTCAAACTGTTGTCGATTAATCGCGATGTTGTCTTGCATTACATTCCATAGTTTTAAAGTAAATCATATATTTTATGTAATTATTTCAGAAGGCATGCCAGCGGGTGTAACGCCTTAGCAGTTCTAGAAACGTTACATAAGAATCGAGTCAAGATGACGTCACCCGGAAGTCGTCTGCTGGTTCTACTTGCAATCATATCGTCTGCCATTCGGGGCTTGAGTGACAGACCGGTCTTAGGAAGTCCAACGAAGGGAATTGGATCTAGGACTAGCGAAGGACAACGTAAGGCTCTAACACGGACTAAGGAACCAAGGCTCACGTGTCCTTTTAAAGCGGTGAGCTCATTTTTATCTCAAACTAATTGGATATCTGTCATCTGAGCTGCCACTAATAATCAATGCTGGGCACCAACTACTGTGAAAGTAGTTCAACTACTGTAGTGAACTACTTGATAAAAATGTAGTTGTAACTACTAGTTAACTACTTTTTCCACAAAGTAGTTATTAACTAATTGGTAACTACTTCCTGAGTAGTTAACTACTTTGCAACTACTTTTGACCCTGCAACGCTCAAATAAAAATATCCATTGTTCAATGTCTTGTTTTTTTAAACACCACACAAACACTGTCAACACGAACATCAATTCTATCAATATAAGCTGCTTCTGCAGCAGTTCTGCTTATGTAATCAATGTAATGAATGATTACTCAGTTCTTGCATGTACCACAGTCGGCAATGAAGTTTTTATCATCACTGCGTTCACTCTTTTTACGTGGGTTCACGAAACAGCTTTTGACTAATTGGCTATTCATATTTAATGATATCTATGAGTTATTAAGAATTAATCTGTTAATTCTGTTAACTTTTATTACTATTATTAATTATATCTCCTCAGTAAACAACACGAACCTGTATTTTTGGTACTACTAAAAGTTGTGTAAGTATGAGACCGGAAATCAGGAATAGAATATTATATTACTGGTAGGTAAGTAAGTAAGCTTGTATGCACAAGGGCAACAAGGGCAGGCATGGGTTACATCGACGATGTGCCCGCTACACGACAGAGTCTCATCGAAGAGCTCACCGAGAAGCCTGGCGTCAGCGTTGTTGGCAAAAGCGGGTTTAAGCGGCAAATAATGTTTTAACAAAAGTAGTTGACCACAGTAGTTAACTACTTTACTTGATAACTACTGCAGAAAGTAGTTAAACTACTTGTAGTTAACTACTTTTTCACACGTAGTTACTAACTACTCTGTAACTACTAAAGTGTAGTTAAACTACAAGTAGTTACCTACTTGTAGTTAACTACTGCCCGGCATTGCTAATAATGTATATACTAGGCAGTGGCGTCGCTAGGGTTGGTGTCACCCAGTGCGGTAAAATCGTGGTGTCACCCATTTAGACTTGGGACCTCTTCTAAATCTTTCTTATTTTTCCTTCTCAAATATACCGTGACAAGCAAAAAAAGGTCATCCTTGTTTGGTGTCACCTCCCTAGATGGTGTCACCCGGTGCGGTCCGCACCCCCCGCCCCCTCTCGACGCCACTGAATATTACTAGGTAGGTTATATATTTTGCATAATAATTTTGGCCCTCTGTTCTTAGTTCCCGAAGGACTTATGAAAAAATGCCTATATATATATATATATATATATATATATATATATATATATCGATGCCACCTGCGCTCGGCGTCTACGACTGACGTTCTCGTGCCTCGAGTACGGCGTTCAACGATCGGTGGCCGTGCTTTTCCGGTCGCTGCTGCTCGCGTCTGGAATGGACTTCCGCCTCACGTCACACGTGAGGTCATCAACGACGCTGGAGACATTCAAGAAGCACCTTAAGACTGAGCTATTCATTAGATGCTATGATGTAATGTGACCACCTCTCTGTACTTATAATTATAGGCAATTTTATTTCTGTTTCATATTGTTATTGTTACGTGCCCTTGCAGTCGTTAGACATTATGTCACGTTAATCTTGTCGTTTAATAATATATATATATATATATATATATATATATATATATATATATATACACAAAGTTGTTATATATACAGTGTAAATAAGTAGCATTTGCTCCAGTAAAGAAGCACCATGTTGACCAGTTAGCTAATTGATCCATAACGAAAATCGGACCAATTAGAACTGACAATGGCGGATTACGATGGTAGTAGTAGTTTTGTCGTAGTAGTAGTTTTGCACTAGAAGTAATTCTGTAGTAGTTGTTGTAATAGTAGTAGTAGTAGTAGTATAGTAGTAGTAGTAGTAGTAGTATAAGTATTATTATTATTATTATTATTATTAATTATTATTATTATTATTATTATTATTATTATTATTATTATTATTATTATTAGTAGTAGTAGTAGTAGTAGTAGTAGTAGTAGTAGTAGTAGTAACGACGGCACTTTTTGCAGGAGGAATCGTCGCAAACGAATTCCTTTCTTTGGACTGTGAACGGTCGACGGCGTCCTTCGTTCTTCTTCGGAACGATCCACGTTCCCTACTCCCTCGTCTGGAGTCACATTCCGTCGAACGCCAAGGCAGCATTCCGTCGGTCGGACGACCTTCACCTCGAACTCGACCTCCTCGACCCGGAAACGATCGCCGCCCTCTACCGGTGCCAGCTGCTCCCGCACGGAAAGTCGCTCGTCGACGTCATACCCCGGTCGCTCTACTTCCGGCTGAAGCGACATCTGCGGTACGTCCGGCGGAGCATGCCCCGCTGGTTGACGCCGGCCCAGAGGGGTCGAGGCATCGTCGCCGACTACCTGTTCGACGCGCTGACCGGCAACTGGGAGCGCAGACGACCGATCTACGTCATGATGATGATCAATTCGCTGACCGAGGCAGACGTGAGGCTGCGGGGAATTCCCGTCCTTGACCTTTACCTTGCGCAGGAGGCGCGCCGGATGAAGAAGAAAAGAGGAGCCGTCGAGAGGGTCGAAGAACATTGCCTGCCCCTCAACGAACTGAATCTATCACAAGTAGGAATTCAAAACATGATCCTTATAATCAGGGTTTAATCTAGGCCGTTTCCGGGGGAATTGCCATTTCCCCCGGAATTTCAAATTCCCCGGAAATTTTGGCATACTGTATCAACTTACAGTGCTACCTCAGGCCCCCTAGCTGACTTCCCCCGGCCTTGTCAGTTACCCCCGGAGTCCAGGAGTCTAGATTTAACGCTGCTTATAATATAGTAATAACTTAATTCTATAAACTTACAAATAATAAATAAATTCTACTAACGAGTTAGTTAAGCCAACTTAAATAGCTTTCGTCAAGATTCTTTAATGCGAGCAGCGAAGACTTTTCTCAGACATTGACACGGGTCCTTTTCTTGTAACCCAACACAGCCTATTATGATTCGGACCAAACCCAACCAACTAGGGCAATGCGGTTACTTGACCCAACTCAACCCACCGCAATACATCACAATTAATTAAATCGTGGCTTATTTTCTTACCAAACTCAACCCAACACACCATAAACATGAACATTTCTGACCCAATCTAACCCAACCCATGCATGCTTGGACCCAACCCATGTTCGCATCAGACTTTCCTATGCTTTATGCGCCAGTCTTAGGATCCAGAGAAATGCAGCGAAAGAACCAATGATTCCGTTGGCAAGATTTCGTCTAACGATGCAAAGTAAAAGAACACTGCACTCAAGTACATTGTCTATGCGACTACCGTAGTCTTCGGGCTGTTTACGGTAAGGTAATAATATCTGCCACACGGAGACCCTAGCAGATCTAACACAGAGATTTTCAGGAGCCGAGATGAGGAATAGACGGAACTCGGTCCATCGAAAGATATCAAAGAGTCGGGGAGGCGCGACACCGTTCCGTTGAAATCTAAACAGATATTCTGGATTCACGACTTCTCTCTCTCTTTCTCTCTCTCTCTCTCTCTCTCTCTCTCTCTCTCTCTCTCTCTCTCTCTCTCTCTCTCTCTCTCTCTCTCTCTCTCTCTCTGTCTCTTTTCTCTCCCACTGTCTTATATTTCCCACGCGCCCTATGACTGTTACCAGCTGAAATGCGAAGCGAGTTTTAGTTCTGCTGCCAACGTATAGACCCCATGCAGGTCGACTGTATCTTCAGTTTGTCTTTTACAATCGGTCGAATTGGAACAAAAACGAGCCTAGGATTGATATATCCAGTGTATCCAATGGCATAGCGTGGGTTGCCAGAGCCCCCCGGGGCAAAAGAAGGATTGCGCCTTCAATAATTCCCCCCCAAATGTCGTGACAAGCAAAAACGTCTTAGCATCTTATTCGCACCTTCCAAGTTCCAACAACGGCAGCAATAGACTCGGAAAAATTCAGTTCTTTGCGAATGACATGTCGCCTAATTTCATTATTTATTATTAATTTATTATATTATTCAAGCGTCCCGCCCCCAGTCGACTCAGCTGTGAATGAGTACATCGAGTGTCAATTAGGTGGAGGGAAAGGCTGGCAATCCGCCCTCATTCAGCCGTCGCCATGTAAAACTGTTACTGAAGGCGCTAACCCTTCGGTTCTCCGACGATTCCACGATGGAGTGTATACCCGAGTGACACCGTAATCAATCGTTGGTTGTTCTGGACGATTTTCAGGCAATATTTATACTGAATCGAACGCTTTGGCATCACGAGTTGCATCGCTTCGACCCCTCCTCCTCCTCCTCCGCCGATTTCCTCTCGTCCTCTCCCCTCCGCCCCAGGGCACCACCATCACCACCACCACCACCATCATCATCGTCATCGTCGTCGTCGTCGTCAGTAGTAACCTCTGACGACCTCGTCCACCATTACAACTGCGGTGACCTGAACGCCCTTCTCTTCGCTCGCGACTCCGTCCAATTCCCGAATCTTGCGCACGAGTCGAGCGGCGGATCGCCTCCTCCGCCGCCGCCGCATGCATCTTCCGTCGATCGCTCCGGTTCCGCCGAAGAGGAGGAGGAGGAAGAGACGGCGAGACAGATCGACGAGTATTTCCGCGAGAAACTTATCTTCAAGAGGAACGAAAAGATGGCCGAAAGAGTCGATCGGTTGCTGACAATCCATCCAAAGACGTCATTCTTCTTCGCCTTCGGAGCAGGTGAACGTAATCTGTATACGATGGACTTATATTATATGACTTCAAGTCACTGTGGTTATATTGACATTCGAGTCATATTTGCTACAGCCTGCTGATGCATTATGCAGGCTGGTTTATTAAAAACGAAGCTCAGTTTGACTTAGAGCAGCGGTTCTCAACCTTTATAGTGCCGCGACCCTTTTAATTCAATTGCCCATGATGTGGCGACCCCCAGCCGTAAAATCACTTTCGTTCATAATGTAAACTGCTAAAAACATTAATGCTACGACAATCAAAATGTTCGAAATCGTTATTATTTAATTGTCTCCATGTCTATCCTCGAATGACAATTATAGTAAAACAACTAGTAGGCCTACGTCGTAACTACCACTGAGGAAATTTTGTACAATAACAAGAAAAGAGACAACCCCATATGTCTGATGGTATCGGACGACCCCTGGCAAATCGTCATTCGACCCCCGTGGGGGTCGCGACCCACAGGTTGAGAACCGCTGACTTAGAGGTAGTTGTATTGTGAATCAAAAACTACAATTTTTAAAATAAAATAATCGGTTCAGTATTTGTAAAGCTGTGCTGATAAGTGCATTGGCTTAGTTTTTTAGTGGACACGGTGTATCTGGCGGAGATCGTGTGAGAAGACGACTGACCGATTGTGTGGTTTTGCAGGTCATTTCATTGGAAACAATTCCGTTATTGAGATACTGCAGAGAAGAGGATACAACATATCACACACTCCACCTACCCGGTCGCCATCACCTGAGAACAGGTGAGTCAAAATTAGTCGAACTGTTGAATGTGGTAGGTATACGTTAAATGAAAATTTAAGTAGGAACAATAATATTAATAGACGAAGACTAAACTGTTTTATCGTAAATCTAAACTGAAAATTTAAAGCTCCTAGTCTTCGTAACTGCCTCAACCGACTTTAGAGGCCCAATAGAAATTTTAAAACATTAATCTTATTTCGCAATAACGCAAGGAAAGCGTATTCCGACCATTTTGCTCTGAAACTCCAGTACCAATAGAGAATCAGCCTGAAGTAGATGTGTCATCCTATCGGTTAAGCCATTTTGCTATTCTCATAGGATTTTAAAGACGCGTAACAAAGGTGTGTTTCTGGTAACATTTTAGAAAGATAATTTGCAACAAATTTCAATACCTAGGCCTATTTCTCTCCCTTTGCCTTATTTAGCAAAAATATGATTAATTCTACCTATTATATTTGCCATATTTTCATTCGAATTGAATCAGAGCTTTTGTTTTGCCATTTATTCTTTTCAACTAACGTTCACCAGTTGGCGTAATGCATTTTAAATATCACGGGCTATGATTAGGGTCGCTGAAATGGGCCGTGGTTCTAAAATGTTTGGGAAACCCTGCTTTAGATTAGACTGCTTAGGGGCTGTCCATTAATTATGTCAACAATTTTGGGGCAATTTTTGACCCCCTCTCCTGGTCAACAACTGTCAACTTTCAGTTACCCCCTATAATTATGTCAAAAACTTTTGACCCGCCCCCAAGATCAATGACAGGTCCCAATAACAAGGTTATTATTTTCTGCGGTGATGACCATTTTTTCCTTTTTTGCTCATCGAGTGTCAAAATGTGGTGGTGATGACCTTTTTGCCATGCTTTTTTCCATTGTAATAAGTAGTATTCCATGAAATTTCCTATTTTTGATTATTTGTAAAGAGTGAAAGTGTTGACGACAACTTCTCTTGACCCTCTCCCTCTGTCAACAACTGTCAAACTTTTTCAAACCCCCTCCTCCCTAAATTGTTGACGTAATTAATGGACAGCCTCTTAATAATACACATTTTAGGAGTTGGGCTTTCCCAAACATATGATATTATTTATAGGGGATTATTATTATTATTATTATTATTATTATTATTATTTCCGATCACACTTGCAGCTTTCGGCCGATGGAGAGTTCGTTGCATCCAGGGTGCGATTTGTGACCTGGAGCAGTGGGGGGAGAATATGTCGAGCTTGGGGGGATGTAGTTGTTGGGAAATGTCGCAGTGGGGGATGTAGTGGTGGGGGATGTAGCAGTAGGGGGATGCAGTTGGGCAGTGGGGGGAAGATTCCCCCTTCCCCCTACAAATCGCGCCCTGGTTGCATCTGAAGTTTTCTATGAGTCTCGGCAGATTTCAGCCTGCTAAATTTAGGCTAAATCGAATATCAGTCTAACTCAGTAGTCGATTTGTCCAAGAATCAGTAAATGATCGAACTCCATCGGACCAGAATTCGACACTACTACAAAGGAGTCGGACAGCCAGAAAATAAAACCAAAACTGTTACCCTTAGGCCTTAACCCAGTGTGGACTTTAATCGTCTGCAAATCTACATAGCCTTAAATATACGAGCTACAATATTGTCGAACTACTTTTTAAAATGAAATAATCAATGATAACAGCTTAATAGCTAGTAGACGTACGTACAATTGTCCGATTCTTGTCTTAATTATTTAAAGAGGAAAACACAAATCGGAGCGTCGAAAGACTGGCGATCGTCGTTGGCTTCAGTCGATTTCAGATCGTTCAGAGACAGACAGTCTTCACCTGAAGCGCTCGCAGTTCAACGATCTTTGGATTCGCCATGATAACAATCGGTAGTCTTACTATGACTTTACTGCATTTCCTCTAATTTACTTACTTGTTATTTTAGAAGCGCTTCAAAATGCTTATTTAGCAGTTATGTAAGACTTCGAATGACAGAAATCAATAATATAGATATAGGCCTAGGCCTAAAAGTCTATCAACACAATTAAACGATCCACCATAAGCATTACTTCCATTGCCACGACACCGTTGCTGATGAAAAGGTCTAAATCTCCAGGATGTAGAAAACTGTGGTCCTTACTTTTTAATAGCAGTCCGATCCGTCACCAGTGGCGTAGCCAGGTTTTAGCACTAGGGGAGCGGCGCTAAAAAGACGGCACTCTTCAATCCGCACCAAAAGGTGCCGCCACACCGAAATTTTTCCTTTCTCCCCAAGAAACGTCAAAAAATCTCGACGAGCAAAAAGATCCCTCATGGCTACCGCCAATGCAACAATGCAAGGGGCTGTCCATTTATTATGTCAACAAATTTTGACCTCCCCCTTGTCAACAACTGTCAACTTTCAGTGACCCCCTATAATTACGTCAAAACTTTTGACCCCCCAAGATCAATGACAGGTCCCAATAACAAGGTTATTATTTTTGAGGTGATGACCATTTTCCCCTTTTTTGCTCATAGAGTGTCAAAATGTGGTGGTGATGACCTTTTTTGCCATGCTTTTTTCCATTATAATAAGTAGTATTCCATGAAATTTCCTATTTTTGATTATTTGTAAAAAGTGAAATTGTTGACGTCAACTTCTCTTGACCCCTCCCCCTGTCGACAACTGTCAAACTTTTTCAAACCCCCATAAATTGTGGACGTAATTAATGGACAGCCCCTAATGGAGAAGCTCGATTTAATTTTTATTTTATTGCATTTCCGAAAAAGGCACCACTTTTCTTAAAATTTCTTTAGGGAAGCGGGAGCGGGCATCCCTAGCTACCAGGGACGTAGCTAAGCCTGAGTAGGATTTTAGGTTTGAGGGGCTGAAGCCCAAGATTCACTCCCTTTCTTCCTTTTGAGCCCACAACGTCATTTTGGCTTGAATTCATTTGGGGGCTAGCATCAGGCATGGGGGGGGGGGGGGCTTGAGCCCCAAGCCCATTTCTAGCTACGCCACTGTCCTCTACTGAAGGTTGAACAATTTAGAATTGGAATTGTCCTATCTCCACACTACTGTTTTGCAAAATCAAACTTACAATAATATTACATTGTCATACTTTGCTCTTTCATAAGATTAGCGTCTATGGAGTTGGCCGATCGTCGTTTACTGTATGAATTCTATATGCTGAATGATATTTTTGTCTTAATGTCTTAATAGCTTTAAATTCGGTGACTTCGTTCATCAGCAGCATATTCACGACACTAGTCCAGTAATGTCCATGACAGCGTCACGAAGTCCATGGTCAGTCGTCATGTCATCGACGTCGTCATTGTCATCGCTGGTCACGACGGCTGTCGGCGTCATCATGTTCTCACTCTCGACTGTCGTTGTTTTCACAGCGGAGACGTGAGGCGACGAGAAATTCTCCTCTTTTCTCTGCAATCGATCTACCTCATTTCGCGGAACTTGAAAACTGGAAGCGATCGTTACACGTAACTTGCTGTAGCGAGGGAGTCTATAGAAACTCCGTTCTATTTGATCGGTGAAGTGACCTTATTGAACTTTCTTACTGAACGCAGGGTGGCATTAAGTCAGGGTTGGAGTTGCCGGTGAGAGGGGGGGGTTTGAACCCCCCAGCTAACTTTGCAACCATCCAAACAATCTATTGGGTACATGCAGTTTTTGTCATTCATTGAATTTCAGTCCTCAACCCCCCAGCTCAAATTTCACAACTCCAACAGTGCATTAAGTGAACCCTAAGTGAAAATCGGACTGGCAGAATGTATGACTAAAATGACACTATAGAAGTTTCTTAGTCAGTCAGTCAGCATGACCAAACTACAGTGCAGTGTATTGACAATTCATTAACGTGCAGCTTCTGACAGAGATACAGTAGGCCTATTATTATCCCGCACTAGTAAATGAAACTTGGTGTAACGACTCTTAAACTTCGCGTTTTGGTCTTTGTAAATTTCTTAAGGTAACTATTAGATAATTAGGGGCTGTCCATTACTTACGTCAACAATTTAGGGGGGAGAGGGTTTGGAAAAGTTTGACAGCTGTTGACAGGGGGAGGGGGTTCAAGAGAAGTTACGTCAAAAATTTCACTTTTTTTAAAATAATCAAAAAACAGGAAATTTCATAGAATACTACTTATTACAATGGAAAAAAGCATTAGAAAAAAGGTCACCACCACCACATTTTGACACTCGATGAGGAAAAAGGGAAAATGGTCATTAACACAAAAATAATAACCTTGTTATTGGGACCTGTCATTGATCTTGGGGAGGAGGGGTCAAGAGTTGTTGACGTAATTATGGGGGGGGGGGAATTGTGAAAGTTGACAGTTGTTGACAAGGGGGAGGGGGTCAAAAATTGTTGACATAATTAATGGACAGCCCCTTAGACACAACTGCTTCATTTTTGTTTCATAACACAAGTTCTCAAATTAGTAGAAACTATAACTGCCTTCCTCGGCACATGATGATGAACTTGTCAGGTTAAGGTATTCCAAGATATTATTCCATCTACTACTTTACAAAGTCCTGATATTGGCTTCAAGGTGTTGCCACAATACTACTTCTTACCATCTCCATGACTCCATCCTCATTTCACTATTACACCAACAAGCAGTATCTGGATATTCTTATTGCATTAAATTTTTCAAAACTGTACAAGATAATCAGTGGCATAACCATGCAGTGGCGGGTTGGGAGATCGATCTCCCACGAAATAAAATGGGAGATTTGGTGTGAAATGGATATTGGTTCTAAATTTGTAAAATGGGAGAATGATGCTACTGATTTAAAAATTGATTATCTTGTCAATCAGTTTCAAATTTTGCTGTCTTACATTTTGCCCAATCTCTTTTATATGCCTTTCTTGTTACCACTGCATCTATGATATACAGAATGTGATATACAGAACGTGACCACTACCGTAATTTACAGAGATTAGTCTTACTAATTTACACAGAGATTTGTTTTACTTCACAACAATTATCAAATTTTTAAATAATTTTTTGTACCATTATTTGTGTATTAAAATATACATTTGCTTCACTTCAGAGTTCTGACACTGGACTTTAAACAACATCAATGATTCATGGTATCATGCAAGAAACAATGAATTTCCTCACAATAATATATTCATTATGCACAAAGTCAGCACAATCTGAAAACAGCAAAATACTACTACTCTAGGCATATGAAGGCAAAGCAAACGAATAGAAACATTACAGCATTAGATCACATACACGTTATTTAATACAACACCCACAAGTACTATTAAATACACATGGATATACCAGTATATATATATATATATATATATATATATATATATATATATATATATATATATATATATATATATATATATAATATTATATTATATATATTCATATCAAACAAGTTGATATGGAAAAACACCAACACTGATATGGCCTGTGTTTAATTTTATTACAATAACTTTATACAAATACACACACAAAGCAAATAGCCTAAACTTATTGACATCTATCCACTTTTGATCAAAGTGCCATCGTTTTCAATGCCATTATGAGGCCATCCATAAAGTACGTCATGCTCCGAGGGGAAAAGGGTATAAGAAAGTGACAGTTTGTGACTGGAGAGGGGTAAAGATCACGTGTAATGTCATGCTTTTCACATGTGTAAAACCCAAAATATACGATATTTTACTTTCTCTTCTGATGTATGCATTCTAACAAAAGATGTCACGTGTATATAGTAATTATATTCTGATAGGTACATGGAATTTTAAATATCAATTACATTTGCTATCATTGAACGAGAAACTCAAATTTATTGGATAGAAACCCTGTGTGCTTTAATTTATGAATGACGTTTAAGAGGAGCTCTGAGATTTGTGTCAGATTATGACATGGTGAGTGAGAGGGGCAAAAACTGTCAAAAAAGCACGATGTAATTTATGGACGGTCCCTGTTTTACAACCATCATCTGCAGGAAGGCCATCCAATATTTAATAACGCTCTTCATTGATGTAGACGCATCTTAAAACAAACACAACACACATTCATTCAAACAGATGCCTGTCAATCAGTATTGGTTTCTAATTCCCCGAAAATGCCTACAAGTTCTTGCCTCGAAGAAGCTATGAGAGGTTGTCAGGCATGCATCGAACTACTCTTTTACGTATGTCCAACAGCAAACTTGCTACAACTACTTGTAATAATCTAATAATACAGATCAGTTACAGTAACGATCCTAGAAACATAAAACATTACACCACAGTGATTTTTAGTGGCTATTTCAAAAGTTAAATTAACTGCATAGAAAGATAGCTATGAGTTGCCTTACATTCATATATAATAACATTTCAACTCACAATTATCAACTTTTCAACATTCAGAAAACTATACATTCTTTACCTTTTTGGTGCACAATTAACTGAAATAAGCCATTGAATAATTTTAAAATAAAACAGAAAATAGATGACACAATTATAAATATAAGAGCATTGGCACAGCAATTATAATATTTTTAGTTTTACATAAACATTTTTGAATATTTAAAATATTCATAGGAATTTCAAGTCATCGATTAAGTGGTGCTACAGCATATGAAGGTAAGGTCAGGCTATTGAAAATTCACTCATTACATACCTCTATGACAACCCTACAGCAAGACTGAAATCATTTGAGCTATATTAAAACATTCGCGTGCAAAAGCACGACTACGCTGTGAAACCTACAATAGATCAAATTCAGTGAGAACTGTGAAAAAGCTATGCAACTCTTTGTTAATGAGCGATTGGAGTGATATTTGGCTACAAAGCCCAGCACTGAATCCGCTTGCAGTCGAAGTCTCTCTTGCAATACAAAGTCTAAGATAGATTTCATTCAAACAGCCACATATTAGAGGAAAATCAATACTGTAAAAGTCTGTAATCATCAAAATTAAAATATGAAAATATGCCTCGGCTAATAACTCAAAGGTTATACTCATCATACACAACTTCAGAATCAAAGATGCGACAATAACTGTGGTAAATATGAAATATCTGCTGCAAATTTTGAAAAAGCACAGGACATTTTCATCCCTCTCAGTGACATTTATCATAAAGCAAGAAAAAGTTGCATGAAATTGTAAACATGGGTGACCAATAGCTTCACAGAAACACACACACACACACACGCACACACAAATTCCTAATATTTGAATGCTTTAATGCCGTTAAGCAATCAACATACACCACTGTTGATCCTCTCAAAATGTACATCCAGATTAGTTAGCACATTTCTCAGAGCTGAATTTTGTACAGTTTGATCCCAATGCCAACCCCACCCAATATCTTGATAGTTAATAATTTTTGGATTGGGATGAAAAGCTCTGAGATCTGAAAATCAAATCTTTACTCAAATCTGATCCCCTCCAGCTAAAACTGCAGACCTTCTGCATGTGAAGCAAACATGATAATCACTGAACTATGGAAAATACACTGTACAAGTACAATATAACAGTAACCAAAAGAGCTGTATACAAAATTAAATTTCAATTAAACAGAAGTAATATTTCCCAACAAATAACAAAATACTGTATAATGAAAAAAGACAACCAAATATAACAAATAACTGATCCAATCCATGAAAAATCACAACAGAACACAAAATTAATGAATCAGAAAGATGAAATTAAGGCCTAACCTAAAAATCACTAAAACTTAACCAACTGGAATAAGAGTCTTGAAAAACAAAATTTGACACAATGAAAACAGCGGGCATAAAACACCCAATATAGCAACCGGTTCTATGCTCTAACTTCCCGCTAAGCATAAAATTTGATATTTAAATTCGGTATAATGTATCTTTGACAGTCAATAAAATGTGATGTGATATATATATAACTATTTATGCACCAAAAATTAAAAACAAAACCTATATAATTTTGTTTAAACCGGAGATTACATTATAGTAAGGATAAAGAAGAAATGGCTAGTCAAAACAAACAGACGAGTTTACAAACAGATCTAGCTTCCCACAGCTAAGAGATTCAATAAATCAAAACATGAATTGCAATTTTTACATACATGTCAATAATGGAATGAGCCTGAAGACATTTCAAAATTACACATCTTAATGAAATTGACAAGATTTTTCAAATTACACTAAATGAAATTTTTCAATCATCCATTTGTAAAGCACAACACAAAAAGTGATATAAAAGGGGATGACTCAATCCTAACAATAGCTTGATTCAGTTCAGTTGCAATGAGTAAAATTTGTATTTACCAATGTCATCAAGACAAACTCAAAAATTTTTATAACACAACAAAAGAAATGTAAGGTTGGTGCTGCATTGCAAGACAGCGATAGTGTCCAAAGAAATAACAAACTAGCATTGTCCAATTATAAGAATTTTAAAATTGATAAATGAAAATATTGAAGGTATTAATAAATGTTAAAGCACTGCATAACTATAATGATAATGACTAGATAAAACTGGATATTTGCATACACAAGAAGACAGAATTGAAGAAACGATTGCAAAATAGAGGGAAATAAATCATACAGCACTATCAAACTGAATCAAGCAACCAATATCAAAGACAAATGGAGGTCCACAAGGCTGCCAATGCAACTTCATTGCACTGTAACTACAAGATGAATATCAATTTTCAATTTCAATCAACAGTTTTGATACAATTTCAAACTAAGTACAGAGTCAGCAATTATATTGAACTACAAGAAACATTAAATAACCAGAAGTACCGGTAGATAAACACACACACACACACACACGAAATTAGCAAAATGTTACTAAGACAGAGAGAAGAATAAAGTATTCAGAATAGGTCAGCGATCAGGCGGCACTAATTTTTAGTTTTAGCACAATTCCACCGTAAAAACATAAATAAGTGACTCGATTAAGATTCAAAATCACCTACACACATGCAGTGTTTGGATGCGAAAATGTATGACTTGAAGAATTAAAATAATATAATAACAGTAGTTTATAAAGTGAATCATTAAAGGTTAATAATGTCTGAGACAAAGAATATCAACAACAGCAATGTTCTCTCTGCACATTGATGGATACGATTAGTTTTTTTTAAAACAATAAAAATAAAAGAAATTACACCATGCTGAGACAAAATACTACTGCATCTAAGAATAGATGCAGAGAGCTCTCAAGATTACCCTAACCACATCAGTTTCTTTCTGATATCCTTTGGGCAGGGAAACAAATGCACCCCCATGTCAAAGGCACCAAGCTTCCTCACTTCAGGCATAATAAAACTGTTCAAGAGCACGGCAATTACGATCATCTTAATTCACGATTTACGGTACTCACAAATATGAATTAATTTGAAATGGACAGATAGATACCACAACCCTGCTTTCAATAACAATCCTTCCTAGGCAGTGACAAATCAGCTGCTGGAATTCGTGTTACTGTAAGACATTCGCAACTGGTGGTCCTTAGGAACTGCCATTTCACTCGACCGATTGAGATTGGAACCGAAATAAGCCGACTTCGTCATCTTCTGAATCTCCAGTGCCTTTTTCTGCCAAAATGCCTTGTTCTTCTTAATTTCCAGGGTATTATCCTGAACAAACTTATCCGCCTGGCCATAGTTTGGAGGGTAGGCGTCAGGATCATAGCCTAACTTCTCCAGCATTGGCGCTATCTTGCGGATGTCTCTACGAACGTCATCCGGAACAGCGTTGATCCACTTTGAAAGCGCATCCAGGTTCACGGGCTTAACCACCTGATCTGTTGACCTCTCAATTCTGCAAATAATATGATATCAAGAATATACACATTCACGTATAATTAAACAGCAGAATAAATGCATGCATATGTATGCATCGCCGAGGAGCAGGTCTTAAAAGGACATTTTTGAAAAATTTAAATCTTACCAAAAGTTTCAATATTTTACCAAAATCGTGAAACAAATATCAGTTTGTTCAAATCAGATAAGATCATCAACACCAAGCCTAAAATATTGCATAAAACGCCAACAAAGCAAAGACATCACTTGGAAATTTTTTTATTAAACAAACAATCTCATATCTAGAAATTCAATGCTTTTCCAAACTGAATCATGCACAGTTTAAACTGAATTAACATTTTAACTAATTAAACCTCCTTGTTCAAAATGTATTCTTTAAAATCAACTGGCAAATTTTCAATGCTGCACGTCATAATATATAAAACATCAGACAGATTTTAATAGCAACACCCTAAAATTAACATTCCAATTAGTTATCGATGAAACAGGCATGTTACAAAGCAAAGAAGCAACTCTTTACTGATCTGAGCAAATATAACCTGAATTATGGCAAAATTGAAATAATTCTGAAATTCTCTCCACAAGTGCAACTGCGCTTATCTAGATGCAAAGACACAAGCTATCACACGAAACCGCAAAAACCTGTAATATAAAAACCTTGACAGTGAAATCCCTCCCGGTTTGTTGATCAATTCTTCGTGGTGCAGAATGACGTCATCCCAAGGAATGTCCAGAAAACCAAGCACTTTTCTCATGACCTCTTCTGGATGCAGTACAAGTTGCTCATAATACACAGGCAAGCACCTGCTTGAACCAGCCTTCATGCAAAGATAATACATGTTTTCCATTGCAGAATTCCACTTTTCGAGGCAGCTCCGAAAGTTCCTCAGGTCAAACCCAGAAATAGTAACTGACCGCGAAATGATCGAGTGTACGACCGCGCGACCGTCGCGTATCATCAGGAGAAATTTGGCGCTGGGAAACATTCTAGCAAGTTCCAGAGTATATTTCAGGGTGAAGGGATCTTTGTTGCAAAGGCGGGGAGCAGGTTCAGCGTGTTTAGCAATGACCTACATTAATTAATAAAACCAAAACACAGGCTTTATATTGCTATGCATGCTATCTTGCACGAATCAGCAACTTCTGCTCCAATTATTACCTGGTAAAGGCAACCAATATGCAAACTTGTGCATAAATCTCTGTACAGAAATCTCTGGTAATTAATTATAGCATCAAAAATACAATGGTCACTTTACAATACATAAATGCTATGTGCAGTTGTTTACAATGTATACAATTTCCTGAAAACAGACTTCAAGGCAGACTATAGCATCTGAAGCTGGTCGCAAGAGTTGTAGGAACATATGTGCAACGGCAAACATCAGAGCAGCTTAGTGGTGATACTATATTCTCACTCATATAACATACACCTGTGCATGACAAAATACACCTGTGCATGACAAAATGTGCAATTGTGCCTAACTTAGACCAAATGTATAAGCAGCAGGAGAAAGGGTCTGTAACAGAATATTTCTATAGCACCTCTTGTAATCATCGTAAATAATAAATTCTGTAAGGAAACCTGGCTAGAGTTTTGATATATTTATTACACTTTAAAACTTTGTTAAAATTTACTGATATTACTAGTAAGTAGTCCTGCAAGTACCGGTAAATAGCTTAAATCTTCCACTAAATCAGTGGTTTCCAGCCTATTTTGGTCGGCATACCCCTTCAGACACCTTTCAAAAAGCCATAATATTATACCTTCTAATGTCCAAAGGAAATTTAACTTTCATCACTGCATACCATATATAGTGCATCAGGGGTCTCCAAAGTACGGCCCGCGGGCTGGATACAGCCTGCCAAGGCCTTTAATCCGACCCATGGCAAGAAATGAGGAATATGCGCCAATGCATTATAGGAATCTCTTTTTCATCGTCTGTATCATAGACTTTAAATATAACTTGCTTCAACTTTCAGCTGTCTTACTCTTTACCATGGATATATGCTATCTAATTATAATTAAAATCTATAGGTCTCTCTACTATTGACCACATTCAATCTCATGGACTCAGTCATTGGCAATTTCATGATTTATGCCAGAAATTGGCACTTTTCGAGAATCAGTTATCAAAAAGCTGCTCAGTCACTTTTCACGTTGTGACAAATATAGCCAAGAAGCTATGACTCTTGTTCCAATCTTGTTTGCTCAAGATATCATTTCAAGTTTGAGAAAACAGTTTCACGAACAATTCCCTGGTGTGGATGCATGTTCATCGAAAATAAGACTCTGAAAATCCTCTTGACTCTGTCACCTAAGACTTACCTTTTGATTTGCAAAAAGAAATGATTGATTTGCAATCCAAATTATCCAGCGACATCCTGAAGGACAAATTTAAGGAAGGGAATTTGATCTGTAAATGTCTTCAACGTGATCAGTTTATTCATTTAAAAAAGTTTGCTCATGAATTCATTTCTACTTTTGAAACTACATATGAAATGGACAAGCATGAAAGGAACTCCACTAATGGAGACAGCTAAAAAAGAGAACAGTGGAGAATAATTGTTCAAAGTTGCAGCCAACCGTCGTGTAACAATGACAGCATCATGACATGACATGATTTGTTCAATACGCTGACATTTTTGCCACTTTTTACACTGACTGTTCAATACTACTTCGATTGGCTTCTGTCACATATCGTATCAATTATTATAAGTTTTCTTGTCTACAAAACCTGTGATACAAAACATGGCTCATCCCTCGATCAAATTACTTCTTGTCTATAAAACCTAAAAAAAGCTTAAAAAACGTTGCAGCCAACCGCCGCATAACGACAGCATCATGACATGACATGATTTGTTCAATACGCTGACATTTTGCCTCTTTTTACACCAACTGTTCAATACTACTTCGATTGGCTTCTGTCACATATCGTATCAATTTTTATAATTTTTCTTGTCTATAAAACCTGTGATACACGACACAACTCATCCCTTGATTGACTTACTTGTTGTCTATAAAACCTGTGATACAACAAGACACGGCTCACTCCTCAATCAACTTACTTGCCATTTCATGCGATACTCAGCAGAACTTTCATTTCTTGATGTCTCCCATTCTCATACAGTCATTAGCGTTAGTTGCTTCTCGGCGTGTTTCTTCCAGGCTTATAAAATTGATTCAATGTGTGACAGAAGCCAATGGAATGAATACTGAACAGTTGGTGTATAAAGATGCAAAAATTTCAGTGAAATGAACAAATTTTCAGACAAAAAAAACACACTTTTGCTTGTCCCCATCTTCAGCACTTCAAGCCCTGCTAGAATAATCAACAAAGCCCGTCTCAACTTTGTTCTATAGTGTCTGAAATGGGGCATATCTCAGCCGTTTAATAACGACACTAGAAATTCTTCCAAAAATCTACTCTTCACCATCAAAATTTCAAATGATACCCAACAAAATTTCGTCACAAAGCAACTACTGTGGAATCCCTCCTTCTTATCAAGTAGACCATCAATAACTTCTATGGCATCACTATAATAATGCCTATAGCATTAGCCATTGTCTCACAAAATCCAATAGGAATTAGAGCCAAGTGAAGCCGGAGTGGGCACTCAGATCAGCGGGGTATCATCAGATGGGGATGGCCAAGCCAAACAGGCACCTTTTATGATTTCATTTAAAAGTTAGCGATGTGCTTGGTTTCACTAAGTGAATTTGGTAATGAATTCCAGAGCCGCCTGGGCGATGACACTGAGAAACAACTAGCGCCTATGACTGTACGAGAACGAGGTAGATCTTGTGAAATGGCAAGCAAGTCAATCAAGGGACGAGCTATGTCTTGTATCACAGGTTTTATAGAAAACAGCAAAATTATAAAACTTATTCAATGTGTGACAGAAGCCAATGCAAGGAATATTGAACAGTTGGTGTATAGTTATGCATAAATTTCAGCGTGCTGGACAAAAGTCTCTGATGAATTCCATACTCTGTGCTCATCCTCGTTGCATCAAATCCCACTAGAATAGCCAATATAGCTTTGTTTCGATCTTGCTCTTACAGCATCCGAAATAGGCACCTCTCACTTTTATTGCAATTTATTCACTATGTCCTATTTATAGTATGCAGTGAATGAAAGGGTTAAGAATGCAGACTTTCAATTTTGAAAGCATAAACATAATAATATCTTGATCTTAAAATGCAATAATGTCTTAAAACCTAATCAGACTGCATTAGAAGTAATCATTAATTACTAATTAGGATCAAAACAGCATATGTGTAACATTAAAAGAAAAAATCCACTTACAATTTCTTAGAACATTTGTAAATATTGTGAAATTCCTCACTATCAGACATTAATGCATACGAAATCCACTCCCTTTCGCATACCCCCCAGGAAGTCCATTTTGTGCTTAAGGGGCATGCGCATGGCGTAGGTGCACAACTGTTTGGGAACCACTGATCTAAATATTAAATTTGTTAATCACATTTACAAAATGTGTGTGATACATGTTACTGCGTATTATTGACAACAGCAATTGTAGCTAACCTTGTGATGGCACCATTGAGAACAAGCGAAAATTAGACTAGAGTATTAAAATAATGTTTGGTTCATTAGTCCTATATATGATCTGTGTGGTCAATGTAGCATCTGTTATTCATCTTATATCAAATGCAATTTCTTGTCTACATAAAAGTTTTAAAACAAATTTCCGAAATCGAACCTCAAGTATGAAAGCTGCGATTGCAGACGACAGCACTCCGTCGCTGAGACCGGCTTCGAGCAATCGCTTCGATTCCTTCTCGGAGTGTTGCCACTGGTTCTTGAGTCCAAGGACTCGCGGAATCACTCGCGTCTCCTCGCCACATCGGACTTCAGGGTGGGCGTCAAGCATGACTCGCATGAGCGTCGTGCCACTGCGCGGCATGCCTCCGATGAAAATCAAAGGCATGCTTTGGTAATACGGATAGGCACGGTTACTGGAGTCGTAAGAGTAGCGAACGGTTTCGCGTGGCACCATGATGAATGCGCCGTCACGACACAGCCAATGATTTACAACGACGACGAGAATGACTACGACCACACCATACGTAAGGGTCTTTTTAATACTTAACCGATGCATTGCACTCGAACAGATCATCGGTCACGGAAAAATGCAGCTGGGTGTACTCATTAAATTATCACAAGGACTTCTAAAGTAAAAAATACACAATATCAACATGAATACAGAAGCAATATCAATGGTCTACTAATAATATAGCCATGCAAATAAGAAGTAACTTTAAAAGCTATAAGGGTCGCGCATTTTTTTGTCTCATCAATTTTTTTGTCTGTGCCGCAAGTCTTGTTAGGAAAGGATCGTTCTTTTCATCTTCACAATGTAAATCAATACTGACAGGTACACCAATACTGTTTACTGCATCATTTTGTCCTACAGATCTTTCCTCTTTGCCAGCTGGCTGTGTAGACCAATTTCCTACTCTGGGGAAATAGTCTACCGGCACAGGAAGAGATTTATCAGGTGCCAAATGCACATCTAACAAAGACTGCTCAATTACTCTTCAGGAACAGCAGAGTACGTGATAAGATAACTTCATCCAGAAAAACATAATTGGAAGGTATTACCAGCAAAGCACACTCATGTTTAAGATAACTGAAGTGAAACACCACTGTAGCATAAATTAGACAAATTAAACAGAGGGTATGGTTACAATTTTGTTTAAAATCAAAACAATTCATATTTTGCAGCATCAGTGCTGAATATAACACATTATATGACAGGAAACCAAACAATACAGGTATTTCTCATTCAAGAGTTGCTGTTTACAAAATAAACAAAATAACTCCATAGTATCATATTCCTTCACGCTTTCATTGCAAAATGGAAAAAGGCCCCCAAAATTTTTAATAACCAGTGCATATGATTAAAGAGTAAACTAGAAATATTTGGGACTTGGCACCCAACAGTCTGTCAATGACTATTTCAAGTAAAGCAAGAGCGAAAATTTGGAAGCCATGGTAAATATAAATGTGGCAAAATCCTATTGTCAGTCATGGTATGTATTTTTGAGTGAATTTCTAAATTTCAATTTATGTAAAATAAGCTATTAGTAAATTATTTTATAAACCAATTGTTTAGCTGTTATTTGAAAACATAAACTGAAAATACCTTAAACTCAAACACTCTATCGATTCAGGTTCTGTTTGTGTGTCTAACTCTAAGAGATTGTCATCTATACTATATTCCACAAAATCCCACGTTTAAGTGAAATCCCAAACAGCCATTACTACCAAGTATATATTCAAAAATTATTAATTAACAGTGATCAACAATTACAGGTAACTAACTGGATGTGGCAACAATGCTTTCTAGACAAGCCTGTATTGATCTCTGATACAACAATAAACCTCAATGCGATCAGCACACCACTTTATGACTGGCCGAGTTTCTCCCGAAAACAATAACTTTGTGAAGCAGAAGGCCATAAAAATATAAATTATACCCAAAAGCTAAATTCAAGCCAGCAAAACAACCAATAAAATAACAATAGGAATAGACTATAACTAATACAGCAGGAACATCAAACACCCTTTCACATACCCACATAGACAAGTCTGTGTGAGATCAAATTTCCGATAAAAATTACATCCCAACCAGAGATTATAAAATATGTACAAAGAAAGAGAAGTTCCATAATAACAGATGGATGCAAAGCATTAGGCATACAATAAGTCATTGTGCAAGACTACAATAGCACAGTCAGTACTCAAACAAATGTGGCATGGAAAATAGAAAACATCAAAGTGTGCTGTTCAAGAATTATTACCCAGCAAGTTCATTGGGTATGTGTTGGTTCATCTAAAATTCTAAATTATGCTAATGTTAGCATTCAGCATAAGCAGAATCTATGAGAACAGGATCAATTGCTCTTCTGCTTAGAAAATGGTCTCTCCTGCACTTTCTAAAGCAAAACTGTAATGAAGCACCATACCCGAGTCAATGGTAGCTTAGGCAAAGTCCACATTTCAGCCAGTTATATTTCAGACTATTACCCGCTAAAAAGCATGTAAAATCTGATAAATCAGTGCAGAAACTATACAAAGAATATTCAGAACAAGTGCATTCTGAATGCCACATAGCTGCTCTCCCCCTCCCCCCAAAAAGAATCAAAATGCAATCAGACTTATTAGGACTTCATTTACTGTCAGATTAGCAATCATTCAACACATTGCCAAGACAATCATTTAAATTTAACGCCATCACACAAATGTGCAATCTGCATGCAAAATACAACACATGGATGATTAAACCAATAATTACAAAAACTTATGAAGTATTTAGTAAAAATAACTACTCGCAAGTGAACACAAAAGTTTCACTGTCTAAAGGAAAATCAGTTTTTACATAGAGTAAAACAAACACGGATATTGTGCAACTATCAGATCAGACATGTATACATATAACCCGATATATTATGCATGCCTCTATCTTTCATTTTGGACTCATCACAAGGACTAAATGCTTCTCACTAGGAAGAGTGCATATGCAACACACCACTCTCTCATCTGTTCTCCCCTGCTGCAAGCTAAATGGAAACCCTAATTGACTTACGAGTCCAAACGAAACGCAACAACTAAATATTCAGGGAAAAAGCAACGGGAAGAACACAAGGGGAACACAACATTCTTCATAACATTATCACATATACAGTGACATAGAAACACAATGCAATATTCAACCGAAACCATTACAGAAACTAGAAATCAGAACTATTAAATTGCTGGCAGCCCTACAGAAGCTACATAACACAAATTATCAAATTTACTAAATAAAACTTATCAATTATATATATATATATTTTATAAATAAAAGTTATCAATTATATCAGTCAAATATTGACCAGAGTTCATAATCTTGGTGTGAGTTGGCACAAAAGTTAATCCTAAAAGGACAATTTAAAAGCAGCAAAATCTAGCTCTTCATCATTGGGTTGTATAACATTCAATTTGGAAGTTGACAGCCTAGATAAGACCCTTACTTTTATTACAACTTTAAAGGTTTCAATAAATTATTTAAAAACCCATAATACTCAATGCACATGTGAACTTAAAACTATCAAAAATTACTAAAATTATTACACCCCTGTACTTGGAATAAAGGATGAAATCACTTGCAAAACAGCATATTTTCAAGTATCGGGTAGTTTAAATATTGCTTTTAAAAAAACAGCACAGCTTAAACGTTATGGTCGGTATGGTCGTGGACTGCTTGACATGAATGACACCAGCGCATCAACAATCAGTTCATTCTTATTAAATTTCATAGCTACATACACACACACACATACACACACAGGGTGGTGCAAAAAACGGACTAGTCACATTTAGGTTTGCATTTAATATAGTCTGGTTTTTTTGTGCCACCCTGTATATAGATAACACACACAGACGTATATATATATATATGTGTGTGTGTGTGTGTGTCTGTGTGTCTGCACACATTTGCATGCATTGCATTATTTTATCATAATATTTGCTTCTTTTAATTCATCCTTAAATATTAAATATAGGAATAATGCATTAAGTTGACATCTGATGTCAACCAGCAATTTAAAATCATAATTAGTAACAGACACACATGCAATGACAAAACTTACTACATTCCTGGTTATATTACTGTACATTATTATTATTTCCCCATAGGCCACAGATTTGTTACTTTAATCATGCTGGTTGGACAAGGTAATCATGTCAACTGGAAAAATATTCAGTGAAATTGATGTATTTTGCAACTGTATTCATATCCTCAGCAGCAGTATTGACTTCAGCTACAGACTTACAGACCATTTCCCCTATTAGTTTCAAACCATCTGGTTGGAAGAAAAAGTCTTTAGGATCGTGGATCTGGACCATTTGAAATAGGAGAGAGAGAGAGAGAGAGCGAGAGAGAGAGAGAGAGAGACAGACAGACAGACAGACAGAGACATAGACAGAGATAGAGAAACGGAAACAGAGACAGACAGAGACAGAGCGAGAAACAGAGACAGAAAGAGCGAGTGAGAGAGAGAGAATCAGTTATTCCTGTTATTTTTAAATCGGAGCAACTAAATGTGTCCTAAACCTGGTAAAACTCTGCAGCTAAGATGACTGCATTCTGAGTCTCGGACATGACATTATTTCAGAGGGACACAAAACAGCAAATGCAGCAGTCAAGAGAAAAACATGTGAGCCGATCGATGGCCAGCGGCAAATGCTGAATCTGGCAGCTAGATGAATTTTAATTAAATTATAGCATAGAAGTGAAATAAGCAAAGTAAAATCCTGTGAATTATTTTATATAGGACTTTTTCTAGTAGCATCATAGTAACTGCTTATTCTTAGGTTCTTAAAAAGAGAAAACTCAACTGACAATTGAGGCAAAATCAACTAAGCTACAGCAGAAGAAAGGAACTCCAAATTCAAATTCGTGAGTTAAAAGCTGAAAATAATTCTTTTTTGTATCATAAACATTAAAAGTCATGATAAGAGACATGCACATTTCCCAGCATGTATGACACACCACAGTAAAATGTCAAAATACATGGCCATAATGCTCTTATATGGAAATGATCAAACATATGAATTAGTCATTACCTAAGATATCCTTCATATTTGCTGCAAACTAATAGACAATACTAAACAGACAATAGTAAAAACGTTTCCAGATGACACCCATAAATAAAGCACACTGTAAATCATATATCAGTGACTTGCAATATTATATAAATATATATATATATATATATATATATATATATATATATTTAAATATATAAAGGTACATATACCAGTGTGTACAATCCATAGGCGTGAACTTCTATTAGGCCTCTAGGCTTGAGCCCCCTCACTTTTTGAGAGGCTACCATAGATATAACAAATTGCATACATACTGTATGTTACCGGTACTTGAGATGTTTTTCAAACAGAAATCTGTTGCCAATCTCCAGTCTGCTGTGGTCACTGGTCAGTGATCCATGGTCATTCATAGCTGGGTGACAAGATAATAAACGAAAGGATTGCATGAAGAGGAATATCTATATAGCAGCGTAGCCAGCCTGCAGCAACAAAAACATGCGGGGTGGTCCTCGCATGTTGATCAAAATTTATAACATTTGGATTTGGTCCCATAGTAACAAAGGGTTGGTCACCACTGAGCTATAGAATAGAGAAGAAACATTGAGACTCAGTGAATTGAAGCTGTCGGAGTATGGTGCTGTACCTTCAGTGTTTTGTTGGCCAGTGAAGAAATTTCATTAATAATATTACTGGCCTGAATGTGCATAACATCAAACAGTACACGACCCAATAATACTGGGGAGACCCAATAATACTGGGAACTCCTTGCATGGATGACTAGTTTATCACTACATTTATGCAACAAATTTCCCATAATTCCCATACCCCTGATGAAATGCATGAATCCTGCTGAGAAAAGGCCATCAAATGAAATCTGCAGTCAGAATTACAATATTATATGCACATATATAAATACATGCATGTGTATTTGGATATTTTGTTCCAAATGTATACTGATACTGAAGCATCTCAGATCTATTCCCATGTGACAATCATTTCTCTTAGTTGAAACCCCCGACACACACACACACACGCACACACTACACACTAATATTTCATATTTATATCAGTTACTTGCAATATTATATAAATAAATATATATTTAAATATATAAAGGTACATACCGGGTGTACCAGTGTACCTGCACAAATACATACATACTGTAAGCAGTATTATCACAGTCTTAACCCCTTTAGTGTCAAGCCCGACTATAGTCGGGCGCGGGAAACTGCAGCGTAGGTGGCAAGCCCGACTATAGTCGTGGAAACCCAAGCATATTCTAAAGTCGTCATTTTCTTTGCCAATTACTCAGTGTCAAGCCCGATATTTGTCGGGGCTGTGTAATATAGATACCTAATCTCTGCTTTTAGCTAGTTTTGCCACTATAAACAAGGAAATAGGTCTTATTTGACTGAAGCCTGGCTTTTTGGCTTTGAAAAAGTGCCACTTCTAGTTGAGAAAGTGCCACTTCTAGGGTTTAAAAAATCATAATTACGCCAAATTGGGTCCGATCTTCAAGATTTTTGAACTATTCTGTTCCAAATACACCCGTCTACAACTTTGCCGCTCACACAAGGGGGTCACCACTGAAAAATTTTTGATATTGAGCTTTGAACAAAATTTGAGCAAAATGTTGGGGTGGGTGTCCTATTTTTGGCTGTGCGGTGGACCCTATCCCCACAAATTCTATTTTTGCACGGATCGTTAGAAAGAACAAAAAATGCTAAACAGCGGTGCAAACCTCATTTCTCTAGCTTCTATATAGCCTGACATATAGTAAATTTAAAACTTATATGTTCACATTTTCATACGAATGCTTTTACCCAAAATTAATTCCCCAGATTGGTGACAGCTTGTAAAATTTAATTCGACACTAAAGGGGTTAAGTGTAAAGTTATGTGCAAAACATTAAAGAGTGCAAATGAGGCCAATGTTGCCAATCAACTAGGCAATATACAATATAAGAATACAGAAACTTGAAAATTCTGCCTTAGAAACAAATCCAATAGAGATACAGAGTAAACTATTATAATTCTTTGTCTCACTCATGTAAACACAGTTTGCAAACGCGAGTGTGCACGCACGCACACACGCACGCACGCACGCACGCACACACACACACAACATTTTCAGGTTAGCTAAACAGCAAACATAAAATGTAATTAACCCAAATATTAATATTATATAACAAATTACTGGTTTAGACAGTGACAAGAAACTGACACACTGGTAACCATAGATGTTGCAAACGTTTTTTATGTTTTTTCTCGTCAACAAAAAACGCGTGTTTTTTAAAAACGCGTGTTTTTTACGTTTTTTATTTTATTGCGTTTTTCAACGGCTTTTTGCAATATGGTATTTCCATTATTTCTAGATCATAGGTCAGACAAGCGGTGAATCAAAACTTTCAAATGTTAATCAAGGCATTACACAATTTCAATTATGCGAAGTTTAGCGCCAAAACGCGGCAATATTGAAAAGTCGAAAAACGAACCATATTGAGGTGAATTCTCTTGTTTTTGTTGTAAATTGTACGAAATTTATACGAAAAGGTGCGGTGTATTTCAAAATATTATCGGCAATTGCTTAGAATTCCTTAGAAACTGAGTTTAACCAGCTTTGAAGGTGATACGTTTATGTTAAACCTAAGACGATCGCTTTGTGTCTTGACTGTCTATGGCTTTTAGAGGAGCTAATTAATTTGGCGCCCAGACAATGTTATTAATATTTATTCAAAAAGCTATTAACAAATTGTCACAATAAATAAACAGACCTACTATAGCATTTTCTGCATTAGGCCTACTAATGAGAGTTTCTCGTTGTCTTGCTTAACTTCGTTTATAAACTAATTACGCCACCACAGTAGACAATTAACCTGTTAATTTTTGTGTTGGCTAAAAAGTAAATGAACGTTTTTCAACGGTTTTTATATTTTCAGAAAAAACGCGTTTTTACATTATTTTATTTTAGATTTTACGTTTGCAACATCTATGCTGGTAACAATGCCCATTTAATCTTACACAATAGACTTTTCTTCCTTCCGAGTTATGTCATATTGACTACCAAACATAACTATAATATTGTAAACCTGGTGAATAGGAGACATTTTCTGAAAGTCTAGGTAGGATCAATAGAAACAAACAATGTCCAAGGTCTGGATAAACCCAATAATGCCCAGTCCTCAAATACTCTGGAAGTCCAGCTACATTACACTTCTCAAAGGTGTCAAGCAAATTGTGAGATATGTTTGCATCATGGTTTGCGTATAGTGGCTTACAAAACAAAATGGCCACCCACTCTTCATAGCATCCTGGACACTCAAACAAACGGAAGGAACTCAACCCACTCTTCTCTTAATGATATTGCAGGACCGATGACCATTACTTCACATGCACATGACGGCATGCTAACTCTTTCTGTGCTCTAAGCTGAAGCATGTAAATTTTGGAATATTTGCTACTGTCTGTATTTGAAATATATCCAGTTTCTTTCAAGACACACATTTCCTTCAGATAGGAAAGACAATTTTGAAATAATATGATCATAGGTATAATTGTGATGGACAAATGATCACAGATCTCCATTTTTAGTACCAACTAATGCATGAAACAATTATTTCTGTAAAAGAAAACCAATCAAGCTGTGCATAAAAGAGCCAAAAACACACCTGCTTCAATCTATTCCTACTCTGATTGTTTTCTACAATAGACATTAAAAAAACAATAAAACACATTTATTGGTTTCTTAGCTATAATATATTCAACAGAAGTCTAACAAAGTCAATTTATAAATTTTAAAAAACTGTTATATTTAAGACGTCAGCATCAATATTTACTCAATTTATATTAGTAAAACTGAAATCTCAGTCCTGTTTCCGGCCAAAAGTGCACAATTTCTAATCTTATTACAGATTTGCAGAACATGATATGCTAAAGTGTAGCAATGTTAGATGTAAAATAACTCCTTTAGGCAAGATAACAAATGCCATTCTGCCTGTGAGTGTCTTGATATATACGGGTACCAGTAGTTTTATCAGCCTCGAAGGACATCAACATGGGTTTGATACCCTGGCACTCAATTGTCCACCAACCCCTAGTGGACATTAATATGGAATGATTAGCACTTTGGACTAATGACTAGTGCAGATACTATTAAGGCATTATATAAATTGAAGATTTTATTTTCATTTTAAAACCAATATTGTTGGGGTCTTGGATTTCAGCCACTGTATAACTAAATATTTGTAGCATTGTGTTTAACAGAAATGTCCATGCAACCAGAGACTGATCACAAAATTCCAGATTGCAATAAATCACTTCTAGACAATTAAGGTAAGCCATACTCTACAAATATTGCAAGGATCATCTAAAATTGGATCGTGGCAGTCTCAGTCCCTTCCCTTACCATCAAGTACATCTAATAATATTCTTTCAAGCCAAAAAAAGTACCATAAAGTGGGCATCAGTAATCTCTACCGATTTATGGGGATAGGAAAATAGTACACATCATGTAGTAGTCAGAAGCAGAATACGGCACATGCTTGCCCAAGTTTTAATCTTTATGCAGATCAATGCGCTGATGCTATTAGGCATTTAGATGCGCGCAGATAAATCCCTGAAGAGTCAGAAAATACAGCCACGTACGTGTCCCACAAGGACGCAAATGCATAAACTTCTGAGTGGTGAGTAAGAGAAGTATTTCATGTCTGTTTTATCTGTCTCTTTCAGCTTTCCCGTGCATGAAGGTTATCTAAGAGAAGGGCAGTGCAGTGGTGTTTACCGTTAAGTATTTACTAGAACAGCAGTTCTCAACCGATGGTACGGTACCCCTATGGGTAGGCAAGCTGTTGCAAAGGGGCATGCAAATAAAATAAAAAATTTAAAGAAAATAAATAATATCTAACGATAGGTGGGAATGACAGCCGCCAGCAAGTATCAAGATTGAATTTGTGTGAAAACAGGGTATACATATTACATTGGGGCATAGATGTAAAAAACGTTGGTAAATAATAATAAAAAACATTTTAAAAATGTAATAAAACATTGCAAAAAGCATTAAAAACGTTTAATAAAAAAATGTTACCGATGTTTATCTGAGCGAGATTAGGGCATGTGCCTTACCCACCCACGGCGAATAAACAATCAAGTCACACTATGCTAAACGACAGTGAAATGAAATAAACAGCAATAATACTGGCATAAATTGCTTACACTATGTTGTAGGTAAGTAAAACTGCATGACCTGCTAATAAGCAATCGACTATACTCTATAGCTAAAGAGCAGAAAGCTAATTAATTAGCTTGTTGTAGATGATTTAAGAAAATCTGTGTTTTTATTTTGCTAACGTTTTTATAATAAAAAACAATGGCAAAAAACCCGTAAAAAACGCGGGAAAAATAAAAAACGTAAAAAACGTTTATTACATCTATGACATGGGGTACAGATGTGTAATAATTGTAGCAAAAAGAGCCTGAAAGGAGCTTTAAATTGCAAAAGAAGCGAAAAATTCTAACACGGTTTCTTTTTACAAAACGTGAGCCAAAATTTAAATTCCAACATATAAATGAAAAATACTGCTCAAGTCGTATCAGGTATTTCAAGTGTTGTACATCATGGCCCTTGGGATAAGCGCAAAGTTCACTTGTTTGTTTGGGGGCACAATTTAAAAAAATGCTGATAACCGCTGTACTAAAACACACAAACCACCATGCTGCTATCATTGTAGCATTATACAGATTTCCCTAGTTTAGAACAATTTGGTAAATTACGATAGCTAAGAAAATTTTGTCGTGTGGAATTGCTTGACATAGGAAGTACCCATCTGCACATTTCAAAAGTACCAATTTTGCAATTTTGAGTAGGACAAGGCTTCCACCTTTTGAAAAAGACCAGATTGGGGCTTTTCAAAATGGAATCAGTTTGGTAGTTAACACTGAAAGGGACTAAATTGACCAAATTGGCCACTTTTGGCCAACGCCTGCATAAGACTCAAGCCGAGGTTGATTGCTCTCTTTCTAGTTTCGATTAGAGCACCATTAAGGTGATTGTGTAATTATTTATAGTCCTGACTGATTTTTGGTTTTTGACCTGGACCGAACCGACCTTCCTCAGCTACAGTCTGCTCTGCCGATGAGCACTGCGGTTTGTGGTCTGAGGCGTCCCCGATGAACACCTATGTGTTTGAAACGGACAATAAAATTAAATTAATAATAATTGTGCCACTTCGTTTTGGCAATCTTTTGATTTAATTGTAATTTCATAAAAGCTTCTTTTCAGGGAGTAATAATAGATTAAATGGAGCAGTGTCTTCTTCCTACTGTGACCCAGATCAGGCTCAAGAAGCCTGTTTTTACATGATAACTGTTTGGGGCTAGCACCCATAGGCCGAGATAATCACAGCTTCAAGTTGCAACCAAAGAAGCAAAGCTGATAAATCCTGCATCTGTTGTAAAAGCAACTACCAGTTATATACTAGATAAGCCCTTGAATTAGCTACCATAAAAGGCCATAAAACTAATGATGGGTGTCTTAAATCTCATAGAATCAGCACATGTCTGTCATATGCATATTATGCATCACGTTGCATGGACTTAACACAACCAGTTTTGAAAAAGTACAAAGGATATTGGCAATGTTATACCATCACAACCACTATAAGCTTGCCTAAAATCACTTGCATGCATTGGAAAATGTCAATCAAATAATTATG
The DNA here is from genome assembly GCA_018105865.1 of Metaphire vulgaris. Classification (NCBI taxonomy): domain Eukaryota; kingdom Metazoa; phylum Annelida; class Clitellata; order Crassiclitellata; family Megascolecidae; genus Metaphire; species Metaphire vulgaris. The sequence goes on along the minus strand of CM030847.1, from coordinate 10,769,911 downwards.
ACACACCTCTTTGCTGCAAGTACAGAGGTCATTGCAATTAGAAAGCATAAGTTTTGTAACAAAATAACTTAATACGTCACACAATTTTTCATATGTCCACAATTTCCAACCTATACAATGCATTGAAAAGCAGTACCAAGTAAGAGATTAAAAATATGCTACAGTCTGAGGCATGCGCTAGATGCGTGAAAATCAGTAAATGGAGTATTAAAATAAATGCTAAAAATTACTCAGAATCCAAAGTAAACTAATTATTAGATATCAAACTAAGCATAAGATAGCTTGTAGCATACATATAACATGCAAAACTCATTAATACACAAAAAAGAGCTCAAAGACAGAAGACAGCAAAAGCGTGACATTATAAGAAAATGTTGACAAAGATGCTTAAGAAAATCAAATGAATTTGAGCAATTAATAGACAAAAACATAGCAATGTACAGTGTAGTTCTTGAAAATAATATCATACTGTATAATTATAATAAAATCCTTGAAAACTCATTTCAGCATGCATTGCATGGATGCAAAAAATTCATCATCTAATTCAGAATCTGCCCAGGACTTAAAACTATTGAATAAGAGATCTGATAATAGATACATAGATTTAAATATTTTTAGATATACTGTCAGAATTGTAAATCAAACCATGAATTTAAAACATGCGAGAAATGATAGCACGATGCAGGTGTCACGGCAAAAGCTGAAAAAAATCATGAGTGGAACACTGCATTCAAAATTCTAAGCAGCATATGATGTGCACAGCAAAACACACCATTACCGGTAGATACAATCAACCGAACTGGCTACATGCAATATATGCAGCCACATGATTCAGGTACTGGCAGGCAATTTCTCATTGGCAACTCATGTGCCTAAAAATGAAACATTTGTGCCAGTATGCCAGTGTTAAGAGATGCAACTAACATATTTGTTGGATGCTTGACACTGGGTTTGGTATTACATCCAAAACTGAGTAGTGAACACAAAATACTTGAACGTTTCGACACTATGGTCCATCCACCAGCATATAGGCTACTCGCAGAGTGAATGCTATGTTTGCATAAAGATAGCGGCGACATATACGCTGTCAGTACAGAACAGCCAAGATGGCATGGCAAAGCAGCGATGTGTCTGTGGCAGTTGCTTGATAGCCAAAGACGTTACGATGCTATTCCACATCTTCAATGCATAAAATAGCATCAACGCAAACACATCTCAATAAAGTGCTTGGCCATAAACTGATTCACCATACCATATGTATCATAAACAGCAACCAAAGTCAGGGCAACCGAATCAATCCATTCCTGTTATTTTGAAACTGTTACCAAGCAACAGTCATCGGAACGACTGAAAACAATATTAAAAATTCCTAACTTAGGATGAGATGACACAAAACACAAGAATAGTCAACATTTATACTGAGGAACGCCATTATTAAGAACACAGGCCCAATCCAAACCATTGAAAACAAAAATCAGAAAATATTTTCTAATAATTCATGGATATGCATATGCACAAGTATGGATATGTGTCACACATGTATCACAAGTATAGGTGATTCAGGCAGAGGCGTAGCGAGGGGAGGCATATGCCCCCCCCCGGGCGTCGAGGTAGAGGGGCGCCAAAATCAAAATTGGGTATTTGGGTAAGTGAAACGCATAATAAAGAAGAAGAAACACATGCGACGACCTTTTTTTGCTCGTCAGCAGACTCAGCACTATATGAAGAGGGGCACCCATAAGATTTTGACAATCTTTTTTTTGCTCGTCAGCAGTGTTGGGGTGCCAACGGTAGACTTTGCCCCCGGGCGCCGGATATCCTTGCTACGCCTCTGGATTCAGGGCCTGTTTTAAGAAAAATTTATGACTGCATTAAACTCAGAAAATTTGTGGACACCCGCACAAAAACAAGCAAAAGGTCGTCCAGAAAATTTATCACTGCACAAAGCACAGAAAATTGCATTTTAACCTGCACATTTTCATTTTATCACTGCACATTTTGTGTATCGCTGAACGTTAAAACAGGCCCTGATGTGATTTATTTATATGATTTTGAACGGACATCTGATCTACAATAACTGTCATTATCTCAGCAATAAATGCAGCAGTGATGAAAATATTCCAAAGCTCTCACAATAATATGGTATTTGCAGCAGTTTATCAATGGACAGGTCTGTGCATAATGTATAAATAAAACAAATTTCTGATTAATGTTGAACCACTCAACAAGATTCTTCATCAGAAATTCATAATCCAGACAAATATAATGCCATAAAGGTTCAGCATATTTTATATCACAAATTTGTTTTGAAAAAGCTGATTATAAAGGCTGAAGATGTGGAAACAATCATACTGCATGTAACCTGTAGGCAGTTCTTCCAAAAGGTCAGTAAATAATATATGTTACAGCAGGTGAAAATTCAGGTTTCAATCCAATAGAAAAGACACATTTTTACTATCATATATAATGTGTTTACAATCCATCAGGCAACAATAAGGAAGGAAACCAAAGGCACAGGGAGCCTAGTATGATAATAAAGGTCTTTTGAAGTCTGTTTGACTTAACAAAAACATCCATGACCAAGGCTCATTCATCAAAAAATATACAACATGACAATTGCAAGAAATTTAATGCAGTGATATTAAATAATTAATTACAGTATTAAATCCTTAAAAAGTGCACATCTGATTCATTGTTGTGTAGGAATATTCCATAAACTGGCAAGAAACACATTAGAGTCTGGTCAGTGTTGCTGTCTAAAACAGCAATGCATATCTCTCAATGCACAACAGCAATAACAATATATCAGTGGTCCACAAACCTTTCCTGACAAGGGCCAAATTTTGTAGCAATTCCTTTTCACAGGTCACAATTAAAAATTTGTTAAACATGCCACTGCATAAGCATAAATTATTCAAGTTCTATGCACCTTCAAAAGTGATTTGCATATATATATATATATATATATATATATATATATATATATATATATATATATATATATATATGTGTGTGTGTGTGTGTGTGTGTGATCATTTTGCAAAATCTTACAGATATAAATATATAACTAGGTGGTCTTTCATCATCATAACTCAGCTCTGCATGGGAACTTGTTCATTATTCTCAAAGAACAATGACATCTCACCCCAGACCATCTTCACTCTAGATCATGCCGCAGGGCAGGTCCATAAGCCTTTGCCTCTTATGACTTTGACAATAAAGCAGGCAGTCAAGGCATGGACTTACTAGCAGTCCACGGTCAAGGTGTAATCACATAGATTCAACAATCTCATTTCTTATCACAAACCTACAGAGCACTCTGAGCATTCAGACACCTGTATCTACCTGTATTATACTGCATTATTGTATCAAACAGCAAGATTGCTAACAGAGAGGAAAATCAGCACTTCTGTCCATATGATCAGCTCATATTATTACTAATCCTGGTTAAATTCAAGAATTCTAACTCAATAGCCAGGCAAGTGAGAACAAATGAATTATTCAAATAGTTTTCCTATCTAGAAAGTCAATTACATCATACAATCCATATCAGTTTTATAGACAGCAACTGTCTGCAGGTATGCTGCCTGTCATTTGCATTGTTCTGCATAAATCTCAAAACAACTTTTATAGGGAAGTTGTCATGGCGAAGGCCAAATTCAAAAGCACTTAGCATATGTCACTTGGATGAAATATTAAACAAGTGAGTCTTTAATGTCTATACATCTCTTAAATATATAAAATAAACATAAATACAGTAATAAAATGCACTGAGCAGGAGTAAACACCAAACATATTGCATATTGCACTACATATTGCACTACACAGCCAGACCATGTGCATTTACGTGCATTTACAGTACTCAATCTACATTCCAGTACATCATTATAAGTTTGACATTTACACCCCGTTTATATCACATGCCTATCAACAGCAAACTGATCAAATTTTTCAGCCTTACATCATCATTTGCATCATCCTCACCCTAATCCTCATTATCCTAATCCTAATCCTCACCACCACCACCACCACCACCACCACCACCACCACCACCACCACCACCACCACCACCACCACACCACCACCACCACAATGGACCTGTGCTATTAGTTTTCATCTACAGTTGCTTTATGAATACTGCAGAATTAAAATGTAATGCAAAATTCATATTATATATCTGATTAATTATTTCATTTCAATTTATGTCTGATTATGCTGCCATTTGGGACTTTTCTTCCACTTTGCCTATTACAGGGTGGCACAAAAAACCAGACTAGTCACATTTAGGTTTGCATTTAATATAGTCCAGATTTTTTGTGCCACCCTGTACAATTTGAGAAGATGAGTTTTCAGATTTTTTGCAAAAATTGTCACGATGTCAGCAGTGGTTAACAAAAGTATATAATATTGGCAATCATTTAAATTTCTTCCTTCATCAAAGAAAGCAATGTCAAATTGATTGACAAGTATAGCACTACAGCCGTGCCAATTAATCGGCAACATTCATAATCGGACCGATTATTGGAACAATCGGAACAATCGGTAATCGGACTGGTGTCGATGCTGATTAATTGGTAACATTCACATTCGGGCCGATTATTAGATCTATATTAAATTATAACTTACAATGTGAATACAGAAATTTAAAATTTGATACAACAACAAAATCATTATTCATTAATGGTTAAACACACATTATGCATTGAATCTCTTGGCAAACCTCGGATTGCACCTGCATATAGAAGACATGTGCATTTACGCTGCACTTTTATGGCATATCTGATTGTATGATCATTAAAAATCTCAATTTGGAGAATTCAACAGATACTCAGTATCGGCAAAAATACTTATCAGTTGTCTAATAATTGAAACAAGAGGGCAAAATGTGCAATCGGCACAGCTCTATATGGCACCGATGATGGATGAAGGCAATACATAAATCTACCGTATATACTCGAGATAAAGTCGATCCGAGTATAAGTCGACCCCTAGATTTTGGGTATTTGAAGGTGTCTAAAGTCATTGACCCGAGAATAAGTCGAAGTGACGTCATCGCGGCGAACCCTCTTGAGGTGATAGTGAGAGTCGGAACAATGGCGGACGCGATGTGGGCATGTGGCGGCAGCGGCGCCATTGTTTTGATTGAAAACCTGCGTTTTAGCTTTGAACTATCGAGAAACTGAACAATTTTGACATTCCCAGATTGATTCCTGACGATTAAGAAAATTTTAAACCTGCTATTCGCTCATTCTTGACAATATAAAAATCTTAATTACCGGTAATCTTGAATTTTTTTATATTTATGTAGCGCCAGTATTTAATTAATATTTATGTGGCACCTATAAATTACCAATCTTAAAAGCGCTGATGTGAACTTTTATTTAGATGCCATAGCGTATGTTGAAAATAATTACGCAGTTAGCTAAATTAATTACTTTCGACATGCTATGTATGGAATCTTTACCCAACAGTTATTGCCTCGAGTATAAGTCGAGGTCAGGATATATAACCTGTGAATTGGCCTTAAATTTCTCGACTTTATCACGAATATATACGGTATGATTCTTCCAAGCATCATGCACAACCCGAAGACAGTCTGATTCCAAAGCAATCTACTTAAGTGCATACAATAACTGCAAAACAAGATCAAAATGAATGATACAAAAATGTCTCTGATCTGAGAATCAGATCTGAATCCAAGGTGATTCATGACACCATCAACAGGCTCAAAGCCATATTGAATGCATAAATTCGTTTTGTTTATTTCCACGAATCCTTCTCCATTAGCTTATTTTTTTACAATAATTCCTGCTGTGGCAAATTTTCCAAACCCATCTCATCTCATTATATGTACAGTTATGTCTGTTTTGATACCAACCATGCAGTAAGGCTTCTCCTTACTTACTTAATCTGCCTTGATCATGCCTTTTTTGTCAACAAACCAGTCTTCAACATCCATACATTCTGATCAGCGCTACATTACATAAAGTCGCCCATCGCTTTTCGCAAACAGTTGAAGACACATTGTGCTTATAATCATTGACATTGTAATGCGCTTGCTAGCATTAATTGATTAGGCGCAATATAAATAGCAAATTAGATTAGATTATTCTAATTAATTTCTCATAGTCAGATATTGTCCATATGTTTCATACTTATCACAGTAATGGCTACAAATAATATCAAACAGTTTCTAAAAAGCAGCTCAACTAGTAGCTCTTGCCCACTACTTATGAACATGCATGTGCACACATACACGCACACACACACAAACACAAACTTGAAGTCTACAATGGAATGAATAAATTAAAATTGTGGATGACAAGTTTTACAAATAAGGAGGAAAAGTATCCCAGTTATCAACAAGTACAGATTCTGGGAAATTTGAATGTTCTAGACTCCAAAAAATTATGTACACTGTTGCTGAAAATGTTAATTTCTGTTGAGCTTTTAATTATGACTTTGCTGTGAATATAAGAATAAATAACTACAATGCTCGACTAGTACCGCACACACAGTTTTTATGCTTCACACTCAGCCTATTCAAGTCTATGACATGATTGATGTCACATAAATCCAGCCAGGACAGAATGAAAATAGGCGGGACACATTTTTACATCCCCAAAAATCTTGAACTCTTCCTCTGCCTGTTAGGTCTTCCAAAGAAGTGAATATTTTCAAACCTAGACCTAATGCACATCTCTTCCACTTGGCATTCCTCTTAGTCTATCTAACATCTCTGGAATGACCTGCTCTTTTGCAGATAGATTCAGAAGATCACTGATTAATACAACTTGAGTATTAGAACTACAGCTACCAGATGCCTGCATATCTAAGGAAGGATGCCAAGAGACAAATGGGACAATAAAAATAAGGTGCTTCAAACTTCAAAGCCGTTAAACTAATAATGCACATAAAATAATATCTTGAAAAAGACTTGAAAACCTACAAACACCAGAAATAAACTTCAGGAAACTGATATCTACAATTTTCTAATCAACACCACTAGCTGACTTAAGCTCTGCTGAAAATGGATAATTGCTGTATCCTCTTGATTGCTGTGATATAAATCTGCTGATAATTAACATGAATAAATGCATCATTAAAAAAGCCAAAGATAAAGATGCCAGTGTGTAGTGACACCAACTACTGTATATGTTAAAATAACCAGAATCCTAGAATTCTATTATTATTATTATTATTATTATTATTATTATTATTATTATTATTATTATGCCAATTACTGTAGGCTATTACAACTTATCAAAGCACAGACTGAAAAACGTCAGTAATCTTTAAGAAGGCGGAACAATGACATCAACTTTGACAGCGGTTATTCTTTCCCATTTAAAAGTTCCTCGAAATCATCAGATCGCCAACATGATTTTTACGGCCATTCTGGACAGAGGAACAGTACCAATTCAATGAAAAAATTAAAACGAACATACCGACGCCGAAGGCTGTTAACATCTGGCAAAGATAACCTTCGACATATTAGACGATTCCTGGCCAACGTCTATCTATATACGTATAATAATTCCACGAAAAAAATAAATTGAAAATATTAGCAATGGATCATCATCATCATTCCGTCCAGCGATTTCACTGAACTCAAAACAGAACATTGCTTGAACTTGCTTCGGTAAAGTGATTGCATGGGCGCCATTTTCTCGCTTTCAGTCATAGACTTTAAAAAACACTAGATAGCGTGTAACATGGTTATAGAAAATAGACTGCCTACGAGAAAGAACTGAGGGAGTAAAGAATAAAAAAATCCATGGTCGCTAACGTAGAAATACACAGCACATAAAGAAGAAGAAGAAGAAGAAGAAGAAGAAGAAGAAGAAGAAGAGGAAGAAGAAGAAGATAGCGTAACAACGAATATCTATGAATATTACCTCTGAATCAATCATCTCTCAAAATTTGCAATCGTGCTTTTTCATACGCTGCACCTGAGCTTTGGAACTCAATTCCAATATCCCTTCGCTGTCTACATCAAAGCCAAATAACAAACTCTGAGTCACAATTTTTTTCCCCTTCTTGCAACATCTCCTCATGTTTTTCTTTCTAAACTAAAATCATTTCTCTTTATAAAATCATTTCTTCCATAGCTGTAGCGTCCTGCCCACTCGCCCTTTTGCTTAAATGACCCGGCCTGAATGACCCACCTTTGGCCAGTGATGTTAATCCTTGTCCTGGTCCTTGTCCTTAAGGACTCCTTAAGGACCAATTTGAAGTCCTTGTCCTTGTCCTCGTCCTTGGGGAGTCAGTCCTCGTCCTTATCCTCGTCCTTGCAGATCGGTCCTTGTCCTGGTCCTTGTAACTTAGTCCTTGAAAAGTCCTTATAAGGACCAAATTACTTGTATACCATTTTCAATTGTACTGATAATTATTTTCCAAGGTAAGAGTAGTATGTGAATTTATATTTTGGCTACATACTTGCTTTGAGTTACTCTAAATGTTTAGTCATTGTTTCCTTTATAATACCAGTTGATTCTTTAGCAGAATTCTTTGTTTCCCTGCGACGTCGGCTCCAGTTGAACGAGTGTTTTCGCAAAGTGGTCTCATATAATTAGACCTCACAGTGTGTGCATGACTGATCACTGTGATCAGCTGCTGGAAACACTTTTTCATTTATTATTATTATTATTATTATTATTATTATTATTATTATTATTATTATTATTAGAGCTGTACCGATTGCACATTTTTCCGATTGTTCCGATTACCGATTGTTCCGATTGTCAGACAACCGATTGTCTTGCCGATACCGATTGTCTGTCTAAATCTCCAAATCGGGTATTTTTAATGATCATGCGCTCAAATAATATACCATAAAGGTGCAGCGTAAAAGTACATGTCTTCAGACTTCGACATGCAGGTGTAATTCGAGACCTGCCAAGAGACTCAATGCAGAATGTGTGTTTAATCATTAATGAATATGATTTTGTCATTAATACTGTCTTATTATGTCAAATTTTAGATGTCTATATTCACATTGTAATCTACAATTTTATATCTGAAATTGTGATTATGAAAGTATTCATTCATTAAAATTTAAAACACAAGTGGTAGTCAGATAGAAGTAGGCCCTAACTTATTTTGTACAAACTCCGATGGCCAGTTTTTTCTTTTTCTATCGATTCTTTTTGAAAGTTTGTGTATGCAGCTACGTGCTTGCTTCTCAAGTGCTGAACAAAATTTGATATATTAAAGCCTTTGGTTTCATGACCACTTCGAGAGAAAGTTGATTTTCAAAGTTTGCAAATGGCTTTACAGCTGTTCAGCGGACTTATAATGAAATAAATCCAAATGCAGCTCGTCTGTTGTTTCGACATTTGTATTTTTACGCAGATATTTTATTTATTATTTGAGTCAAATATATGTAACGTATATCCTATTTAAGCTGTTATATAACTGTATGCATTAATGTATAAACTGAAATTCACATTAGACCGGTCGACAACATGCGAGTTTTGAAATCAAACTGGCAGCCCCATCCACTGTCACGTAAGCCCATCTTGATTGACGTACGTCTCCGCCAGAAAGACGCTAATGTTGAAACTTTAAACGTCGACACGGGCAGTTAGCTTTTGAGACTAGTAGGTTGTAACAAGCGAAGCTACACTAACATTCAATCATCTAATGCATCTGAGTAATTTCGACGAAGTCAGATAAGATCATCGGATCTAATCGTCTCCGACCGAGGGTGAAGAGATGCCGACGAAGTCAGATCGGACGCTAATCGTCTCTGAGTCTCCGACCGATGGTTAACAGATGGCATATCTGACAATCTGGTCATTAACTGCCCCCGACCGACTATCGAATGAAGGATTCAAGATAAGCCGGCCCTCCCTCGTCCCTCCCTCCATCGACAGTTCTACGAGCTCACAGCCGCCACCGACCCCCAGATGGCGCTAGCACCACCCCCAAAGGAAGCGACCAAGGAGTCTAGACTCCCAGAGGGCGACACTCACCAGTCACCACTCACTCGGGCCTACGGCACCCAGAAAAAATAATCGGTTCCCCATAACCGATTGTTCCGATTACCCTAATAATCGGCCCGAATACGAATATTAACGATTAATCGGTATCGGTGCCGGATTGGCTCCCAATTACCGATTGTTCCGATTGTCCTCATAATCGGCCCGATTGTGAATGTTCCCGATTAATCGGTACAGCTCTAATTATTATTATTATTATTAAACTTGCCAATTTCTTAAGCGCAGTAACATAGCTAGGTGGCTAAAGTCAAAGGCGCATTTGAAATGCAGCATTGCTGTTGACTACATTATGTTTTTTTTTAAATTTGCTTTTATAATTTTGTGATTCGAATTGAAATTGTGTTTGGTTTTTTCCTATCCGACTTTTTTGTCTGACAGAGGTTGGTCCTTGTCCTTGTCCTTGATCCTTGTCCTTGGGGGTCAGTCCTTGTGGTCCTTGTGCTTGCGGGGTAAGTCCTTGTCCTTGTCCTCGTCCTTGGAGGGTCGGTCCTTGTCCTTATCCTCGTCCTTGGAGAGTCGGTCCTTGTCCTTATCCTCGTCCTTGGGGGGTCGGTCCTTGTTAACATCACTGCCTTTGGCTATAGCTAGGCTACTTCATTTGAGATTAAGTGCATAGGAATAAGGAGCTATACTTCGGTGCATCTTTTGAAAGCGCTTTATAAATTGACGAGATTTTACTTACTTATTTATGGTAAAGACACGCGACCGAAAGGGGGTGTCGCTGGCGATTTCGAAGCGGCGACCCGACGTCGAGAAGACTTTTTACTTTTTGCTTGTCAAGAATTTTAGGAGGAAGTTGGGGGATAAGGTTTTTTGGCTTGTCGAGAATTTTAGCAAGTTGCGATAAGGTTTTTTGCGCCTTTTTGGTTGCTAGATTTTTTCGGAGGCGGCACCTTTTAATGTTTTTATTTGCCCCATGCGGCACTTTGCCTCGCTACGCCACTGAGGGGGACGATGTGCGTATAATTAATGCTATCGAGAGAAAGAAAACCAATTTATATTCACTGCTTGTCTGCACTTTAAATAGCTAGCGGAATGGGAAATGGGATTAAGTGACAATCTCACCCATGACATGACTTTTACACTGAGCAACAGGGACGCTTCCATGTTGAGGATGACTGGGAATGCATCCCCCACCGAGCTTTATTTTGCTTGTCAGCGGTTCAGGGGGGCATACCGGTCCGAGTCGCCTACGCCGCTAGGCCCACATGTCGGCCGCGTAGGCCTATTTGTGTGGAAAACAGAGCCGATGACCTTTTTTGCTTGTCAGTCTTTTTCGGCAAATTATATTTATATTTTCTGGGCAAAACATTGTTAGTGGCGTTTTTTGCTTGTCAACCGCTTTCGGGATTTCATTTCACCCCCCCCCCCCGTGCTAACACAAACTGCAACACCATCTAGAAACTCTGATAGCTGAGCTAATAAAGACTATTATTCTCTAGGTATTTGATATTTCTTTTTGAGGTGGATTTCCTTTTTCAAGCGCCATAGTTTTACGGCTTTGAAATTGACCTTACTGAGTAGGCCTAATTTCACTTTCCGTGCTGTCAAAGGTTACAGATGTTTAGTTTAGTTTACTTTACTTTAGTTTAGTTTCAGCTGAAAATTCGAAAGACTCTTGAAAACTATTCATATGCCTGTCGTCCACAACAAACTCTGAAGGTTCTTAAGGTGGGCAAGATTGGGATGTTGCTGACAGGAACGGATTAAGATATGCTGACTGACACAGCTTTGGTCTGACATAGATTCAAGGAAAGTGAATTTGAAGGACACTGATCAGAAATTGATGCCTGCGGAATATATCAAGCGCATGCCCCTTGTCTAATTATCGACCCCCTGGCCAAGATACGCTCTAAGTAAGTAAATAAAATAAATAAATAAATAAGGAAAAGCTCTTGAATTTCTATAGGTCTAGCGCTTTCGTGGTGTACAACAGTTGAAATAGCTATAGCTGAAGTTTGGGGATCAGTGGACCTTCAGTGAGGAGGAAAGATCACTGTGACGTCGTCACGCTATCCGTAAGACTCCTGTGGCCAGATTGAACGCCAGATACAGCCATGGAGTTATTATTAGAGGAGACGGCATTACGTCATTTGGCTGAAGCCAACTTTTTGGGAAATTCCCAAACGGCAGCCACATTGGTAGACCCAAAAAATCATCAGCTGAGCCATGGGGAATAGCTGCGGATATGTCTTATCAATGATCTAAGAACTTTTTATTAGTATGTATTGAAAATGGAGATCCAGATCAGTGGAGGTTCCAGGATTTGGCAAGTGGGGGGCGTTGGGGTGGCAACTTCTAATCATAGGGGCCTACCGCTTGTTGTTAGGTATGTAGTATTAAGTATAGGGTCCCAACAGGGAGGCCACTGGGGCCAGACACCCAATAGGGGCACTGACCCACCCTGGGCCCAGTGGCGGCTCCAGGATTTGGCAAGTGGTGGGGTGTTGGGGGTGGCAACTTCTAATCAGGGGTCCTACCGCTTGTTGTTAGGTATGTAGTATTAAGTATAGGGTTCCAACCGGGTGGCCAATGGGGGCCAGGCACTCAATAGGGGGCACGGACCCACCCTGGGCCCAGTGGCGGCTCCAGGATTTGGCAAGTGGGGCAGTTGGGGTGGCAACTTCTAACCATGGGGGCCTACCGTTTGGTGTCAGGTATGTAATATTAGGTATAGGGTCCCAACAGGGGGCCACTGGGAGGCCAGGCACTCAATATGGGCACGCCCCCCGGGGCCCCCCTGTGGAGCCGCCACTGAGCCGCCACTGATTAAGATGCTATTGTTCGAAATTTGTGTTTGAAAAATAGCAAGTGGACAGCCTATTGGATGACATTAATCGTGTTTTCAATAAGGCATGGGAGCTGTCCATTAATTATGTCAACAATTTTTGGGCAATTTTCGACCCCCTCCCAGGGATATTTTTACACCCTCATAACACCCCTCAACACCACCACCCCCATTTGAGGTCGACACCCCCAAAATTTGGTAATGTGATAATGCAAAATGGATACTAATTAGCTCTGAACACCCCTCCCCAATGAAGGACACCCCTTCCCCAAACTTTTATTGTCGGATGACCTTTTTTGTCAGCCTTTTTCCGGGAAGAGACTTAAAAATTCCGACACTTCCCTCCCCTATTTTTCCGACACCCCCCACCAAATTCAAAATCCTAGAAATAACACTGCCCCTCCCCTCCTTGTCATCAACTGTCAACTTTCAGTTACCCCCCACGTCCGATTCAACCACAATGGCCGCTAACAATGGAGGTGCTATTTTTAGCCTACGCGCTACTGGCTTCACGCAGCCTGGTTAGAAATGACGTAATGCCGTATCCTCTAATAATAAATCCATGGATACAGCTGAAGCTAAGTAAGTAAGTTAATACAGCGACAGATACAGCGACAGTATGTCGCAAGACTACGCATGCAACGTGAAATATACGATGATATTTTGCTGTTTCTTCTGATGGATGTATTCAAACAGAAGATAGCATGCATCGGTGCATAGAGTAATTATATTATGTTAAGCGCGTGGAATTTTAAATATCAATTGCATTCGTCCAGGGCCGTCGGACGAATTTTGGTCAGAGGGTGCAGATTTTCCCGAAGTAAAATTTTTCTCTTTCAAATCCTTGACAAGCAAAAAAAGTCGTCAACGCTTAATTTTACCTTAAAAATACATTGACAAGCCAAAAAAGGTCCTATGCACACTCTGTATCCCTCTGCACCCCCTGTATTTAAGGAAACAGGGTGTGCAGATGGGTGCAGACCATCGTCTTTCCAGGGGGTGCATTGCACCCCCTACATTTTTTCAGGGGATGTAGCTGCATCTTCTGCACCCCAACTTCAGGCGTGCCTGCATTCGTCATCACTGCCGTACGTTGGATAGGTCTATCTCTATGTTTCGCTGCTGAAAAACTGAAAATTATATGACATACTCAAATTTGTTAAAATTAGAGAACCTGCGTGACGTAATTTATAGACGAAGCTTTAGAGGGGGTCTGCTATTTGTTACGAAGGCCTACTTTAAAAGAATGGATCCGCTTGTGGCGGAACCTACTCTAAGATTACGGCGAATATTGTTAAAGCAGCAGTTTGTAAATCGAATACAGAATTTCATTATTAAATCGATTTTCTAAGTGTAACACAAATTCACAGAACAAAATAAATTGTTAAATTTTTAGAATAGCTTCTTCACGAGACAAACAAAACGATTGTGATTTTGCTTGGCGATAATAAAAATGGTACATTCTCGGCGTCTTAACTTAAAACCATAGCAAGAAACTTAGCCTACTATTACAATGAAGAAAGAAAATAGTCCGACATATAGGCGTATATATATATTGGTTATTTTATGAAATGTAGCTAAGATAGGCCTATTACATGTACAGTTTAAGTGTGTTGTGTTGTACGAGTAGTTTAACCATTTCGGGATCACTGGTAACTAGCTAAAGGCCTACTTCCCACACACGCTAATGGTCTACACGGGCGCTGGAATGCGTTATTCTCACATAGAAATAAATATTTGAATTCAGCGCAGAAAATGTTTTTGGAAAGTGTGGTTCTAGTTGGACGTTTTGATTGATATAATTCTGTTTTTTCGTCAATTCTAGTAGAAATACAATGTAATATTTTTTCTTAGCGGCCCATGAAAGGGTTACAAAACGTGCCAAGTCCTTCGAATTCATATAGGCTACAATACAATAGGCCACATATAGGTCTAATGCGATGTTATTGTCGCTGTATTGTAGGCCTAAGTCAATTGTTTCTTCCCCATATGGTGGCATATGGACTACTTCAGGTTTCAATCAATCAATCACACAATTTTATTTTTTCTTCATAAACATACAAATAAACATATAGGCCTATCAATATGAAGCAAAAAATAAGAAAAACTTAACTAACAATTAACACTTAACCACTGTAATTTCATTGACATAAGTTGCTTATTGAAATTTTATTTACAATGAGAAAAAGGTTGACCTAGGGGATATCTATCTGAGAAACAAACTGAGACATCTTCCATATGGTGAAGAAAAGCAACTGCATTTCAATTTACGTGAGGTTCAATTGAAATCGGTTCATCATTAGTTTTCAGGGGAGAATTCCAACTCGTCAACGCAAAAAAACTATTCTAAAACCAGTGATCGATCCAATTTCAATTGAAGATAGTCGATAATAGCCTATGAATTCAATAGTTTAAGACACATTACGAATTTCTGATGCCCACGGTTTCAAGAGCTTTTAAAATTAAAAGGTTTAGGCCTATAAAATTGAAACGAATGCTTTGCGATCAGGGTGTTCCTGCAGCATTGCTAGCAGATGCGATAGTAGTGGTCGACTCCTGGCGAAGGACTCTTGTTCTGCGATGTTTGATGCAGATAGCACTGTGTTCCGCTCGTCTTTGTTGTGTCCCAGTCGACACTTGAACAGCTGGAAATCGGTTGTGACTGACATGCTGCTTGACATTGGGTCAAAGTTAACGCTGAGTTAGCGACTCCCTGACCAACGTTCGTATCGTTCATCTGCACCCAGCATTCTAAAAAATCACATACAAGAAATTAGACAAATGCTGTTGCAACAACAACAACTACTACTACTGCCCCTACTACTACTACTACTACTACTACTACTACTACTACTACTACTACTACTACTACTACTACTACTACTACTACTACTACTACTACTACTACTGCTGCTACTACTACTACTACTGCTACTACTACTACTACTACTACTACTACTACTACTACTACTACTACTACTGCTGCTGCTGCTGCTGCTACTACTACTACTACTACTACTACTACTCAAAACGGATCTAGGAATTTTGCTCACAGGACGTTCGCTCACAATTTCATAGTGCACTTTACTCACATGGACATCTGCTTACAGGACATGTGGACATGATATAGTGATAATTGTAATATAACGATATTGTGTGGTCATCTATCAACAGCTGTCTATGCGCAAAAGTCGATGTGCGCAATTGTCCTACGAGCAAAAGTCCGGCTACTACTCAGAACAATATAATGAATGCCAGCTAATTTAGAATGTTAGCCTAATCGTTGACAGGTCTATGCATACCTCCAGCAGGACTTCTAGTTGAAAATCCCGTTGGACCTCCAGTTGGAAATCCAGTTTGACCTCCAGGTGGACCTCCAGGCGGACCTCCAGTTGGCCCTCCAGGCGGCCCTCCTGGCGGACCTCCAGTTGGACCTCCAGGCGGACCTCCAGGTGGCCCTCCAGGCGGCCCTCCTGGCGGACCTCCAGTTGGACCTCCAGGCGGCCCTCCAGGCGGCCCTCCAGGCGGCCCTCCAGGCGGCCCTCCAGGCGGACCTCCTGGTGGACCTCCAGGTGGACCTCCGTTCGGGCTTGAAGAATTTCCAGGAGGCGGAGGAGGACGAGGAGGAGGCGTGTATGGCATCATAGGAGGTTCTAATCGCAAAATATTTTCAAACAATAATATCACAAAAATAATATCATAGTTGTGAAGTTCAAATAAAATGTTTTAAAGTTCATAAAAGTTCACTAAAGTTCAAGAAAAAATAAAGTTCGGAAAAGTTCATAAAAGTTCGAGTTCCCAATTTAATCTTCGTCAGATGACTCGGTCTCAGAAGACCAGTTGACGTAGGCCTATTATAATTAGGCCTATCGACAAAGCAGATGTTTTCGATCTTATCCACCAGTCGTAAGTTACAATGCACTTTGACAATCTTCTCAACTGTCTTTCATGCGAGTCTGTTGCGTTTTTTGTATGTATAAATACAAATCCAAATGCCGACCAATTTCTCTCACATGACCCGGCTTTTGCAGTGATAATTCGAATTGAACTTTATGAACTTTAAATCCTTATCAATAAAGTTCAAAAAGTTCAAACAATAATAAAGTTCAAAACGCTTGAACGTCACAACTATGAATAATATCACGAATATATCGCGAAAATATCGCATAACATGATCGAAATCAGTCAATATGCACCTCAAGTGTACACCCAGACCAGAGTCACCAGACTCAGTTATATCCGGGAAGAATTATCGTTTGATGCTTTGAAAATGCCAGTGCAATAATAATTAAGCGCTTTTATAACACCGGCTCTAATGTCCCAGAATCTAGAGTATTGGAGACAGTTTACTCAAAATTCGTGCGCAGACGATCAAGTCAATTTCAGAGACCGGTCAGTGGAAGAAATCATGACAGATTATGGAGGTAAAGTCATGAGACAGACAGACAGACAGACAGACAGACAGACAGACAGACAGACAGACAGACAGACAGACAGACAGACAGACAGACAGACAGACAGACAGACAGACAGACAGACAGACAGACAGATAGACAGACAGACAGACAGACAGAGACAGAAACAGAAACAGACAGAGACAGAGACAGAGACAGAGACAGACAGAGACAGAGATGAGAGGGAGAGAGGGAAAGAGAGGGAAGGAGAGGTATTTAAAGTCATGATCTGAAATTACTCAATTTGTTGGGAAATCCGAGAGACATAGAAAGAGAGTTCTAGAATCTTGGACTGCAAGGGCTTTGAAAGAGTCAGTCGTTCCCAAGCCAAATGATTTGAAAGCGAATTCCGTGTTATAATAATTAGGCTATATGAATTATGAATACGCTTCATCATACTGTCATCTCCACGCACTGTCAATGTCAGTCATCATGCTAGGCTTGAATGTCTCATTAAAAGCTCTTGAATATGACATTGGTAGAGTTTGACAGTATGCCTGTATTGAAATCCACCCACCCAGCTGCCAAGAGATGTCATTATTACGGTACAGGCCTACTTGGTAATTATAATGCGTTGAATTACTACTGTTATAATAATATTAGCTGGGCATTGTAGACGTTGATACCTGGACAGTTTTCTTCGTAGACATAGGTCACCGCTGAACCGTCCGGCACCTCTGAGTGTAAAATATATTCTTCGGCCAAAGTGCAGCCGGGCTCTACGACGTCTCTCCACTCTGCAGCCTTACACCGGTCATTCCAGCGACATGCCCACAGACAGTTCTCTGCAGAATTCGCGTAGAAACCACGAGTTCGAAGCAATTGAACGCGTGTTTGATTAAGTCTCTCCCAAGAAACGCCACAGCCTAAAAATGTCCAGTCACAGTTGCCATAAACAACTTATCGTCAACTGATAAAGAGAATTTTTATTGCATCATCATCACCATCATCATCATCATCATCACCATCATCATCATCATCATCATCATCATCATCATCATCATCATCATCATCACCACCATCATCATCATCATCATCATCCGGACACAGAATATATATATATATATATGTATATATATAGAGAGAGAGAAGAAGAAGAAGAAGAAGAAGAAGAGAGAGAGAGAGAGAGAGAGAGAGAGAGAGAGAAGGTGGCCTTTTGTATGTATTTCAAGTGCTTAGCAATCTGGTTCTGGCATTTCCAAGCAAAGTTCATAACAGTAGAGAAGGCTGGCGACTTGTGTCTATAAAAGCAGTAAGTAATCTGCACGAAAGTCATCTTCGCATGGGGGTTAGGCATGGCATTACAATTAATGGGCTGACTTAGTGAGACAAAGCATCGTCGATTGATGCGAAAGGAAACGTACGTGTCGCGCATGGATCGATGATCCTGTACTGAGTCACGAATGCCTTTACAGAGGTGCTGTTCAGTGCGCTTCTCTGAGACGAGCTGTAATACGTGCAGGTGCTTTGAGTTCCCGGTTGATTTGCCAGTTCGACCCCAATGCAGTCGAAGTCGACGCGATTCACACATTTACTTATGCAATCTCTGAATTGCCATGGCTGTACGTACTCTACCATTCCAGATCCAGTTCCTGCGTAGTTGTCCAGTCGCTTCCACGACGGACGGCAGACTGAAAATTAAACGTTTGTGATCTTTGGAAAAAGTTAACGAAGGTCGGATAAAATAAATCGAGAGATCTGAAGGATCAAATATCGAAATTTTCTATCCCGAGGTCGTCCTCGATATTTAGATGGTCCGCTGAAGATTAAAATATTCGTAGTTGATTTCGACTCTCGACGAGTCTCTCGTTGAGTCGTGTGACCAATAATAATTCTACCTACGATTTTATCTTTTACTCTTAACGCTATAGCAGGATAACGAGCTTTAATGTTGTAATGTTTAACTACAGTGCATAGGCCTATGACCAACGAGGGATTTATACTTTTGTGCTTACCAAAACGGCAAGGTTCATACGCGTTGTCTTCATTTCCAGATTGACATTTTCCAACGCCTGCAACAGTTTAAAAATGGAACGCATACGCTGTGATATTAAGTATTATATTATTCTGTATGCTTATGCATACTATCCCTTGCACTGCTGAGGGGTTGCCACCTTCCCTCGGTTTTCCCGAATTTTTCTGAGACCTGCAGACGCTTCTGAGAAACGTTATAGCGGGCTCATTTACACACGTTTCGGTATATTCTGCGTTTTTTGCTGCATGCGTTACTAAGCGACAACCATTTTGCAGGGGGAGGTACCCAGAGGAGTAGATAGGCCTACTACCCCAGGAATTTGGCATTATTGAGTGTCTTTTAATTAATTGCAATCAATGTCTTTAGACCTAGTCTTGACTCTAGGAGTAGCAGAACACCCAAAAGGAACAGCCTTGGGCAATCTAGGTGCTGTAGCTGGACTAAGAACTTCAAATTTGACATGTGAATTCTCAAGGCAAACTATGTTAGGCTCACCAGCCTGTTATAGACCTAATACAATTCTTTAGTAGAAGATGTTGCGAAAAAGCCTAACAGTGCGAGCGCTTTTATACTAATATTGTTCCAAATGTGTGACTTCGTATTTGCTCTAGTAGGGGGCAATTGCCAGGCAGACAGGCCAGCGGGAACGAATTTTTAGCAGGGAGTGCATTTTTTCAGGGTCGTAGCTAAAAATCATCATTTATCAGAAACACCCTGACAAGCAACAAAAGGTCATCACCCTTCCTTTATCGTGCCTATGCTATGCCAAAAGCGGATACCACTCATCTCCATATGTTCACTGAATATATATATATATATATATATATATATATATTATATGCAATATATATATATATATATATATATATATATATATTCTCGATTGAATGATAATTTGAGCACTGTCTTGAAATTGACGCTTCCCCTACGAATCAACTGACATTCTCCAAGAGTTTTAGGAGCGTCATAAAATTAAAGCAACGCGTGATGCATCCGAATGATAACATTTCAACATTTACCTTGTTCAGGACATTTATTGATGGAGGTTTCAAGTACCCCAGGTTGGCGGAACTTCTGTCGGAAATCCATGGGATCGAAATACAACCAACAGATAGTATTGGACGGTCCGTTTGTATCGAATCCCACGCATTGAGGTAATGACAAGCAAGCCTCGAAACAATTACCTGAGGATGTGATCGCCGGAACATACATTCCTCCAGTAGAGCTCGTGTCATGAAGATATTCAATAGTATAGCTACATGCTGAAATATAGAATCGACCAATATACCACGAGGCAAGAAAAATATGTTTTTTAGGCCTATTATAGATTATGAGCAGTGATGGGCAACTAGTTAACTAATTAGTTGCTAACTAAAAGTTTAACTAATTTTTTAGTTATCTCCATAGTTTAATAAATATAAGTAGTTTAGTTAAAATGATAGTTTAACTGAAAAATTTTAGTTAGTAACTAAATAGTTTAACTAAAACTTTTTAGTTGGTGTCCCGAATTCTCAATAACAGTCCCTCTTCAATCTATTCTTTTCTGGGTCATTTTTTTCAAACAAACTTGACAAACTTGTGTTCCTGCAGTCTAGACTAAGACTTAAATATTAAAAAGACAATAATTAATGATTTAAATGGTTCATTGATTGATAAGTTCATGTTGCGGGCATCGTCTATGTTTTCATGTACATACCTGATACCTAGGAAATAGTTGTAAAATTAGTTGCAAAAAGTTTAACTATATTATTTTAGTTTAGTTAACTATTTTAGAAAGTTAGTTTGCAACAAAAAGTTTAACTACTTATTTTTAGTTTAAATTTAATTATAGTTTAACTAATGTTTTTTAGTTAGTTGCCCATCACTGATTATGAGACTTTATCACATACTTTATATACTGAATGTCATACATCAAATTGCTATTATTTCAAAAATATACAATATTGGCTTACGCAATATAGGCCTACACCGTGACCAGAAAAAGTAAACTGGAACAATGAATACTGACATACTGGGAAAAACTTGGATCACTAGCTCATTATGGCGGTAATTAAACAGCGGAAGCGTCGACTTTTGACTTGTAGAAAAGTCAGTTATTGACACTGAACATAAATTCTGACATAGATAACGTTTGTATAAACCTGCAGCCAAGTTCCTCAGCTGACAGCATTTTTGTCTGAAGTCTGGCCTGACGGCATGATTTTGATGACTGCGTTATTTACACTGGTCGTTCAACGTGCAACTCTACTGGTTCATACTTCATAGCAACTCGCTATAGAGGCATTTTGAAAGTAGTTTCAAAGAAAGTAAAATTAAAGGTTTTTTTTTCAAATTGCATTCTGATTGCAGCGAGATCTTTCTATCATCCGAGTGGATTTTTAACATCGCCACAGGCCCGCCGCAAGTGGGGGTGCAGGAGTGCAGCTGCACCCCCTGGAAAAATGTAGAGGGTGCAGTGCACCCCCTGGAAAGAAGATGGGCTGCACCCCCTCTGCACCCCCTTTCAGCTAAAATTCGTCAAAAAATTGCCAAAATTTGCTAAAACTGGCCCAAAAATTGCTAAAATTGGTCCAAAATTGCCAACATTTGCAAAAAATGTGCAAAAAATCGCCAAAAATTTGCTAAAATTAGTCAAAAATTGCTAAAATTGGCCATAAAATTGCCAAAATTTGCCGAAAATTTGCAAACAATTATCTTGCCCCAAAGAAAAGTGTGAAATGATGCTACTGCTTTTATCTGGAGAAAATCTGCACCCCCTGATGAAAATTCGTTCCGGCGGGCCTGCATCGCCACCTTCCGACCTTCATTGACATGTCAGCGTTGTCAAAGCGCTTTTGATTTTGGTTATTAACAACGTTACAGCGCTATATAAATCGTCATAATAATGACGATGATGATGATGATGATGATAATAATAATAATAATAATAATAATAATAATAATAATAATAATAATAATAATAATAATAATAATAATGCATATTCTTGCATGCATGTACTTATTGTCATGCACCGATTTCCTATAGATTTTGATCCCTGATTGTGCGACTGAGACAGACGATTATGCTACTAAGTATAGATACACTCTCATCCAAAAGTGTGATTAATCGTTTAACGTTAAACGAAGTTTCACGAAAATTTCTTTAACTTCAACAATTTTTGCAAATTTAACTCACCCGGTGGGGGCGGAGGAGGTGGTGGTGGACTTTCTGTCCCGGACGGTCCAGGTCCTGGAGGTTGTCCGGAGGGTCCAGGTCCAGGAGGTTGTCCGGTTGGCATAGGTCTTGTAGATTGTCCGGAGGGTCCAGGTCCTGGAGGTTGTCCGGAGGGTCCAGGTCCTGGAGGTTGTCCGGTTTGTCCAGGGCCTTAAGCATACCAATTCATTTCTTTAATAACTCAACCGCTTACAGAGTACAGTAAATCAGCACAGACTGTCACACCATCTACGACAATAAAACCACTGTGTTGATCTTTTACAAGTACTAATAGTCTAGTCAATAATAATAATAATAATAATAATAATAATAATAATAATAATAATAATAATAATAATAATAATAATAATAATAATAATAATAATTTTAAAAACAAGGTTTAAAGTGATTCAGTAGGGTCTGCCCTGTGAGAGAACCATATGTTTCACCCATCCATTCATTCACATTATGGTCTTGCTATGTGCTCTCGGTCTTTGCTCTCTTGTCCTCCTCTAGTGGGTTTGCTCTTGTATTCTCCTTCTTTGTCTTTGCTGTTTTTCTGCCTCGCTGTTTCTCAACGACTGATCTCCGGTATGACCTGGTCTTTTGCGGGCGGATTTGAAGCACAATTGATTGATACCTTCAGGGCATTAGACCTGGTGCCATAAAAGTGCATAATTTATTTATAATTTTTTTACATTAAAGCTAACGCTTTGGCAACGTGAACGTGACAAGGTTCCTTACATGCTCCTGCTCCCGCAATCACAGAGGCAGTCGGAATGTGAGTCACCGATGAACTGGGAGATCCCAGAGTAGTTCCACTTAGTCATTTAGTGGTGGGTCGCAGTGGCGGAGCGAGGGGGCAGTGGGGGCGAACCGCCCCGGGCGGCACTTGCTCTAAGGGCGGCATTTTCGAGATTTTTTAATTTATAAATTTTTTACTTTTATGATGTGATAATGTTTTTTGCTGGTCGGGAAATTTAGAAAAGTTGACAAACGTTTTTTTTGCTTGTCAGGAATTTTCGGAGTTCGGAAGCGGCACTTTTTTCTCGCCCCGGGCGGCACTTTGCCTCGCTACGCCACTGGTGGGTCGGTATTGATATATTATGTTGGTATCGGTTATCGGTATACGGGTCGGTGTTTTAAAAGTCGGTTTGGTATTCGGCATTGCTAAATTTCGCGATATCGGTATCGGTATTTGGTATTGCTTCCCTGTCGACGTAACGGAGTATTAGACCTGTATGGAGAGGAGGTCGGGCCAGCAGAGATTTGTAACAGGTTGTCATAGGGGAGAGGTCAGACATGGTAAAAATAACGTGACGTACTTAATAGACGGCCCCTTTGTTGTGCGAAAAATCGTTCACGTAACCCCGTAGTTCGCAGCTTCATATTACCTCTGTTCACCATATACTGAGTAGTTTCACATATTATATAAAGATTTCAGACTAATACAAACGACTTGCTGCATCCTAGCACTATAGATCAGAGCTGGAAAACCTTAGGTTCTTAAGAAATAAAATAGATTTTTATATTTTCAGGTTTTTTAGATTCTAATGTTTGTACCAGTTACTAATTTTTGCCGCCAAACGAATTGGCTAATACTTTTGGTGAACGCATCCTACGCCTAGGCGGTCTTAGCTAGGTGTCGCCGCTGCACTCTGGAATTCGAAAGAAAAACTTAAAATGAATATAATATTACAGATCTACGCCAAATTTCTTGCATTTTGACCAATGGGATTTCGAAAACATTTACAATGAAACAGAGTATTACCGGTTTTATTGGCCCACCCAGTAGTCACATAGCTTACGAGAAGAGTCACGTGACTTCTAGAGTAATAATTCGTTTCCACCCATGAGTGCATTGTCGATAACAACACCAGAGCAAATATTTGAGTTTTGGATTGATTCGAGAGCATTGAGAATCTAGTTTTTTATACGTCACGATAATGCTTTAGAATTAGTCTAAAAATAGATAACGTAGGGCCGATGTAATATCTTGCCTGTGGGGCTGCAACTGACAAGGTCGTAGTGATCAACGTCTGCCATGTCGCTCTTTCCCGTTGTCTGATCTAGAAGGAAGCATTGCGATCCTCGCGAATTGGTGCGTGACCAGTCAACGCCGGCGCAGCCTGGTGTGACAGAGCACTGCGACTGACACAGTAGAACCGACGTGGCGTTCGTTTGCCTACCACCGAAAATGTTTGTACCTGGAAACTTTTGCCACTGGCAACCTGAACAACAATTAAAGCGATTAGATCACGATCAATCAAACTATCAATAAATCAAAATACACTTATTATAACAATTATTGCTCAGACCGATAAATTATTATGGATTTATTTTACTTAGAATTAGTGATACGCCGATAATGCCTCCGTCAGATTAATTAATTATCTGTCGGAACAATCGGTCGATTGTGGACCGATTACCGATAATTTAATTGTTTAAAGTTGCTTTATTCATTCTTTAGTTTTTAACGTTTTGTCAAATGAATTGGATAAACGCTATTGCGCTACTAATAACAATAATAATAATAATAATAATAATAATAATAATAATAATAATAATAATAATATTAATACATAAGTTATGGTGTATCAACATACCATTGCCTGGACAATCGAGATCGTAGTGCGAGACGTTGGTCGCATTAACTTTGTCTGTTTTTTTGTTCAAAAGGAAACATTTGTTGCCACTATCGAAGTCGACGCTCTCACACCAATCGGTATTCTTACAAAGCGTCTGGCAGTCGGCGAGATTAGAAGCTGAGTTGGAACCGTTTCCCCCATAAATCAAAGTGTTCGAATAGTGCGTCCACTGGCAGCCTGACGCTAAAATCGCCAAAATATACAAAATGTGTATGGCCTATATGTGGTTTCCACTAGTTAAT
The DNA here is from genome assembly GCA_018105865.1 of Metaphire vulgaris. NCBI lineage: Eukaryota > Metazoa > Annelida > Clitellata > Crassiclitellata > Megascolecidae > Metaphire > Metaphire vulgaris. The sequence continues at coordinate 10,744,607 of CM030847.1, read as the reverse complement.
ACCAGTCAATGCGTTACCCCTTACCTAGTTTGACACACTCGACCGGACTATTGGACAAAAGCTCTGGTGCCGTCTTACTTGTGGCTTTTTAGTGTCTTAACTATATATTTTTGAGATCAACTCAGAGAGTAATGGACATGGGCGTAGCCAGGAATTTGATTTGAGAGGGGTATAATGCGATTTGGGGCGGGGGGAATACATCTTAAAAACGTTGAAAATATTAAAAAACACATTAAAATGTTTAAGGTAGTCTGATTTTTTAGGGAGTATATATACCGATATACCCTCCCGTCGCTACGCTTCTGGTACTGGACTTCAAAACTTCCAGTCGGTGTCGCATTTCGTAATTTATCGTGACGTAGTGTCAGATGCTGAATTCGTCTATTCAAAATGAAACGGATTTTTATCTGAAAATGTTAGCTCGAGTTACATTTCATGACCGACAACATTTATTTCTTTTCTGCTCTTTCGTCTCCAACATCAGCGCCCACTATGCGCTCTACTGGCACAGAACACGTGTGCACTGCAGATTCATTCGTTACACATTTTTTGAACAAGGTTAAAGCCCCATCTTTTTGATTTGACTTATCCACCATAGATTCTTGCGCCGGATATTCTGCGTTTGACTTGACTTGGACCGCGAATGATTTTGATCTGGCGTGCCATCGACTGATGCTTCTGTGTAATTATATATATATATATATATATATATATATATATATATATATATATATAATTACACTGAAGCATCAATGTGTAATTATATATATATATAATTACACAGAAGCATCATATATATATATATATATATAACTTTATTCGCAAACGTAGGCAACATAAGAACAAACACAACTCTTAACTAACAACTACACACTCCACTATTATACAGTTGACAAAATAAAGTGGTTTCTTAGAGAACCGAAATGTAAAAGAGTGTTGACGATTCTTTACAGTATCATGTATTGAATGCAATCCAAGCATTTCGCGAATAGTGTCAATCATTACTTTAGGATGTACATCAAAGATTTTGCATACAGCCCGCTGTACTAGATGATTACTAGATGGTCAAAGTTATTTAAAGTGCTCTTGTTCGGGCAAGTGGCTTCAGTAGCATATAATATAATAGGTAAACAATACGATTGGAGTAAGTCAGCACATTATGAAGTGGCGCTATAGAAGTTTAAGAATAGTTTTGACTAGAGCAGATTAGGTTAGAACATATTAAGGCGCTTCGTGTTTATAGAAGGAGCCCAACCGTATGATGCCATTTTATAATCTATGTTTACTTTTGGCGGTAATCTTGATATTACAAGCAGAAGCACTCTGGCTTCAGAGTGTCGGTGATCCGATATGCTTGAATGCTGCCTCGTTTGGCGTGTTGCTTCACGCATAAGTGATTTATAAGGAATCGTCGTTCTTTCCTGAAATCTCGTTCCTCCGCCACCGTTGGTTTTGCATCGTGAGACCATTTTTTTCAACTCTGCTGATCTGTTCAAGCGCGTATATTGTGACAAAAGGGTATATACGGATAGTATAATAATTTTTGCCCAGACTGTTGCCGCTATCGGACAGCAAAAAGCCTTTTATATCAAGACAAAACGGGCCGTCATCTTTAACTGTTACACCCATAAGACCACACCAATAGCCAGGCCATTCAATAAAGGTGAATCGGTAACAATTCGCTAAGCCGTGCTCGTCGGTAAGACTAAAAAAACGAATGAGTGTGACGACATCCAGTGCGTGGATTATCGGAGATTAGCGTTTACGAAAATGCATAAAAGAGTTAGTTTCCAAACGAAAATTATAATATAGGCCTATCCATAACTTACCAGATTGGGCTTCTGAACGAGATGAAAACGAAAGGAGTGCGCATAGAAAGAAAGCGCTCAGGTGCACGACACCTGTCATCTTGCAACTGATTGCTGCAGAGAAGAGCACCTGGATGTACTCTACCGTAACCTCGTGGTGATGTAAGAATGGAAAGACAACTTTTGGAACTGAAAGGTTCAGAATGACAATTCATCAAATACAGTTCTCTGCTAAAGAAATTTGCTTAACACCATTGAGTTTTCCCTTTGTGAGAAGCTGGCCTTTAATAGGTGGTCGATTTTCCAAGCACCAGCAGAAAATCGGACTAACGGTACTACGACGACCCCAATATTACTTTCGACCCCCAGTGGATCAGGGTTATTTCTAGGATTGTGAATGGGGGGGGAGGTGTCGGTAAAATCTGCGGGGTGTCGGAATTTGGAAGTCTCTGCCGAAAAAGGCTGACAAGCAAAAAACCTTATCAAGTCTCATAAAAGCTTGACAAGCAAAAAAACGTTATCAAGTCTGAGAAAAAAGGCTGACAAGCAAAAAACTCATCCGAGAATAAAAGTTGGAGGTGCAGCCGGTGCACTTTTCAATGGGGGCTAATTAGTATGCATTTTGTATGCATACCATTGACACATTACCAAATTTTGGAGGTGTCGACCTCAAATTGGGGGGTGTTAGGGGGGTGTAAAAATATCCCTGCAGTGGATGTAGGGGGTTAAACTCCAAGTTTCGACAAATGAAACTTGGCTTTAACTCCAATGGTTGAGACTCGAAATTTATGGGTAGAAAATGCTGGGTTTGGAATAGTCCTACACCAGCAGCTATTTTGAAAAAAATCAATCACTGCGAAATACAACATTGTTTCTCACTGTAAAGCTTTATTCTTATTTGATCAGAAGGTTTTTCTGGCGATAAAATCCTAGTTCCTGTACAAATGAAGTTTTAATACAGTCGCTATTCGTTCCTATGGCTATCAGATATACATTAAATGAAATTTAGTGACCACCATGTAACTCTAGTCATTCCATGCAGTCCAGTTGATCGACTAATGCGAGGTTTTCTAAAAATTCCAATAGTATTGAGCAGTTTGCCGTTGGCAGATTTATGTTTTTTAACGCCATTCTATCATTACTGCTTATGTGCTATATTGTCTCTATCTTGATTTCGCAGAGATTAATAAAGAGTTGACGGATCGTTCGCACTTACATGTAAATCGCCTCTGTTAATCTTCAAGGTCCTGAATGCTTTCTGTCAATCTTATAGGATTACCATTTTAATATAAAGAAAATCTTAAGATACGCATTGCAACTTTTATTGTCACGTTCATTTTAATATCATCGTCGTGTCCTTTGTCCTGGGACAGGCTCAGGGCTCCATTGTTTCCAGTCCTCTCTGCTTATTGCCTCTTCTTTGATTTCATCATTTCTGCATAAGTTTTGTGACACTGCATTTGTTTCCATTATCATCCAGTCTAATAGCTTTCTACTTGGTTTTCCTTTTGTCTTTGCCCCTGCTATACGTCCGTCAATTACTGTTCTGACTCCTGAGCACTGTTTCCCCTCTTAACCCGTGTCCAATCCAGTTCCTATGTCTTCTTTTGATGGCGCTGATTAGCGATCTTTGTTCTCCCACCATTTGTAATATCTCTTCGTTTGATTTCTTGTCCGTCCATTTGATCTTTTTCATCATCTTCCATGCTTCTAACTTATGTGTGTTCTTTTTCTGTAGAGCCCATCTTTCTGAGGCATGTATATAGTTACACTCCATACCAACGTTTAATCAGTCTCTTCTTTAGTTCCTTGTTTATTCCTCTTCAAAAAGGCTTATCATCACATCGCTATTCTTCTCCTTTTCTCTTCCTCCTGGCACCTGGCATCTTCTGTTAATAGGCTCCCTAGGTAGGCCTAACAGAATTGTGTCACCTGTTTCAGTTCTCCTTTAATCGTTATATTGAATCTATGTGAATTTTTACTCTTTGTTATTACCATGACTTTTGTTTTTAAAGGCTTTTCATTTTATATTCTGTTGAACAGGGTGAGGGAAACTCCTTTCATCCTCATACTAGTAATAATAATGCTGTTATTAATTCTATGTTACTAGCGCTTTCCAATATAAGACGTTTATAACTTGATGACACCAGCTGAACAACAGTTCGACATATTTAGAAGATTGTCTGTTTGCAGCGCATGCATTGTGTATGGAAAAATCAAATGCATACAAATTTAAGTACTTTGATCACTTTCTTGAGATATGAGAATTATAGTAATTGATATTACCTCCGGTAAAAGGCTGTCTTTTTAAGAAAACCCGAAGTTACGAGAAAATCGCCTCTCTTCCGACTGCCGTCTCCTGAAATCGACTGAACGCCAACACGTCTACCAACTACAGGCTTCAGGTGTCGCGAGGCTAGTCCATGTGTACTCAAAATCGGGATTCACTGAACTGTAACGAGTGACTTGGAATTACCGGCATCTGGGGCTAGATCAGTGCATGCACAACGGTGAGAGGAGTGGCGTAAGGGGCGCAAGGAAGATTTTAATAGAAATCTACAAGGTACGGACTAATGAAATGGAAGTTCCACGTGATAGATTTTTTCTCTAGCACAGCATGAACACAGAACACGACAAATGTCGTTCAAGAAACGAGTACAGAGTTGCAAACGACATTTCTTTACCCCAAAGATAGCGGACAGATGGAGCGAATTGGACGACAGCTACTAAGTTTAGTGTGAATGATTTTAAAAGTTATCCGCGTAGGTCTACCATAAATATTTGATTCGGAATTTATAAATATTTGATTTTTTTAATACATTGTGGCCCTACTGTAAACTTTCAAAGGATTAAAATTTAAAATGAGACTGCAATGCCGCAATGCGAAATTTGCTTTCCAATGGAAGGCTCGAAAACAGCAAATGTAAATGTAACAAAACGCCAAACTGAATAGAAGACTTTATTAGCAACAGTGGTTTAGACCTAACACAGGAAATACCCTACTAAGTCTCCTAAAAATCCCGTTATTGCTAACTGTTACATGTTTCTGCATTCTATCTTCTCTCACTGATTAATTTAAAGCAATAGTGCCTACGAATTTTGAGTTGTTTATCTGGTCTCTGTAATGAGGAACCAGTGCTTTGGTGTTGCTACAGCTGTTCATTTTCTTTATATGAACGCGATGTATTTATCTTGACATAGAGGATTATCATTGCCGACACATTGACGGATCTATATATCAAGACCGCCGAATCAACTTCTTATAGCACAATACATTTTAAATATGGCAGAGTATGAACATATCAGGCAGAATTCAATTAAATATCAATTATTATCGTCATCATCATCATCATCGTCATCGTCGTCGTCATCATCGGCATCATTATCGCTGATATAGATGTGCTTTGATTTTAAAGTAGGCCTATAAGAAACCTAATTGCATAAATTCACGAGTTAGGTGATAGGAAAGTTCTGGTATCACTGCTTTATTTTCTTGTTTCCTTGCATGCTAATGGCAATTAACCTATCTCCACCTAATAAAATGATCTCACTGGTGTTGCACAAATCTTGAAACTAGTGAAGGTTTCAAGATTTGTGCAAGGTATTTAGGTATATAAGAGGGTATAATAATAAGGTATAATAAGAGGCCCGGCCCTCGTGATCCTTCGTGGCTACGCTGATGATTAATTAATTAATTATTTAATTAATTAATTACTTGCATGACACCAATTCTCGCGCATGAAGTTGTTGTCTTCGACTGGGTTTGCGCAAGACATTAGCAATACACATATATACAGCATGCATACACTAAAGTACCGAAGTATATAGGCCTAGCTTTCCTTTTGTTCCTCTTGAAAAGCCATTATATCTTCATAAGTTTCATTGCTATGGTCAAATATTTCATTCCCGCCACCAACGATCGACAGACGGTCATTTTCAGGTGACCCGTCAAAAACATAATTCAATTCCTCGAAAAATAGCAGAATACGATGAGTATCGTTAATGAAGTAGGCCTAATTCATTATTAGGCTAATCTATGTGATACATAACAGACTAAATTGTCAAAGTCTTAGAACGGGTTATCGAAGAGACATGCAAACCGATAATGTTGTTACTTGGTAACAGCTAAGGATCACCATCATAGCCTATAACAATAACATGTTATTAAGACAAATAGAAAACCGTCCAATATGCAATAATATAATTAAATGAAAGCCATATAACTAAGCTACTGCATATATAGTTTAAGTGGCATACGTTCAAAAAACATGAAGTCAAGTTACAGTATAAAACGATCCAGTTAGTATTGTTGAAAATAAATTGTTACATCCACATATCAATATCTTCGACTTTGAAAATGAGGTACTAGCCCTCGGTCAAATAGACGCAATTGGATTTCAATTTATGTCAAAGTAAAAGACGAATTTTAAGATAAAGCTGCCGCATTCTATTCCGGTAGTCAATTGAAGCCAGATCGAAATTGATTTCCCGCTTACTGTTAAGTTATTCTTACACGTCAAAGGAAGCAATTTGATCGACAAAGCAGCGCTCATGTCTTCTGGACAGTTTGAGGAACTCCAATATTAGGCCTGTAGTTCAATTTTAATGAATCGTCGCTGATAATTATTTTTAGTAAATTAGCTCAGTTATGCAGGTAGGCTTACACAACCAACGTTTACATCAGGAAACTTAACAGCGTTCAGAATAGTTAAGTAGTTTATAAAATTGAAACGAATGCTTTGCGATCAGGGTGTTCCCGCAGCGTTGCTAGCAGATGCGATCGTAGTGGTCGACTCCTGGCGAAGGACTCTTGTTCTGCGATGTTTGATGCAGATAGCACTGTGTTCCACTCGTCTTTGTTCTGTCCCAGTCGACACTTGAACAGCTGGAAATCGGTTGTGACTGACATGCTGCTTGACATTGGGTCAAAGTTAACGCTGAGTTAGCGACTCCCTGACCAACGTTCGTATCGTTCATCTGCACCCAGCATTCTAAAAAACACATGCAATGATTATATTAAGATAATATAAATTGTAGTTATTGCATAATTGTATAATTAAATTATAGGTCTATATGATTATAGCAGCATATAATAAATGACTCTTAAATAATAAGATTAATCTATGGCATATAGTATATAATTCATTAATATTTATATTTACTGATTATATAACATTACAATGGTTACTCTAAATTTAAAGAATATATATATATATATGTATATATCACACGCTGTAATGATAGCAGTCTGTGGCATCTAAGTCCATCTGTGAAAAATGGGGTCAATATCAGATGCATATCAATGAATTCTATGGGGAGCCGAGAAATTAGGAATTCCAACGGGTGCTCGAATGCGATTTCTTGCACTCGCTGTAGAGTTTACATTTTGAAACCGTTTAAATTTTTACTTCACATCACGTGACTGGCTAGCTTACAGCCTGCGAAAACTAAGCTAAGCATTTTCAATCTCCAGACCACGTCAAAGACTTCTACAAAATCTTTTAAAGCACGTTTGTGATGCGGTGGCGTCTGAGCGAAGAATCTCAGTCGGTGTGTCCGAGAACAAAGCCGTAGAAATAAGTTCAGGACACTCTGTTCCGGACTATTTGTTGCTTATGATCGGTTTTCAGATTACACTTATGCAGGGCATTTTGTCCCGGAACGAGGCGGAACGGTGTTCCGGAAAATCTGAAGACTGGTATTTTTTGCAACATTAAATTCATAAATAGAAAATTTAGAACTGATATAGTTCAAAATTTTCTACGTATGAATTTAATGTTGTATTGATTGTAATCATCATAGTGACTGTTCGGCCGCTACGTCATGTTGACAACTGACTTCTGACCATTGCGTTCCGGAAAATATTTTTTAACATAATATTTGTTACATCAGTGGTTTTCACACAGGCTTACTTAGCCTCCTAAACCACTTAAAATCGCATTATTATTATTATTATTATTATTATTATTATTATTATTATTATTATTATTATTATGAGCCCTGCAATTATGTCTCTACAAGGTCCAGTTTTAAACACATTAGTCCTTATGATTCGCATTTCAACTGGCAATTACTAATAATTATAATCGAGAAAGAAACTGAAAACCTAACGAACGTGTCCACGTCTCTGTAATGTAGGAATAGGCCTACGCTAAAAAAACTGGAACAGACATTCCTTCATATCAGGGTTATATCTAGGATTATCAATTTTTGGGGGGTGTTGGTATATTCTGGGGGTGCCCTGCAGAAAAAGTCTGACAAGCAAAAAAGGTCATCCGGCTCTCAGATTAGGGTGGGGTGTTGGGGTGTCGGTCACAGAAAGAGGGGTTAGGGGGTGTAAAAATACCCCTGCTTCATATGCTTTGATCTTTGACAACCGTGCTTGTTTCGCAGCTGTACCAGCTTGCCTTATTCATTCATCGTTTCGTCATGAATGCTTAAAGGCTATATTATGAAATTTCTGAAATCGTCATTCCAGTCAGCTTCGTTAATGAGCTGATGAACTGTGAGTGACATACTACTGTAGATATGACGATTTTACTCACGTGGTCCCATTGCCGTAGGAGAATTTATTGGAAACACCGATGTGGAAGATACACCAGCAGCTGAAAATTTAACAAAATTACGTTGAGTTGAAGTCGGTCAAACTTGAACACAATGACAGCTTCATAGTACCTACGCGCTTTAATATTTGTCTCGAGTCTTGCATCGTAGCAAGGCCTAGTCGTCGTTAACATCACAATCAGAATCATCGTTATTCTCATTACTAAGAAAAGCAACGACGACAAAAGCAACAACAACGTCGATTGGACCAGTGATGGATCTAGGATTTTGGACCAGGGGGTCAAATGTAAGAAATTCAGACCAAAATCCACCAATACTTAATGACGTTACAGTAGGCCTATAGTCCTATACCTTACATGAAATAATTGAAATCACTATGAACTACTTTGGAATTTATGAAAGTAGAACTCTATGAACATTTTCAATTATTTAATTTTAAGTAAATTTATATTTTTGAATAAATGTAGAGACATATCTGCCAACTCGGATAACGTTTCTTCACATTCATTAAAAGATTTCTGAACAAAATATTTCGGGTTTAAAATTTTAAATTACTGCAAAACCGATGTGAAGTCTTTGAAACGTTCTTCTATTTGTTTTGAAAGGGTAATTAACAAAGTGTGAAATGTATCTATTTTAAATCTTAACATTGTTTCTTTAAGAATCGAATCACGGGTCAATTCGTCACAAAATAGCTTTTTCTGTTGAGGTCGTTTCTTCAGCAAATATTTCAGATCCTTCACATTTGTTAGAAAGCTCGATAGCGTCGCGTTCAAGATTGTCAAAAATGATATCGTCCCTCATTTCTAGTATTCCACTGTGGCAAGATCTGATCAAATTTTCCGCAGTTATTAAGTCTATTGAACTGTTTTGCACAGTGTTTATTCTAGCCACCTTGCCATTGGGGAGATTTTGAAATGTTTGGGGGGACAAGGTTTGACGTCTCAAAAGTCTTGACGAGCAAAAAAGGTCATCTGCCCGTTTTCCCTTCTTAAACGCTCTGTGTGACAGTCTTCCTTATTTTCCCCTCCAAAAAATAAAAAAAACCGTCGCCACACTTTTGGGGGGAAATTTCCATCTCCCCATCCAACATATAAAAAAATTTAAGGGATTTTTTCATTTTGAGGGAAATCCCCCCAAAAAGGGCCTAGAATAAACACTGGTTTTGCAAATATTATGACAGCTTATTTACAGAGTCTAAAACTTTTGTCCAGAATTGTAGAAAAAATTTATAGCCTAGGTTAAGTATTATACAAATGTCGACGTCTAATGCATATTTAAACACGTTGTTCATAATAGCTTCGCAAGACTGAAACCAGAGATTTGATATAACAAGGCATATAGGCATATAGGCGGTAGACTGTTCCACTGCTAACATCGATCAAGCAGTCCTAAATCTGCTCTCACGTCATCAAAAGATAGCAAGTACATTCTGCGTGAAATTCTACTTTGGCGTTTAGATTAATCCGGCGCTGATTAATTATTTATGAAAAACATATTACATTATTTTCGAAAAACAGGCCACTTTACTTAAGAAGTCAGGCCAGGCGGGTCGCAATATGAGAAACAATGAAATTATTCGCCCTTAAGTTCTAGAACAGACGGAATTTTCGGTTAATGCTCACATCATGGCAATTTATTTATTTATTTATTGAAAGTTAGGATTTATGAGGTGAATCATCCTAGAAGGACTACTTGAACACATTACAAAGTACATGAATAACATAGGTCAGGATTTAACAGAATAGCTTATCTCAAACAGCCAAGTCTTCAGTCGCTTCTTAAATATGTCCAGAGTTACAGTGTAAATCACTGCACTGATCTTTTCGATGTAGCAATAGCATCAATACAATATACTGTATGTGTTGGTGGATCACGATTGATGTCTGCTTTCTTAATATTATTCTCTTTATTCTTCTCTTTTCAATCTACTATACAGTATGTCACATATCGTTTATATAATGAAATATGCCATCCATTTGTCTAATACATTATAACGACTGCGTTAGCAACGTTTATTACCTGCTCCCGGACTCGTGGAAGGTGTGGGAAACGGAGTCACCGATGAACCAGTTGGTACTTGAGACCACCCTATCATAAGCAAATTCAAAGAAGCTGTTTCGCTTATTTTAGTCACAAAGCTTATAGATATTGTTGCTTGGCTTTAAAATGATTCGCCTTCGTTTACGATTACTTGTCGATAATAGTATTAGAGCAAATATTTCAGTCTTGATTTTAGCGGCTGATAAGCTAGCTTTCTTTTACTGCGCTTAAGCGTTTTAGATCGATTCTAAAAGTAGAGAAGCAATTCTTGCCTGAACTGTTAGTGTTGTTGCAGTTCAGGTCATAGTGGTTGACGTTCGATGCGCTGTTCTTTCCATCTGTCCGATTCAGAAGAAAACATTGCGATCCTTGAGAATTGGTAAGCGACCAATCAATGCTCACACATGGCGGTGTGCCAATGCACTGCGACTGACATTGGCTAATTGATGTGGCGTTAGTTTGCGCACCACCGAAAATGTTTGTATTTGGAAATATCTGCCACTGGCAACCTGGACAACAAATAAAGCGAATGGACCGTCAATCAAGCTTTCAATGAAAACGATTTATTTATTTCTTCGCGCATATCCTATGCGATCACTTAAAATGCTATCCAATATCACATGCTATTCGTCCCAAGCACTATCACCGAGGAAAATGAATATTTACCAGAAGGCTTTTAGAGCAGTCTTATAGAGATTTCAGTTATTGAACCTCCGAAGTCAGTTAAGCAACTACGACACTACGTTGATCTTTTCCATACAGCAATAGCTGAAAAGGAAGGTCCCAGAGGTGTTTCCATCATGAACGCTTTCAACGACGCTCTTTCGCTTATTTAGGTAACATAGATTGGGAAAATAGCCACCCCACATCTAAGGTGACTCGCTTTTGTCTACCATTTTTTACGGTAATAATATACAGTAGGTACAAATATTTGATTTTGGTTTGATTTGAGAGAATGAAAATCTGTTTTTTTTCACTTCGCGCAAGCGCTCTAGAGCGATTCTAGAAATAGAGAAGACATTCTTGCCTGCAGCGCAGTTCAAGTCATAGTGGTTGACGTTCGTTGCGCTGTTCTTTCCATTTGTCTGATTCAGGAGAAAACATTGCGATCCTTGAGAATTGGTAAGCGACCAGTCAATGCTCGCACAGGGCGGTGTGCCAATGCACTGCGACTGACATTGGTCAATTGATGTAGCGTTAGTTTGCTTACCACCGAAAATGTTTGTGTTCGGAAAAAATTGCCACGCACACCCTGAACAACAATTCGACTAAAGTCTATAAATCATCAATCAAACAATCAATTAAATAAAAATGCACTTGCCGTAGTTCAGACCGATAATTCTGTGTTTATTTTACTTGGCATGCTTATACACGGCCTACTAGTTTCGGCGAGTTGGAGAGATATACAGTGGGGGCCCAGTAAACCGGTACCACGCTGCTGCATTGTAAATATTTTTAAATATTTTCAAAACCCTTGGAAAAATGCATGAAGTCTGGTGTACGTCCACGTTGTTAATATTGAATGCAGCCATTTAAGTTTATTGTTGAAATGGCATAATGCAGCGGCGCCATCTAGCTCAAGCCCGGCTCGGGTCAGGATTCGTTCACCAAAAATATGCTCTGCTACATGGTTTTATAAATTTAAAACTGGCAGGAAAGTAACAAATACCGGTCTGTCACGCAATTTCACCTAGGCGTTTGGGTGCATTTAGCCAAAAGCGTAATCAGGTTTTAGCAGCAGAGGGAACGTGGAGCCTAATGAAAAGGCGCACGCCGCCTTTTAAATCCCCATCGAAAGGCGTCGCCACATCGAATTCCTTCCAGGCAAGTCAAGAAGTAGTGACTAGTAAAAAATAAATAAAAAATAAAGGTCCCCCGTAACATTGAAGACGTTTTCGTTCACTGTATGTTATTGCTTATTTAGTTTTTTAAATTTGAATTTATAGCAATTACGAAAAACGAAAAAGGCGCCACTTTTCTGAAAATGTCCTCATGGGAGCAGCCACTCTCTTGGATTTCCAAGCTGCGCCACTGCCTGTAGCTTGTCTTCCAGGCTGCATATTAATTCTTGAAAAGCTGTGATATTGTATGTATGTATGTATGTATGTATACTGGACTATTTATATAGCGCCGTAAGCTTAGCGGTGCCAAAGACAAAGGCGCTTTACAAAGGGTATGACTCCCGAAATAGATGGTTTTTCAGTCTGTTTTTTGAAACAGTTCTTTGATCTTTCTGATTTCCGGCGGAATAGTATTCCATAGAAGTGGTCCGCCTCGTGATAAGAAGCGATCTTCAAGGGTAGAGACCTTGAGCGACCTCGGGACAACAAGGTCTAGAGAGGACGATGATCGCAGTGTCGAACGTCTGAGAGTGTCACTGGGAGGTATTACAAGTGACGCTAGGTATTCCGGACTGGCTTGGCCGGTGATGATGCCATGAATTGTGAGGCACCTTTTAAAGATAATGCGTTCTCTGACGCGAAGCCAGTGGAGCTTGTCTCTCATGAGAGGTGTTATGCTCGCCCGGCGGTCCTGACGGTAGATTAGTCTAGCGGCGACGTTGAGGGTATTCTGGATTTTGGATATAAGATATTCAGGAATACCGTAGACAGGACTATTACAATAGTCAACAGAGGAGACCGCTGAGGCGAGAACGCACTGTAGGGCAGCGGAAGTGGAAAGTGCTTTCTTGACGGAGCCAACGGAGCTCGCTCATGCAGCTCTTTGTCAAGTTCGTGATATGATCCGCCATGGAAAGTGAGGTACTCAATGTAACCCCAAGGAGTCGTATCTTGCCAACTGGCGCAATCGCTTCACCGGCAATTTGGAATGGTGACGAGTCGATCAGCTGTAGACTCCGAGGGGCGGCGAACCAGATAAATTTCGTCTTTCCTGGATTTAGAACCAATCTATTCTGCCGCATCCAGTCCCAAATGGCATCGATGCAGTCCAGAATTTTGTCCTTCGATGCTTGTATGTCCTTGGGATCCGTTGCTAGATAGACTTGGCAGTCATCAGCAAATGTACAGTATGATGGAGTAGGCCATGCGCTTCGATCAGCTTTCCAACATCTGCAATGTAAAGTGTGAAAAGCAAAGGACCGAGGACCAAAGCTCGATCGTACGTATCATACGTATCATATTTTTTGTATAATACGCACGTATTTTAACGCATGACTCTTTATCATACGCGCTATCATACGTGAGGAAAAATACCTTAGGTCTACATAGCCACAAAATTGCGTCAATTACCGCTGTCTGTTAACCATTTATCTGCGCAATGAAATTAAAAAAGGAGCAAGTGTTAACGAAGTGAATTTTTGGCATCAGTTACAGTGACGTGGCGTGACGTCGCAATTGATATTGCTCGCTAAGTAAGCAGATTATAAGTAACCGAGCAGACTTATAAAATAGGCGATTCTTACGCGTATTTTATTATTTTATTCATACGCACGTATTTTAACGTATTTTATTTTGTCATACGCGTATGATCGAGTTTTGCCGAGGACTGAGCCTTGTGGGACTCCGCTGATCACTAGCCTGGGATCGGATGTGGTCCGATTTAAAGCCACAAACTGGCGGAGGTCGCTTAGGTAGCTATGAAACCAATCTAAGGCAGGGCCTACTATGCCGTAGGTTTTTTCCATCCTAGACAAAAGGATCATATGATCGACCGAGTTGAACGCAGCTGTAAAATCCAAACTCCCGAGGGCGACTAGTTTGTGATCGGCCGTTGACTCAATGATGTCGTGAACAATAATTACTGCATTGCTGCCAGTCTGTTGGACCTGTACTGTCAACTTTCTTCAAAAGCCGTTCAAGACTTGTTCTACACTGTGCTGCTTTCCGGGGCGCTGTAGAAGTTTACGAGATTTTACTTTACTTACTTTACTTACACCACACCTTGTTCAGAAATCCTGTCAGAAGTCGTCGCTACCAAAAAAATTCTTCTGGCGCAAACCCTTTATTAGGAAGCGATCGCTTTTTTATACATTACTCATCTTATTAAACTTTTATAGAATTTACTTTATTAGAACGTACTGCAAACGAAACAACCAAGGGCATCACGGTGATGTTATCAAACCAGAAGATAGCCAGGGCGTCCATAAAGTACATTTCGCTATTTTTTTTTGACAGTTTATTTTTGACCTCCTTCACAGCCTGTCACAAATCTCCGCCCTTACGGCGTCGTCCATAAATTACCTCACGCTGGTTTTCTATTCAATATATTCGAATATGTAGTTAAATTTTCAGCAACGAAGCAGATATTCAACTTCCGACAATGACAACGAATTTATTTGAGATATTTCGGGCTAAAAGTGCAAACAAAGTGCGAAAGCGCTATATAGATTAACGAACTGTACTTACATAAATGCACAAGTGCATCTCTTCCTCGTTAGTTTGCTTCATAATCAGTGATGTTACCTGTCAAATTCAGGGGCGGATTAAGGTCGCTCGAAGCCCTAAGCTGAACTGCCATTGAGGCTCTTTTATTACATAAAGCAATTTTCCAGAATTCACCTTCTCATTTACCCTCAATTACACTCGGTTTACACACTTTAATAAATCCATATTTAACATATTGTAATATTATATGGAGTCATAACTATAAATGTACTACGAACAAAATCCAAAATAAAGATATTAGGATAACCAAAAATGTACAGCACTGCAGTATCTCTAATTTATTCTCAAATCTAAATATACTTAACATTGCTAATATATACTGTACAAACAACAAAGGGTACAATTTTTCAAAAAGGTTGAGAACTGCTGGAGTAGACTCTTTCAAAGCTGCTTAGCTCAGAAATAAATACAATTAATTTCATACGAACTAACCATTTCAATTTCGTATCTTAAGCTAAATCCTTGGGCGACCTCAGAAGAATCCGTGTGAAACAGCAGTCGAACATTAGAGCAGGAACCTATCGGCATAAATGAAGGTAAAGTTGTGCCTCTGAATGTCTGAACGGGCTTCGTAGAGTCATTGGCACAACTGACCTACAAAAAGATCTTCAGGTCAATAGTGCCACGTATTTGAATGTTAGAAAAATTGAAAATCTAAATTCTTCGATAACCCAGATGCTATAGGCCTATTTACAAGTCGGCTGGTTGGTTATTATAATTCCTACCTGGGCTTACATTGCTAACTAAAATCTAATGTGGAGAAACTTCACAGAACCGAGAAAGATATGGCTATGACCAAAACTATAATGTCCAAACACGATCAGATTAAGCCTGTTGTTTATTTGTACTGACTTCCTGCTAAAAATACGGCAACTGTGAAAACATTCTCCTAACCTATTAAACAGTGAAGACTGACCAACATTAGAATGCGAAATCCACAATAAATCCATGATAATCTTCATCAAAAGAATTCTCATTAATATATATTGAACTAAAATTTGTAAGAAAACATTTTCTTCGATTATCCCAAAATGGGCCTCTCTTTCACTGTCTGTTGGATCTTCAAATTCGTCGTTGACTTGCAGTGTAAGAAACGAACTCTTGGCTTGTCCTTCACAATTTCACTCGCTTCTTTCCATCATGAATAAATAATTCACTAGGCCTATAGGCTATAGATCTTTCGAATGGAACTATGCAACATCTATTGATATTTTTATGTAATAGAACTGTGCTATAAAAGCTCATAATTAATGTATTTAATAGCAAAACTGGGCTTGCCGCTTATCAAAATTGCATGGCTAAGAAACCATGCGAAGTAGGCCTACCTGCAAATAGTCGCAACAAAATTCCGTGGCAAACGATAAAAACGTTAAGTAGACAGAGCTCGGGGGAGATACTTGAATGTAGTAAACACAATCCGTATTGTTGCTGTAGTTAGACGGATAATTTGGGGATGAAATTATTCCAGAATCATTCGAATAAGTTCCACCGCAGCCTTAAAAGTATGATTAGTCATTTTATGAGATGATAAAACTAAATATTTGTTTACTCAACAATAAAAAGTAAAAACCTGATTAAATAATCGATAATACTGAATGAAATCATTAGCCATAGACAAGACAATTCATTTTCAGTAAGTTAATAGAGCCAATTATTTGTCTCGATGAAGCTTATTGAAGTGTTTTCAAACGCTACAAGTTTAATATAAATGTGGCACAAGCATTGGTTGGTTCAAGCTCTCTTGCTACTTTCACTGCTAGTTCCAGGTACTTGAAATATTAGATAAAATGACTCTTAATAAACTGATCAATCAATATTTCTTAATCAGTCACCTTGGCAGTTGTGTCCATAATCACATACTGTCTTTGCGAAGTCATTTTATATATTTGATCACTGAATCGTCATTATTATATGGAATCGTTCCGGAGTCGTATACCGTTTAACTAAACAATGTTTTATGGTTATAGATCCAACAATACTAAACACAGAAGACAATTAACAAGAGGCGTTCATGGGTTACTAGAGCTGTGCAGAAGAAGAGACGGGCCGAAAGCAAAGCATGGAAGAAACTGAGTGAGCACCGACTAAAGATGCAATGAAAGTTTGGAACAAGAGAGACTAAAGCAGCTGCAGTCTAATTACGTGCAAAAAGGAAAAATAAGCAGCAAATAGAGTGACTAATGCAGAGTACGAAAATAAGTATGCTAAAAATATCGAGCAGAAGAATTAGTTTTTATGTATATGTAAGATGTAAGATGAAACGAAAAGAAAAACGTTGCACCATTATTAGAGATGATTCTGGTAAAACAGTGACGGAAGATTTGGGAACAGCAAAAATACTGAATGATTACTTTGGATCGGTGTTCACAAAGGAAAATACAACCAACATACCAAAAAGCCTACTAAACTATTTTGCGCAAAGGAGCAGGAAGCATTATTAGACATAAATTGTAATAAAGAGTGTGTCCTGGAAATATTGAGTTAGACGAAAACTGACAAAAGCCTTGGAATAGATAATATGAATCCAAAATTTCTATATGAGGTAAGACATGAGGTTAGTGAGGTAATAACCACAATTTCACCTTGTCACTTACTGCAGATCGGGAATAGTCCCCGGAGACTGGAGGGATTACGTAGTGTTTATTATAGGCCTTCTCTGGGGGAATTATCCCCCACAGATTTAAAATTCCCCCAAATTTTTTATAAGTTGGCTGGGGATGGAAATTTCCCCCACAAAAGTGTGACGACAGGGGACTTTTTGTTTTTGCTTTTGGAGAGAGGAAAATTATTTAGAGAAGGGCCAAAGATACAAGGAGTGATGGAGATGACCTTTTTTGCTTGTCAAGGTTTTTAAAGACTCAGACTTTGTCTCCCCAAACATTTCTAAATCCCCCCAATGTCAAGATAGCTAGAATAAACACTGATTGACACACATTCAGTAACGTTACGTGGGTTAGCGTGGCGTAGTCTAGGAGAGAAGGCAGAAAAGCAACATCGTCCATGAGGGGTCTGGCGAGTAAATAAAGGTCGTCGTCGGTAATAATTTGGCATTTGATTACCCTTCTTTTGTTTCTATGACCGCTGAAGGTTAAGAGATAAAACAGTCAGAAAGTTTTAGATCTGCAGACAGCAAACGTAAATTACCACTCTGGAAATTGACGGCAAGAAAAAAAGCAATTTCTATTAAGTGTCTATCTTTTCCACGATCTTCCTATTTTCACTTTTCATCTCAACTAATATTGCAGATCATTCTGTTTTTCCGTTCATCAAGCATATCCAATTATAGTCATAAGTTATGCGCCGCACGTAGGCCAACTCTCAGTTCGTTCTTCAAGTCATCATCTGTTTCAAAAAGAGGAGAAAATAACTTTTGTCCTTTTTCTTCGATGGACAAACAAAATTCAGTAGAAATTGACCGATGCTTTCGCAAAATGAGAAGCAATGAAATTATTCGCCCTTAAGTTCTAGAACAGACTTGAAGTTTACGGTTAATGCTCACTTCGCGGCAGTTAAGTCACTGCATTGATCTTTTCTATATAGCAATAGCATCAATACAATATACTGTATGTGTTGGTGGCTCACGATTGATGTCTGCTTTCTTAATATTATTCTTCTCTTTTCGATCTACTATACAGTATGTCACATATCGTTTATATAATGAAATATGCCATCCATTTGTCTAATACATTATAACGGCTGCGTTAGCAACGTTTATTACCTGCTCCCGGACTCGTGGAAGGTGTGGGAAGCGGAGTCATCGATGAACCAGTTGGTACTTGAGACCACCCTATCATAAGCAAATACAAAGAAGCTGTTTCGCTTATTTTAGTCACAAAGCTTATAGATATTGTTGCTTCGCTTTGAAATGAGTCATCTTCATTTAAGATTATTTGTCGATAATGATATAAGAGAAACTATTTCAGTATTGGTTTTAGCAATTGAGAAGCTAGTTTTCTTTTACTGCGCTTAAGCGCCTTAGATCGAATCTAAAAGTAGAGAAGCTATTCTTGCCTGAACTGTTAGTGTTGTTGCAGTTCAGGTCATAGTGGTTGACGTTCGATGCGCTGTTCTTTCCATCTGTCCGATTTAGAAGAAAACATTGCGATCCTTGAGAATTGGTAAGCGACCAATCAATGCTCACACATGGCGGTGTGCCAATGCACTGCGACTGACATTGATTAATTGATGTGGCGTTAGTTTGCGCACCACCGAAAATATTTGTATTTGGATATATTTGCCACTGGCAACCTGGACAAAAAATAAAAGGAATGGAGCATCAATCAAGCTTTAAATGAAAACGATTTGTTTAGTTCTTCGCGCATATCTCATGCTATCCCATAAGATGCTATGCAGTATCTCATGCTATGCGGCCCAAGCACTATCACCGAGGAAAATGAATATTCACCATAGAGCTTTTAGAGCAGTCTTATACAGATTTCAGTGAGTCAGATAAACAACTACGTTGATCTTTTCCATACAGCAATATTTGAAAAGGAAGGTCCTTGAAGCAGTCCCGCCATAAACACATACAAGGACGCTCTTTCGCTTATTTTAATAATATAGATTAAGAAAATAGCCACGCCACATCTAAGGTGACTCGTTTTTTTTATCCACCATTTTTGTTGTTGGTAATTACATACAGTAGGTGCAAATATTTGATTTTGGTTTGATTTGAGAGAATGCAAATCTGTTTTTTTCACTTCGCGCAAGCGCTCTGGAGCGATTCTAGAAATAGAGAAGATATTCTTGCCTGCAGCGCAGTTCAGGTCATAGTGGTTGACGTTCGTTGCGCTGTTCTTTCCATTTGTCTGATTCAGGAGAAAACATTGCGATCCTTGAGAATTGGTAAGCGACCAGTCAATGCTCGCACAGGGCGGTGTGCCAATGCACTGCGACTGACATTGGTCAATTGATGTAGCGTTAGTTTGCTTACCACCGAAAATGTTTGTGTTCGGAAAAAATTGCCAAGCACAGCCTGAACAACAATTAAAGCGATTAAAAGTCACCAATAAAACTACCAATCAAATAAAAATGCAGTTATAATAGTTCAGACTGATAATTCAGTGTTTATTTCACTTGGCAGGCTTATAGACGGCCTACTAGTTTCAGCGAGTTGGAGAGATATACAGTGTGGTCCCAGTAAACCGGCGCCAATCTGCTTCATTGAAAATATTTTCGAAACCCTCGGAGAAATGCACGAAGTCTGGTGTACGTCTACGTTGTTAATATTGAATGCAGCCATTTAAGTTTATTATTCAAAGGCATAGTTTAACGGCGCCAGCGAGCGAAAACCCGGTTAGGGGCAGAAATCGTTCGTCAAAAATATGCGCTACTACATTTATTTGATAAATTTAGAAACTGGCAGAAAAGTAACAAATACCGGTCTGTCACGCAATTTCACCTAGGCGTTTGGTTGCATTTAGCCAAAAGCGTAATCAGGTTTTAGCAGCAGAGGGAACGTGGAGCCTAATGAAAAGGCGCGCATCGCCTTTTAAATCCCCATTGAAAGGCGTCGCCACATCGAATTCCTTCCTGACAAGTCAAGAAGTATTGATTAGTAAAAAAAATAAAAAATAAAGGTCCCCCGTAACATTGAAGACGCTTTCGTTCACTATATGACT
Organism: Metaphire vulgaris; assembly: GCA_018105865.1. NCBI lineage: Eukaryota > Metazoa > Annelida > Clitellata > Crassiclitellata > Megascolecidae > Metaphire > Metaphire vulgaris. The sequence goes on along the minus strand of CM030847.1, from coordinate 10,724,165 downwards.
GACAGTTGTTGTTGCTTCTTTAATTTTTTAATTTTAATTTATTACATTTACGAAAACCAAAAAAAATGTGCCACTTTCCTGAAAATGTCCTCATGGGAGCAGCTGCTCCCTTGGATCTCCAAGCTGCGTCACTGCCTGTAGCTTGTCTTCCAGGCTGCATATTAATTCCTGTAAAGCTGTGATATCGGTTCTCGACCACACAGAACGTGAACAATTACTGCATTGCTGCCTGTCTGTTGTACCTGTACTATCAACTTTCTTCAACAGCCGTTCAAGACTCAATTCTACACCACACCTTGTTCGGAAATCCTGTCAGAAGTCGTCGCTACCAAAAAATTCTTCTGACGCAAACCCTTTATTAGGAAGCGATAGCTTATATATATATATATATATATATATATATATATATATATTACTCATCTTATTAATCTTTTTAGAATTTACTTTATTACAACATACTGCAAACGAAACAAACAAGGACATCACGGTGATGCTATCGAACCAGAAGGTAGCCAGGGCCGTCCATAAAGTACATCACGCTATTTTTGAAAGTTTTTTTTGACCCTCTTCACAGCCTGTCACAAATCTCGATCTCCGCCCTAAAATCGTCGTCCATAAATTACGTCACGCTGGTTTTCTATTCAATATATTCGAATATGTCGTCAAATTTTCAGCAGCGAAGCAGTCAGTGTTTTAACCAGACTCTAGACCTTTGAGGGAGAATTGAGGCTTTCGGGGGGGGGGGAATCGACTTAGTTGGAGGGGAAAAGACACAATTCAATGCAAAATGTGTGTAAGGGCTGAGATTTTTGGGGGGGAATTTTGAGGTTTTATGAAGGAAAATTTCCCCTCCTAACAGGCCTGGATAAAACACAGGAAGCAGATATTCAACTTCCGACAATGCCAACGAATATAATTGAGATATTTCGGGCTAGAAGTGCAAACAAAGTGCAAAAGCGCTATATAGATTAACGAACTGTACTTACATAAATGCACAAGTGCATCTCTTCCTCGTTAGTTTGCTTCATAATCAGTGATGTTACCTGTCAAATTCAGGGGCGGATTAAGGTCGCTCGAAGCCCTAAGCTGAACTGCCATTGAGGCTCTTTTATTACATAAAGCAATTTTCCAGAATTCACCTTCTCATTTACCCTCAATTACACTCGGTTTACACACTTTAATAAATCCATATTTAACATATTGTAATATTATATGGAGTCATAACTATAAATGTACTACGAACAAAATCCAAAATAAAGATATTAGCATAACCAAAAATGTACAGCACTGCAGTATCTCTAATTTATTCTCAAATCTAAATATACTTAACATTGCTAATATATACTGTACAAACAACAAAGGGTACAATTTTCAAAAAGGTTGAGAACTGCTGGAGTAGACTCTTTCAAAGCTGCTTAGCTCAGAAATAAATACAATTAATTTCATACGAACTAACCATTTCCAATTTCGTATCTTAAGCTAAATCCTTGGGCGACCTCAGAAGAATCCGTGTGAAACAGCAGTCGAACATTAGAGCAGGAACCTATCGGCATAAATGAAGGTAAAGTTGTGCCTCTGAATGTCTGAACGGGCTTCGTAGAGTCATTGGCACAACTGACCTACAAAAAGATCTTCAGGTCAATAGTGCCACGTATTTGAATGTTAGAAAAATTGAAAATCTAAATTCTTCGATAACCCAGATGCTATAGGCCTATTTACAAGTCGGCTGGTTGGTTATTATAATTCCTACCTGGGCTTACATTGCTAACTAAAATCTAATGTGGAGAAACTTCACAGAACCGAGAAAGATATGGCTATGACCAAAACTATAATGTCCAAACACGATCAGATTAAGCCTGTTGTTTATTTGTACTGACTTCCTGCTAAAAATACGGCAACTGTGAAAACATTCTCCTAACCTATTAAACAGTGAAGACTGACCAACATTAGAATGCGAAATCCACAATAAATCCATGATAATCTTCATCAAAAGAATTCTCATTAATATATATTGAACTAAAATTTGTAAGAAAACATTTTCTTCGATTATCCCAAAATGGGCCTCTCTTTTCACTGTCTGTTGGATCTTCAAATTCGTCGTTGACTTGCAGTGTAAGAAACGAACTCTTGGCTTGTCCTTCACAATTTCACTCGCTTCTTTCCATCATGAATAAATAATTCACTAGGCCTATAGGCTATAGATCTTTCGAATGGAACTATGCAACATCTATTGATATTTTTATGTAATAGAACTGTGCTATAAAAGCTCATAATTAATGTATTTAATAGCAAAACTGGGCTTGCCGCTTATCAAAATTGCATGGCTAAGAAACCATGCGAAGTAGGCCTACCTGCAAATAGTCGCAACAAAATTCCGTGGCAAACGATAAAAACGTTAAGTAGACAGAGCTCGGGGGAGATACTTGAATGTAGTAAACACAATCCGTATTGTTGCTGTAGTTAGACGGATAATTTGGGGATGAAATTATTCCAGAATCATTCGAATAAGTTCCACCGCAGCCTTAAAAGTATGATTAGTCATTTTATGAGATGATAAAACTAAATATTTGTTTACTCAACAATAAAAAGTAAAAACCTGATTAAATAATCGATAATACTGAATGAAATCATTAGCCATAGACAAGACAATTCATTTTCAGTAAGTTAATAGAGCCAATTATTTGTCTCGATGAAGCTTATTGAAGTGTTTTCAAACGCTACAAGTTTAATATAAATGTGGCACAAGCATTGGTTGGTTCAAGCTCTCTTGCTACTTTCACTGCTAGTTCCAGGTACTTGAAATATTAGATAAAATGACTCTTAATAAACTGATCAATCAATATTTCTTAATCAGTCACCTTGGCAGTTGTGTCCATAATCACATACTGTCTTTGCGAAGTCATTTTATATATTTGATCACTGAATCGTCATTATTATATGGAATCGTTCCGAGTCGTATACCGTTTAACTAAACAATGTTTTATGGTTATAGATCCAACAATACTAAACACAGAAGACAATTAACAAGAGGCGTTCATGGGTTACTAGAGCTGTGCAGAAGAAGAGACGGGCCGAAAGCAAAGCATGGAAGAAACTGAGTGAGCACCGACTAAAGATGCAATGAAAGTTTGGAACAAGAGAGACTAAAGCAGCTGCAGTCTAATTACGTGCAAAAAAGGAAAAAATAAGCAGCAAATAGAGTGACTAATGCAGAGTACGAAAATAAGTATGCTAAAAATATCGAGCAGAAGAATTAGTTTTTATGTATATGTAAGATGTAAGATGAAACGAAAAGAAAAACGTTGCACCATTATTAGAGATGATTCTGGTAAAACAGTGACGGAAGATTTGGGAACAGCAAAAATACTGAATGATTACTTTGGATCGGTGTTCACAAAGGAAAATACAACCAACATACCAAAAAGCCTACTAAACTATTTTGCGCAAAGGAGCAGGAAGCATTATTAGACATAAATTGTAATAAAGAGTGTGTCCTGGAAATATTGAGTTAGACGAAAACTGACAAAAGCCTTGGAATAGATAATATGAATCCAAAATTTCTATATGAGGTAAGACATGAGGTTAGTGAGGTAATAACCACAATTTCACCTTGTCACTTACTGCAGATCGGGAATAGTCCCCGGAGACTGGAGGGATTACGTAGTGTTTATTATAGGCCTTCTCTGGGGGAATTATCCCCCACAGATTTAAAATTCCCCCAAATTTTTTATAAGTTGGCTGGGGATGGAAATTTCCCCCACAAAAGTGTGACGACAGGGGACTTTTTGTTTTTGCTTTTGGAGAGAGGAAAATTATTTAGAGAAGGGCCAAAGATACAAGGAGTGATGGAGATGACCTTTTTTGCTTGTCAAGGTTTTTAAAGACTCAGACTTTGTCTCCCCAAACATTTCTAAATCCCCCCAATGTCAAGATAGCTAGAATAAACACTGATTGACACACATTCAGTAACGTTACGTGGGTTAGCGTGGCGTAGTCTAGGAGAGAAGGCAGAAAAGCAACATCGTCCATGAGGGGTCTGGCGAGTAAATAAAGGTCGTCGTCGGTAATAATTTGGCATTTGATTACCCTTCTTTTGTTTCTATGACCGCTGAAGGTTAAGAGATAAAACAGTCAGAAAGTTTTAGATCTGCAGACAGCAAACGTAAATTACCACTCTGGAAATTGACGGCAAGAAAAAAAGCAATTTCTATTAAGTGTCTATCTTTTCCACGATCTTCCTATTTTCACTTTTCATCTCAACTAATATTGCAGATCATTCTGTTTTCCCGTTCATCAAGCATACCAAATTATAGTCATAAGTTATGCGCCGCACGTAGGCCAACTCTCAGTTCGTTCTTCAAGTCATCATCTGTTTCAAAAAGAGGAGAAAATAACTTTTGTCCTTTTTCTTCGATGGACAAACAAAATTCAGTAGAAATTGACCGATGCTTTCGCAAAATGAGAAGCAATGAAATTATTCGCCCTTAAGTTCTAGAACAGACTTGAAGTTTACGGTTAATGCTCACTTCGCGGCAGTTAAGTCACTGCATTGATCTTTTCTATATAGCAATAGCATCAATACAATATACTGTATGTGTTGGCGGCTCACGATTGATGTCTGCTTTCTTAATATTATTCTTCTCTTTTCGATCTACTATACAGTATGTCACATATCGTTTATATAATGAAATATGCCATCCATTTGTCTAATACATTATAACGGCTGCGTTAGCAACGTTTATTACCTGCTCCCGGACTCGTGGAAGGTGTGGGAAGCGGAGTCATCGATGAACCAGTTGGTACTTGAGACCACCCTATCATAAGCAAATACAAAGAAGCTGTTTCGCTTATTTTAGTCACAAAGCTTATAGATATTGTTGCTTCGCTTTGAAATGAGTCATCTTCATTTAAGATTATTTGTCGATAATGATATAAGAGAAACTATTTCAGTATTGGTTTTAGCAATTGAGAAGCTAGTTTTCTTTTACTGCGCTTAAGCGCCTTAGATCGAATCTAAAAGTAGAGAAGCTATTCTTGCCTGAACTGTTAGTGTTGTTGCAGTTCAGGTCATAGTGGTTGACGTTCGATGCGCTGTTCTTTCCATCTGTCCGATTTAGAAGAAAACATTGCGATCCTTGAGAATTGGTAAGCGACCAATCAATGCTCACACATGGCGGTGTGCCAATGCACTGCGACTGACATTGATTAATTGATGTGGCGTTAGTTTGCGCACCACCGAAAATATTTGTATTTGGATATATTTGCCACTGGCAACCTGGACAAAAAATAAAAGGAATGGAGCATCAATCAAGCTTTAAATGAAAACGATTTGTTTAGTTCTTCGCGCATATCTCATGCTATCCCATAAGATGCTATGCAGTATCTCATGCTATGCGGCCCAAGCACTATCACCGAGGAAAATGAATATTCACCATAGAGCTTTTAGAGCAGTCTTATACAGATTTCAGTGAGTCAGATAAACAACTACGTTGATCTTTTCCATACAGCAATATTTGAAAAGGAAGGTCCTTGAAGCAGTCCCGCCATAAACACATACAAGGACGCTCTTTCGCTTATTTTAATAATATAGATTAAGAAAATAGCCACGCCACATCTAAGGTGACTCGTTTTTTTTATCCACCATTTTTGTTGTTGGTAATTACATACAGTAGGTGCAAATATTTGATTTTGGTTTGATTTGAGAGAATGCAAATCTGTTTTTTTCACTTCGCGCAAGCGCTCTGGAGCGATTCTAGAAATAGAGAAGATATTCTTGCCTGCAGCGCAGTTCAGGTCATAGTGGTTGACGTTCGTTGCGCTGTTCTTTCCATTTGTCTGATTCAGAAGAAAACATTGCGATCCTTGAGAATTGGTAAGCGACCAGTCAATGCTCGCACAGGGCGGTGTGCCAATGCACTGCGACTGACATTGGTCAATTGATGTAGCGTTAGTTTGCTTACCACCGAAAATGTTTGTGTTCGGAAAAAATTGCCAAGCACAGCCTGAACAACAATTAAAGCGATTAAAAGTCACCAATAAAACTACCAATCAAATAAAAATGCAGTTATAATAGTTCAGACTGATAATTCAGTGTTTATTTCACTTGGCAGGCTTATAGACGGCCTACTAGTTTCAGCGAGTTGGAGAGATATACAGTGTGGTCCCAGTAAACCGGCGCCAATCTGCTTCATTGAAAATATTTTCGAAACCCTCGGAGAAATGCACGAAGTCTGGTGTACGTCTACGTTGTTAATATTGAATGCAGCCATTTAAGTTTATTATTCAAAGGCATAGTTTAACGGCGCCAGCGAGCGAAAACCCGGTTAGGGGCAGAAATCGTTCGTCAAAAATATGCGCTACTACATTTATTTGATAAATTTAGAAACTGGCAGAAAAGTAACAAATACCGGTCTGTCACGCAATTTCACCTAGGCGTTTGGGTGCATTTAGCCAAAAGCGTAATCAGGTTTTAGCAGCAGAGGGAACGTGGAGCCTAATGAAAAGGCGCACGCCGCCTTTTAAATCCCCATCGAAAGGCGTCGCCACATCGAATTCCTTCCAGGCAAGTCAAGAAGTAGTGACTAGTAAAAAATAAATAAAAAATAAAGGTCCCCCGTAACATTGAAGACGTTTTCGTTCACTGTATGTTATTGCTTATTTAGTTTTTTAAATTTGAATTTATAGCAATTACGAAAAACGAAAAAGGCGCCACTTTTCTGAAAATGTCCTCATGGGAGCAGCCACTCTCTTGGATTTCCAAGCTGCGCCACTGCCTGTAGCTTGTCTTCCAGGCTGCATATTAATTCTTGAAAAGCTGTGATATTGTATGTATGTATGTATGTATGTATACTGGACTATTTATATAGCGCCGTAAGCTTAGCGGTGCCAAAGACAAAGGCGCTTTACAAAGGGTATGACTCCCGAAATAGATGGTTTTTCAGTCTGTTTTTTGAAACAGTTCTTTGATCTTTCTGATTTCCGGCGGAATAGTATTCCATAGAAGTGGTCCGCCTCGTGATAAGAAGCGATCTTCAAGGGTAGAGACCTTGAGCGACCTCGGGACAACAAGGTCTAGAGAGGACGATGATCGCAGTGTCGAACGTCTGAGAGTGTCACTGGGAGGTATTACAAGTGACGCTAGGTATTCCGGACTGGCTTGGCCGGTGATGATGCCATGAATTGTGAGGCACCTTTTAAAGATAATGCGTTCTCTGACGCGAAGCCAGTGGAGCTTGTCTCTCATGAGAGGTGTTATGCTCGCCCGGCGGTCCTGACGGTAGATTAGTCTAGCGGCGACGTTGAGGGTATTCTGGATTTTGGATATAAGATATTCAGGAATACCGTAGACAGGACTATTACAATAGTCAACAGAGGAGACCGCTGAGGCGAGAACGCACTGTAGGGCAGCGGAAGTGGAAAGTGCTTTCTTGACGGAGCCAACGGAGCTCGCTCATGCAGCTCTTTGTCAAGTTCGTGATATGATCCGCCATGGAAAGTGAGGTACTCAATGTAACCCCAAGGAGTCGTATCTTGCCAACTGGCGCAATCGCTTCACCGGCAATTTGGAATGGTGACGAGTCGATCAGCTGTAGACTCCGAGGGGCGGCGAACCAGATAAATTTCGTCTTTCCTGGATTTAGAACCAATCTATTCTGCCGCATCCAGTCCCAAATGGCATCGATGCAGTCCAGAATTTTGTCCTTCGATGCTTGTATGTCCTTGGGATCCGTTGCTAGATAGACTTGGCAGTCATCAGCAAATGTACAGTATGATGGAGTAGGCCATGCGCTTCGATCAGCTTTCCAACATCTGCAATGTAAAGTGTGAAAAGCAAAGGACCGAGGACCAAAGCTCGATCGTACGTATCATACGTATCATATTTTTTGTATAATACGCACGTATTTTAACGCATGACTCTTTATCATACGCGCTATCATACGTGAGGAAAAATACCTTAGGTCTACATAGCCACAAAATTGCGTCAATTACCGCTGTCTGTTAACCATTTATCTGCGCAATGAAATTAAAAAAGGAGCAAGTGTTAACGAAGTGAATTTTTGGCATCAGTTACAGTGACGTGGCGTGACGTCGCAATTGATATTGCTCGCTAAGTAAGCAGATTATAAGTAACCGAGCAGACTTATAAAATAGGCGATTCTTACGCGTATTTTATTATTTTATTCATACGCACGTATTTTAACGTATTTTATTTTGTCATACGCGTATGATCGAGTTTTGCCGAGGACTGAGCCTTGTGGGACTCCGCTGATCACTAGCCTGGGATCGGATGTGGTCCGATTTAAAGCCACAAACTGGCGGAGGTCGCTTAGGTAGCTATGAAACCAATCTAAGGCAGGGCCTACTATGCCGTAGGTTTTTTCCATCCTAGACAAAAGGATCATATGATCGACCGAGTTGAACGCAGCTGTAAAATCCAAACTCCCGAGGGCGACTAGTTTGTGATCGGCCGTTGACTCAATGATGTCGTGAACAATAATTACTGCATTGCTGCCAGTCTGTTGGACCTGTACTGTCAACTTTCTTCAAAAGCCGTTCAAGACTTGTTCTACACTGTGCTGCTTTCCGGGGCGCTGTAGAAGTTTACGAGATTTTACTTTACTTACTTTACTTACACCACACCTTGTTCAGAAATCCTGTCAGAAGTCGTCGCTACCAAAAAAATTCTTCTGGCGCAAACCCTTTATTAGGAAGCGATCGCTTTTTTATACATTACTCATCTTATTAAACTTTTATAGAATTTACTTTATTAGAACGTACTGCAAACGAAACAACCAAGGGCATCACGGTGATGTTATCAAACCAGAAGATAGCCAGGGCGTCCATAAAGTACATTTCGCTATTTTTTTTTGACAGTTTATTTTTGACCTCCTTCACAGCCTGTCACAAATCTCCGCCCTTACGGCGTCGTCCATAAATTACCTCACGCTGGTTTTCTATTCAATATATTCGAATATGTAGTTAAATTTTCAGCAACGAAGCAGATATTCAACTTCCGACAATGACAACGAATTTATTTGAGATATTTCGGGCTAAAAGTGCAAACAAAGTGCGAAAGCGCTATATAGATTAACGAACTGTACTTACATAAATGCACAAGTGCATCTCTTCCTCGTTAGTTTGCTTCATAATCAGTGATGTTACCTGTCAAATTCAGGGGCGGATTAAGGTCGCTCGAAGCCCTAAGCTGAACTGCCATTGAGGCTCTTTTATTACATAAAGCAATTTTCCAGAATTCACCTTCTCATTTACCCTCAATTACACTCGGTTTACACACTTTAATAAATCCATATTTAACATATTGTAATATTATATGGAGTCATAACTATAAATGTACTACGAACAAAATCCAAAATAAAGATATTAGCATAACCAAAAATGTACAGCACTGCAGTATCTCTAATTTATTCTCAAATCTAAATATACTTAACATTGCTAATATATACTGTACAAACAACAAAGGGTACAATTTTCAAAAAGGTTGAGAACTGCTGGAGTAGACTCTTTCAAAGCTGCTTAGCTCAGAAATAAATACAATTAATTTCATACGAACTAACCATTTCCAATTTCGTATCTTAAGCTAAATCCTTGGGCGACCTCAGAAGAATCCGTGTGAAACAGCAGTCGAACATTAGAGCAGGAACCTATCGGCATAAATGAAGGTAAAGTTGTGCCTCTGAATGTCTGAACGGGCTTCGTAGAGTCATTGGCACAACTGACCTACAAAAAAGATCTTCAGGTCAATAGTGCCACGTATTTGAATGTTAGAAAAATTGAAAATCTAAATTCTTCGATAACCCAGATGCTATAGGCCTATTTACAAGTCGGCTGGTTGGTTATTATAATTCCTACCTGGGCTTACATTGCTAACTAAAATCTAATGTGGAGAAACTTCACAGAACCGAGAAAGATATGGCTATGACCAAAACTATAATGTCCAAACACGATCAGATTAAGCCTGTTGTTTATTTGTACTGACTTCCTGCTAAAAATACGGCAACTGTGAAAACATTCTCCTAACCTATTAAACAGTGAAGACTGACCAACATTAGAATGCGAAATCCACAATAAATCCATGATAATCTTCATCAAAAGAATTCTCATTAATATATATTGAACTAAAATTTGTAAGAAAACATTTTCTTCGATTATCCCAAAATGGGCCTCTCTTTCACTGTCTGTTGGATCTTCAAATTCGTCGTTGACTTGCAGTGTAAGAAACGAACTCTTGGCTTGTCCTTCACAATTTCACTCGCTTCTTTCCATCATGAATAAATAATTCACTAGGCCTATAGGCTATAGATCTTTCGAATGGAACTATGCAACATCTATTGATATTTTTATGTAATAGAACTGTGCTATAAAAGCTCATAATTAATGTATTTAATAGCAAAACTGGGCTTGCCGCTTATCAAAATTGCATGGCTAAGAAACCATGCGAAGTAGGCCTACCTGCAAATAGTCGCAACAAAATTCCGTGGCAAACGATAAAAACGTTAAGTAGACAGAGCTCGGGGGAGATACTTGAATGTAGTAAACACAATCCGTATTGTTGCTGTAGTTAGACGGATAATTTGGGGATGAAATTATTCCAGAATCATTCGAATAAGTTCCACCGCAGCCTTAAAAGTATGATTAGTCATTTTATGAGATGATAAAACTAAATATTTGTTTACTCAACAATAAAAAGTAAAAACCTGATTAAATAATCGATAATACTGAATGAAATCATTAGCCATAGACAAGACAATTCATTTTCAGTAAGTTAATAGAGCCAATTATTTGTCTCGATGAAGCTTATTGAAGTGTTTTCAAACGCTACAAGTTTAATATAAATGTGGCACAAGCATTGGTTGGTTCAAGCTCTCTTGCTACTTTCACTGCTAGTTCCAGGTACTTGAAATATTAGATAAAATGACTCTTAATAAACTGATCAATCAATATTTCTTAATCAGTCACCTTGGCAGTTGTGTCCATAATCACATACTGTCTTTGCGAAGTCATTTTATATATTTGATCACTGAATCGTCATTATTATATGGAATCGTTCCGGAGTCGTATACCGTTTAACTAAACAATGTTTTATGGTTATAGATCCAACAATACTAAACACAGAAGACAATTAACAAGAGGCGTTCATGGGTTACTAGAGCTGTGCAGAAGAAGAGACGGGCCGAAAGCAAAGCATGGAAGAAACTGAGTGAGCACCGACTAAAGATGCAATGAAAGTTTGGAACAAGAGAGACTAAAGCAGCTGCAGTCTAATTACGTGCAAAAAAGGAAAAAATAAGCAGCAAATAGAGTGACTAATGCAGAGTACGAAAATAAGTATGCTAAAAATATCGAGCAGAAGAATTAGTTTTTATGTATATGTAAGATGTAAGATGAAACGAAAAGAAAAACGTTGCACCATTATTAGAGATGATTCTGGTAAAACAGTGACGGAAGATTTGGGAACAGCAAAAATACTGAATGATTACTTTGGATCGGTGTTCACAAAGGAAAATACAACCAACATACCAAAAAGCCTACTAAACTATTTTGCGCAAAGGAGCAGGAAGCATTATTAGACATAAATTGTAATAAAGAGTGTGTCCTGGAAATATTGAGTTAGACGAAAACTGACAAAAGCCTTGGAATAGATAATATGAATCCAAAATTTCTATATGAGGTAAGACATGAGGTTAGTGAGGTAATAACCACAATTTCACCTTGTCACTTACTGCAGATCGGGAATAGTCCCCGGAGACTGGAGGGATTACGTAGTGTTTATTATAGGCCTTCTCTGGGGGAATTATCCCCCACAGATTTAAAATTCCCCCAAATTTTTTATAAGTTGGCTGGGGATGGAAATTTCCCCCACAAAAGTGTGACGACAGGGGACTTTTTGTTTTTGCTTTTGGAGAGAGGAAAATTATTTAGAGAAGGGCCAAAGATACAAGGAGTGATGGAGATGACCTTTTTTGCTTGTCAAGGTTTTTAAAGACTCAGACTTTGTCTCCCCAAACATTTCTAAATCCCCCCAATGTCAAGATAGCTAGAATAAACACTGATTGACACACATTCAGTAACGTTACGTGGGTTAGCGTGGCGTAGTCTAGGAGAGAAGGCAGAAAAGCAACATCGTCCATGAGGGGTCTGGCGAGTAAATAAAGGTCGTCGTCGGTAATAATTTGGCATTTGATTACCCTTCTTTTGTTTCTATGACCGCTGAAGGTTAAGAGATAAAACAGTCAGAAAGTTTTAGATCTGCAGACAGCAAACGTAAATTACCACTCTGGAAATTGACGGCAAGAAAAAAAGCAATTTCTATTAAATGTCTATCTTTTCCACGATCTTCCTATTTTCACTTTTCATCTCAACTAATATTGCAGATCATTCTGTTTTCCCGTTCATCAAGCATACCAAATTATAGTCATAAGTTATGCGCCGCACGTAGGCCAACTCTCAGTTCGTTCTTCAAGTCATCATCTGTTTCAAAAAGAGGAGACAATAACTTTTGTCCTTTTTCTTCGATGGACAAACAAAATTCAGTAGAAATTGACCGATGCTTTCGCAAAATGAGAAGCAATGAAATTATTCGCCCTTAAGTTCTAGAACAGACTTGAAGTTTACGGTTAATGCTCACTTCGCGGCAGTTAAGTCACTGCATTGATCTTTTCTATATAGCAATAGCATCAATACAATATACTGTATGTGTTGGCGGCTCACGATTGATGTCTGCTTTCTTAATATTATTCTTCTCTTTTCGATCTACTATACAGTATGTCACATATCGTTTATATAATGAAATATGCCATCCATTTGTCTAATACATTATAACGGCTGCGTTAGCAACGTTTATTACCTGCTCCCGGACTCGTGGAAGGTGTGGGAAGCGGAGTCATCGATGAACCAGTTGGTACTTGAGACCACCCTATCATAAGCAAATACAAAGAAGCTGTTTCGCTTATTTTAGTCACAAAGCTTATAGATATTGTTGCTTCGCTTTGAAATGACTCATCTTCATTTAAGATTATTTGTCGATAATGATATAAGAGAAACTATTTCAGTATTGGTTTTAGCAATTGAGAAGCTAGTTTTCTTTTACTGCGCTTAAGCGCCTTAGATCGAATCTAAAAGTAGAGAAGCTATTCTTGCCTGAACTGTTAGTGTTGTTGCAGTTCAGGTCATAGTGGTTGACGTTCGATGCGCTGTTCTTTCCATCTGTCCGATTTAGAAGAAAACATTGCGATCCTTGAGAATTGGTAAGCGACCAATCAATGCTCACACATGGCGGTGTGCCAATGCACTGCGACTGACATTGATTAATTGATGTGGCGTTAGTTTGCGCACCACCGAAAATATTTGTATTTGGATATATTTGCCACTGGCAACCTGGACAAAAATAAAAGGAATGGAGCATCAATCAAGCTTTAAATGAAAACGATTTGTTTAGTTCTTCGCGCATATCTCATGCTATCCCATAAGATGCTATGCAGTATCTCATGCTATGCGGCCCAAGCACTATCACCGAGGAAAATGAATATTCACCATAGAGCTTTTAGAGCAGTCTTATACAGATTTCAGTGAGTCAGATAAACAACTACGTTGATCTTTTCCATACAGCAATATTTGAAAAGGAAGGTCCTTGAAGCAGTCCCGCCATAAACACATACAAGGACGCTCTTTCGCTTATTTTAATAATATAGATTAAGAAAATAGCCACGCCACATCTAAGGTGACTCGTTTTTTTTATCCACCATTTTTGTTGTTGGTAATTACATACAGTAGGTGCAAATATTTGATTTTGGTTTGATTTGAGAGAATGCAAATCTGTTTTTTTCACTTCGCGCAAGCGCTCTGGAGCGATTCTAGAAATAGAGAAGATATTCTTGCCTGCAGCGCAGTTCAGGTCATAGTGGTTGACGTTCGTTGCGCTGTTCTTTCCATTTGTCTGATTCAGAAGAAAACATTGCGATCCTTGAGAATTGGTAAGCGACCAGTCAATGCTCGCACAGGGCGGTGTGCCAATGCACTGCGACTGACATTGGTCAATTGATGTAGCGTTAGTTTGCTTACCACCGAAAATGTTTGTGTTCGGAAAAAATTGCCAAGCACAGCCTGAACAACAATTAAAGCGATTAAAAGTCACCAATAAAACTACCAATCAAATAAAAATGCAGTTATAATAGTTCAGACTGATAATTCAGTGTTTATTTCACTTGGCAGGCTTATAGACGGCCTACTAGTTTCAGCGAGTTGGAGAGATATACAGTGTGGTCCCAGTAAACCGGCGCCAATCTGCTTCATTGAAAATATTTTCGAAACCCTCGGAGAAATGCACGAAGTCTGGTGTACGTCTACGTTGTTAATATTGAATGCAGCCATTTAAGTTTATTATTCAAAGGCATAGTTTAACGGCGCCAGCGAGCGAAAACCCGGTTAGGGGCAGAAATCGTTCGTCAAAAATATGCGCTACTACATTTATTTGATAAATTTAGAAACTGGCAGAAAAGTAACAAATACCGGTCTGTCACGCAATTTCACCTAGGCGTTTGGTTGCATTTAGCCAAAAGCGTAATCAGGTTTTAGCAGCAGAGGAACGTGGAGCCTAATGAAAAGGCGCGCATCGCCTTTAAATCCCCATTGAAAGGCGTCGCCACATCGAATTCCTTCCTGACAAGTCAAAGAAGTATTGATTAGTAAAAAAATAAAAATAAAGGTCCCCGTAACATTGAAGACGCTTTCGTTCACTATATGACTGACAGTTGTTGTTGCTTCTTTAATTTTTAATTTTAATTTATTACATTTACGAAAACCAAAAAAAATGTGCCACTTTCCTGAAAATGTCCTCATGGGAGCAGCTGCTCCCTTGGATCTCCAAGCTGCGTCACTGCCTGTAGCTTGTCTTCCAGGCTGCATATTAATTCCTGTAAAGCTGTGATATCGGTTCTCGACCACACAGAACGTGAACAATTACTGCATTGCTGCCTGTCTGTTGTACCTGTACTATCAACTTTCTTCAACAGCCGTTCAAGACTCAATTCTACACCACACCTTGTTCGGAAATCCTGTCAGAAGTCGTCGCTACCAAAAAATTCTTCTGACGCAAACCCTTTATTAGGAAGCGATAGCTTATATATATATATATATATATATATATATATATATATATATATATATTACTCATCTTATTAATCTTTTTAGAATTTACTTTATTACAACATACTGCAAACGAAACAAACAAGGACATCACGGTGATGCTATCGAACCAGAAGGTAGCCAGGGCCGTCCATAAAGTACATCACGCTATTTTTGAAAGTTTTTTGACCCTCTTCACAGCCTGTCACAAATCTCGATCTCCGCCCTAAAATCGTCGTCCATAAATTACGTCACGCTGGTTTTCTATTCAATATATTCGAATATGTCGTCAAATTTTCAGCAGCGAAGCAGTCAGTGTTTTAACCAGACTCTAGACCTTTGAGGGAGAATTGAGGCTTTCGGGGAATCGACTTAGTTGGAGGGAAAAGACACAATTCAATGCAAAATGTGTGTAAGGGCTGAGATTTTTGGGGGGGAATTTTGAGGTTTTATGAAGGAAAATTTCCCCTCCTAACAGGCCTGGATAAAACACAGGAAGCAGATATTCAACTTCCGACAATGCCAACGAATATAATTGAGATATTTCGGGCTAGAAGTGCAAACAAAGTGCAAAAGCGCTATATAGATTAACGAACTGTACTTACATAAATGCACAAGTGCATCTCTTCCTCGTTAGTTTGCTTCATAATCAGTGATGTTACCTGTCAAATTCAGGGGCGGATTAAGGTCGCTCGAAGCCCTAAGCTGAACTGCCATTGAGGCTCTTTTTATTACATAAAGCAATTTTCCAGAATTCACCTTCTCATTTACCCTCAATTACACTCGGTTTACACACTTTAATAAATCCATATTTAACATATTGTAATATTATATGGAGTCATAACTATAAATGTACTACGAACAAAATCCAAAATAAAGATATTAGGATAACCAAAATGTACAGCACTGCAGTATCTCTAATTTATTCTCAAATCTAAATATACTTAACATTGCTAATATATACTGTACAAACAACAAAGGGTACAATTTTCAAAAAGGTTGAGAACTGCTGGAGTAGACTCTTTCAAAGCTGCTTAGCTCAGAAATAAATACAATTAATTTCATACGAACTAACCATTTCCAATTTCGTATCTTAAGCTAAATCCTTGGGCGACCTCAGAAGAATCCGTGTGAAACAGCAGTCGAACATTAGAGCAGGAACCTATCGGCATAAATGAAGGTAAAGTTGTGCCTCTGAATGTCTGAACGGGCTTCGTAGAGTCATTGGCACAACTGACCTACAAAAAGATCTTCAGGTCAATAGTGCCACGTATTTGAATGTTAGAAAAATTGAAAATCTAAATTCTTCGATAACCCAGATGCTATAGGCCTATTTACAAGTCGGCTGGTTGGTTATTATAATTCCTACCTGGGCTTACATTGCTAACTAAAATCTAATGTGAGAAACTTCACAGAACCGAGAAAGATATGGCTATGACCAAAACTATAATGTCCAAACACGATCAGATTAAGCCTGTTGTTTATTTGTACTGACTTCCTGCTAAAAATACGGCAACTGTGAAAACATTCTCCTAACCTATTAAACAGTGAAGACTGACCAACATTAGAATGCGAAATCCACAATAAATCCATGATAATCTTCATCAAAAGAATTCTCATTAATATATATTGAACTAAAATTTGTAAGAAAACATTTTCTTCGATTATCCCAAAATGGGCCTCTCTTTCACTGTCTGTTGGATCTTCAAATTCGTCGTTGACTTGCAGTGTAAGAAACGAACTCTTGGCTTGTCCTTCACAATTTCACTCGCTTCTTTCCATCATGAATAAATAATTCACTAGGCCTATAGGCTATAGATCTTTCGAATGGAACTATGCAACATCTATTGATATTTTTATGTAATAGAACTGTGCTATAAAAGCTCATAATTAATGTATTTAATAGCAAAACTGGGCTTGCCGCTTATCAAAATTGCATGGCTAAGAAACCATGCGAAGTAGGCCTACCTGCAAATAGTCGCAACAAAATTCCGTGGCAAACGATAAAAACGTTAAGTAGACAGAGCTCGGGGGAGATACTTGAATGTAGTAAACACAATCCGTATTGTTGCTGTAGTTAGACGGATAATTTGGGGATGAAATTATTCCAGAATCATTCGAATAAGTTCCACCGCAGCCTTAAAAGTATGATTAGTCATTTTATGAGATGATAAAACTAAATATTTGTTTACTCAACAATAAAAAGTAAAACCTGATTAAATAATCGATAATACTGAATGAAATCATTAGCCATAGACAAGACAATTCATTTTCAGTAAGTTAATAGAGCCAATTATTTGTCTCGATGAAGCTTATTGAAGTGTTTTCAAACGCTACAAGTTTAATATAAATGTGGCACAAGCATTGGTTGGTTCAAGCTCTCTTGCTACTTTCACTGCTAGTTCCAGGTACTTGAAATATTAGATAAAATGACTCTTAATAAACTGATCAATCAATATTTCTTAATCAGTCACCTTGGCAGTTGTGTCCATAATCACATACTGTCTTTGCGAAGTCATTTTATATATTTGATCACTGAATCGTCATTATTATATGGAATCGTTCCGGAGTCGTATACCGTTTAACTAAACAATGTTTTATGGTTATAGATCCAACAATACTAAACACAGAAGACAATTAACAAGAGGCGTTCATGGGTTACTAGAGCTGTGCAGAAGAAGAGACGGGCCGAAAGCAAAGCATGGAAGAAACTGAGTGAGCACCGACTAAAGATGCAATGAAAGTTTGGAACAAGAGAGACTAAAGCAGCTGCAGTCTAATTACGTGCAAAAAAGGAAAAAATAAGCAGCAAATAGAGTGACTAATGCAGAGTACGAAAATAAGTATGCTAAAAATATCGAGCAGAAGAATTAGTTTTTATGTATATGTAAGATGTAAGATGAAACGAAAAGAAAAACGTTGCACCATTATTAGAGATGATTCTGGTAAAACAGTGACGGAAGATTTGGGAACAGCAAAAATACTGAATGATTACTTTGGATCGGTGTTCACAAAGGAAAATACAACCAACATACCAAAAAGCCTACTAAACTATTTTGCGCAAAGGAGCAGGAAGCATTATTAGACATAAATTGTAATAAAGAGTGTGTCCTGGAAATATTGAGTTAGACGAAAACTGACAAAAGCCTTGGAATAGATAATATGAATCCAAAATTTCTATATGAGGTAAGACATGAGGTTAGTGAGGTAATAACCACAATTTCACCTTGTCACTTACTGCAGATCGGGAATAGTCCCCGGAGACTGGAGGGATTACGTAGTGTTTATTATAGGCCTTCTCTGGGGGAATTATCCCCCACAGATTTAAAATTCCCCCAAATTTTTTATAAGTTGGCTGGGGATGGAAATTTCCCCCACAAAAGTGTGACGACAGGGGACTTTTTGTTTTTGCTTTTGGAGAGAGGAAAATTATTTAGAGAAGGGCCAAAGATACAAGGAGTGATGGAGATGACCTTTTTTGCTTGTCAAGGTTTTTAAAGACTCAGACTTTGTCTCCCCAAACATTTCTAAATCCCCCCAATGTCAAGATAGCTAGAATAAACACTGATTGACACACATTCAGTAACGTTACGTGGGTTAGCGTGGCGTAGTCTAGGAGAGAAGGCAGAAAAGCAACATCGTCCATGAGGGGTCTGGCGAGTAAATAAAGGTCGTCGTCGGTAATAATTTGGCATTTGATTACCCTTCTTTTGTTTCTATGACCGCTGAAGGTTAAGAGATAAAACAGTCAGAAAGTTTTAGATCTGCAGACAGCAAACGTAAATTACCACTCTGGAAATTGACGGCAAGAAAAAAAGCAATTTCTATTAAATGTCTATCTTTTCCACGATCTTCCTATTTTCACTTTTCATCTCAACTAATATTGCAGATCATTCTGTTTTCCCGTTCATCAAGCATACCAAATTATAGTCATAAGTTATGCGCCGCACGTAGGCCAACTCTCAGTTCGTTCTTCAAGTCATCATCTGTTTCAAAAAGAGGAGACAATAACTTTTGTCCTTTTTCTTCGATGGACAAACAAAATTCAGTAGAAATTGACCGATGCTTTCGCAAAATGAGAAGCAATGAAATTATTCGCCCTTAAGTTCTAGAACAGACTTGAAGTTTACGGTTAATGCTCACTTCGCGGCAGTTAAGTCACTGCATTGATCTTTTCTATATAGCAATAGCATCAATACAATATACTGTATGTGTTGGCGGCTCACGATTGATGTCTGCTTTCTTAATATTATTCTTCTCTTTTCGATCTACTATACAGTATGTCACATATCGTTTATATAATGAAATATGCCATCCATTTGTCTAATACATTATAACGGCTGCGTTAGCAACGTTTATTACCTGCTCCCGGACTCGTGGAAGGTGTGGGAAGCGGAGTCATCGATGAACCAGTTGGTACTTGAGACCACCCTATCATAAGCAAATACAAAGAAGCTGTTTCGCTTATTTTAGTCACAAAGCTTATAGATATTGTTGCTTCGCTTTGAAATGACTCATCTTCATTTAAGATTATTTGTCGATAATGATATAAGAGAAACTATTTCAGTATTGGTTTTAGCAATTGAGAAGCTAGTTTTCTTTTACTGCGCTTAAGCGCCTTAGATCGAATCTAAAAGTAGAGAAGCTATTCTTGCCTGAACTGTTAGTGTTGTTGCAGTTCAGGTCATAGTGGTTGACGTTCGATGCGCTGTTCTTTCCATCTGTCCGATTTAGAAGAAAACATTGCGATCCTTGAGAATTGGTAAGCGACCAATCAATGCTCACACATGGCGGTGTGCCAATGCACTGCGACTGACATTGGCTAATTGATGTGGCGTTAGTTTGCGCACCACCGAAAATGTTTGTATTTGGAAATATCTGCCACTGGCAACCTGGACAACAAATAAAGCGAATGGACCGTCAATCAAGCTTTCAATGAAAACGATTTATTTATTTCTTCGCGCATATCCTATGCGATCACTTAAAATGCTATCCAATATCACATGCTATTCGTCCCAAGCACTATCACCGAGGAAAATGAATATTTACCAGAAGGCTTTTAGAGCAGTCTTATAGAGATTTCAGTTATTGAACCTCCGAAGTCAGTTAAGCAACTACGACACTACGTTGATCTTTTCCATACAGTAATAGCTGAAAAGGAAGGTCCCAGAGGTGTTTCCATCATGAACGCTTTCAACGACGCTCTTTCGCTTATTTAGGTAACTTAGATTGGGAAAATAGCCACCCCACATCTAAGGTGACTCGCTTTTGTCTACCATTTTTTTGTTGGTAATAATATACAGTAGGTACAAATATTTGATTTTGGTTTGATTTGAGAGAATGAAAATCTGTTTTTTTTCACTTCGCGCAAGCGCTCTAGAGCGATTCTACAAATAGAGAAGATATTCTTGCCTGCAGCGCAGTTCAGGTCATAGTGGTTGACGTTCGTTGCGCTGTTCTTTCCATTTGTCTGATTCAGAAGAAAACATTGCGATCCTTGAGAATTGGTAAGCGACCAGTCAATGCTCGCACAGGGCGGTGTGCCAATGCACTGCGACTGACATTGGTCAATTGATGTAGCGTTAGTTTGCTTACCACCGAAAATGTTTGTGTTCGGAAAAAATTGCCAAGCACAGCCTGAACAACAATTAAAGCGATTAAAAGTCACCAATAAAACTACCAATCAAATAAAAATGCAGTTATAATAGTTCAGACTGATAATTCAGTGTTTATTTCACTTGGCAGGCTTATAGACGGCCTACTAGTTTCAGCGAGTTGGAGAGATATACAGTGTGGTCCCAGTAAACCGGCGCCAATCTGCTTCATTGAAAATATTTTCGAAACCCTCGGAGAAATGCACGAAGTCTGGTGTACGTCTACGTTGTTAATATTGAATGCAGCCATTTAAGTTTATTATTCAAAGGCATAGTTTAACGGCGCCAGCGAGCGAAAACCCGGTTAGGGGCAGAAATCGTTCGTCAAAAATATGCGCTACTACATTTATTTGATAAATTTAGAAACTGGCAGAAAAGTAACAAATACCGGTCTGTCACGCAATTTCACCTAGGCGTTTGGTTGCATTTAGCCAAAAGCGTAATCAGGTTTTAGCAGCAGAGGGAACGTGGAGCCTAATGAAAAGGCGCGCATCGCCTTTTAAATCCCCATTGAAAGGCGTCGCCACATCGAATTCCTTCCTGACAAGTCAAGAAGTATTGATTAGTAAAAAAAAATAAAAAATAAAGGTCCCCCGTAACATTGAAGACGCTTTCGTTCACTATATGACTGACAGTTGTTGTTGCTTCTTTAATTTTTTAATTTTAATTTATTACATTTACGAAAACCAAAAAAAATGTGCCACTTTCCTGAAAATGTCCTCATGGGAGCAGCTGCTCCCTTGGATCTCCAAGCTGCGTCACTGCCTGTAGCTTGTCTTCCAGGCTGCATATTAATTCCTGTAAAGCTGTGATATCGGTTCTCGACCACACAGAACGTGAACAATTACTGCATTGCTGCCTGTCTGTTGTACCTGTACTATCAACTTTCTTCAACAGCCGTTCAAGACTCAATTCTACACCACACCTTGTTCGGAAATCCTGTCAGAAGTCGTCGCAACCAAAAAATTCTTCTGACGCAAACCCTTTATTAGGAAGCGATAGCTCATATATATATACATATATATATATATATTACTCATCTTATTAATCTTTTTAGAATTTACTTTATTACAACATACTGCAAACGAAACAAACAAGGACATCACGGTGATGCTATCGAACCAGAAGGTAGCCAGGGCCGTCCATAAAGTACATCACGCTATTTTTGAAAGTTTTTTTTGACCCTCTTCACAGCCTGTCACAAATCTCGATCTCCGCCCTAAAATCGTCGTCCATAAATTACGTCACGCTGGTTTTCTATTCAATATATTCGAATATGTCGTCAAATTTTCAGCAGCGAAGCAGTCAGTGTTTTAACCAGACTCTAGACCTTTGAGGGAGAATTGAGGCTTTCGGGGGGGGGGAATCGACTTAGTTGGAGGGGAAAAGACACAATTCAATGCAAAATGTGTGTAAGGGCTGAGATTTTTGGGGGAATTTGAGGTTTTATGAAGGAAAATTTCCCTCCTAACAGGCCTGGATAAAACACAGGAAGCAGATATTCAACTTCCGACAATGCCAACGAATATAATTGAGATATTTCGGGCTAAAAGTGCAAACAAAGTGCAAAAGCGCTATATAGATTAACGAACTGTACTTACATAAATGCACAAGTGCATCTCTTCCTCGTTAGTTTGCTTCATAATCAGTGATGTTACCTGTCAAATTCAGGGGCGGATTAAGGTCGCTCGAAGCCCTAAGCTGAACTGCCATTGAGGCTCTTTTTATTACATAAAGCAATTTTCCAGAATTCACCTTCTCATTTACCCTCAATTACACTCGGTTTACACACTTTAATAAATCCATATTTAACATATTGTAATATTATATGGAGTCATAACTATAAATGTACTACGAACAAAATCCAAAATAAAGATATTAGGATAACCAAAAATGTACAGCACTGCAGTATCTCTAATTTATTCTCAAATCTAAATATACTTAACATTGCTAATATATACTGTACAAACAACAAAGGGTACAATTTTCAAAAAGGTTGAGAACTGCTGGAGTAGACTCTTTCAAAGCTGCTTAGCTCAGAAATAAATACAATTAATTTCATACGAACTAACCATTTCCAATTTCGTATCTTAAGCTAAATCCTTGGGCGACCTCAGAAGAATCCGTGTGAAACAGCAGTCGAACATTAGAGCAGGAACCTATCGGCATAAATGAAGGTAAAGTTGTGCCTCTGAATGTCTGAACGGGCTTCGTAGAGTCATTGGCACAACTGACCTACAAAAAAGATCTTCAGGTCAATAGTGCCACGTATTTGAATGTTAGAAAAATTGAAAATCTAAATTCTTCGATAACCCAGATGCTATAGGCCTATTTACAAGTCGGCTGGTTGGTTATTATAATTCCTACCTGGGCTTACATTGCTAACTAAAATCTAATGTGGAGAAACTTCACAGAACCGAGAAAGATATGGCTATGACCAAAACTATAATGTCCAAACACGATCAGATTAAGCCTGTTGTTTATTTGTACTGACTTCCTGCTAAAAATACGGCAACTGTGAAAACATTCTCCTAACCTATTAAACAGTGAAGACTGACCAACATTAGAATGCGAAATCCACAATAAATCCATGATAATCTTCATCAAAAGAATTCTCATTAATATATATTGAACTAAAATTTGTAAGAAAACATTTTCTTCGATTATCCCAAAATGGGCCTCTCTTTCACTGTCTGTTGGATCTTCAAATTCGTCGTTGACTTGCAGTGTAAGAAACGAACTCTTGGCTTGTCCTTCACAATTTCACTCGCTTCTTTCCATCATGAATAAATAATTCACTAGGCCTATAGGCTATAGATCTTTCGAATGGAACTATGCAACATCTATTGATATTTTTATGTAATAGAACTGTGCTATAAAAGCTCATAATTAATGTATTTAATAGCAAAACTGGGCTTGCCGCTTATCAAAATTGCATGGCTAAGAAACCATGCGAAGTAGGCCTACCTGCAAATAGTCGCAACAAAATTCCGTGGCAAACGATAAAAACGTTAAGTAGACAGAGCTCGGGGGAGATACTTGAATGTAGTAAACACAATCCGTATTGTTGCTGTAGTTAGACGGATAATTTGGGGATGAAATTATTCCAGAATCATTCGAATAAGTTCCACCGCAGCCTTAAAAGTATGATTAGTCATTTTATGAGATGATAAAACTAAATATTTGTTTACTCAACAATAAAAAGTAAAAACCTGATTAAATAATCGATAATACTGAATGAAATCATTAGCCATAGACAAGACAATTCATTTTCAGTAAGTTAATAGAGCCAATTATTTGTCTCGATGAAGCTTATTGAAGTGTTTTCAAACGCTACAAGTTTAATATAAATGTGGCACAAGCATTGGTTGGTTCAAGCTCTCTTGCTACTTTCACTGCTAGTTCCAGGTACTTGAAATATTAGATAAAATGACTCTTAATAAACTGATCAATCAATATTTCTTAATCTTGGCAGTTGTGTCCATAATCACATACTGTCTTTGCGAAGTCATTTTATATATTTGATCACTGAATCGTCATTATTATATGGAATCGTTCCGGAATCGTATACCGTTTAACTAAACAATGTTTTATGGTTATAGATCCAAGAATACTAAACACAGAAGACAATTAACAAGAGGCGTTCATGGGTTACTAGAGCTGTGCAGAAGAAGAGACGGGCCGAAAGCAAAGCATGGAAGAAACTGAGTGAGCACCGACTAAAGATGCAATGAAAGTTTGGAACAAGAGAGACTAAAGCAGCTGCAGTCTAATTACGTGCAAAAAAGGAAAAAAATAAGCAGCAAATAGAGTGACTAATGCAGAGTACGAAAATAAGTATGCTAAAAATATCGAGCAGAAGAATTAGTTTTTATGTATATGTAAGATGTAAGATGAAACGAAAAGAAAAACGTTGCACCATTATTAGAGATGATTCTGGTAAAACAGTGACGGAAGATTTGGGAACAGCAAAAATACTGAATGATTACTTTGGATCGGTGTTCACAAAGGAAAATACAACCAACATACCAAAAAGCCTACTAAACTATTTTGCGCAAAGGAGCAGGAAGCATTATTAGACATAAATTGTAATAAAGAGTGTGTCCTGGAAATATTGAGTTAGACGAAAACTGACAAAAGCCTTGGAATAGATAATATGAATTCAAAATTTCTATATGAGGTAAGACATGAGGTTAGTGAGGTAATAACCACAATTTCACCTTGTCACTTACTGCAGATCGGGAATAGTCCCCGGAGACTGGAGGGATTACGTAGTGTTTATTATAGGCCTTCTCTGGGGGAATTATCCCCCACAGATTTAAAATTCCCCCAAATTTTTTATAAGTTGGCTGGGGATGGAAATTTCCCCCACAAAAGTGTGACGACAGAGGACTTTTTGTTTTTGCTTTTGGAGAGAGGAAAATTATTTAGAGAAGGGCCAAAGATACAAGGAGTGATGGAGATGACCTTTTTTGCTTGTCAAGGTTTTTAAAGACTCAGACTTTGTCTCCCCAAACATTTCTAAATCCCCCCAATGTCAAGATAGCTAGAATAAACACTGATTGACACACATTCAGTAACGTTACGTGGGTTAGCGTGGCGTAGTCTAGGAGAGAAGGCAGAAAAGCAACATCGTCCATGAGGGGTCTGGCGAGTAAATAAAGGTCGTCGTCGGTAATAATTTGGCATTTGATTACCCTTCTTTTGTTTCTATGACCGCTGAAGGTTAAGAGATAAAACAGTCAGAAAGTTTTAGATCTGCAGACA
This sequence comes from Metaphire vulgaris, assembly GCA_018105865.1. Classification (NCBI taxonomy): domain Eukaryota; kingdom Metazoa; phylum Annelida; class Clitellata; order Crassiclitellata; family Megascolecidae; genus Metaphire; species Metaphire vulgaris. The sequence continues at coordinate 10,698,603 of CM030847.1, read as the reverse complement.
GCAAACGTAAATTACCACTCTGGAAATTGACGGCAAGAAAAAAAGCAATTTCTATTAAATGTCTATCTTTTCCACGATCTTCCTATTTTCACTTTTCATCTCAACTAATATTGCAGATCATTCTGTTTTCCCGTTCATCAAGCATACCCAATTATAGTCATAAGTTATGCGCCGCACGTAGGCCAACTCTCAGTTCGTTCTTCAAGTCATCATCTGTTTCAAAAAGAGGAGACAATAACTTTTGTCCTTTTTCTTCGATGGACAAACAAAATTCAGTAGAAATTGACCGATGCTTTCGCAAAATGAGAAGCAATGAAATTATTCGCCCTTAAGTTCTAGAAAAGACTTGAAGTTTACGGTTAATGCTCACTTCGCGGCAGTTAAGTCACTGCATTGATCTTTTCTATATAGCAATAGCATCAATACAATATACTGTATGTGTTGGTGGCTCACGATTGATGTCTGCTTTCTTAATATTATTCTTCTCTTTTCGATCTACTATACAGTATGTCACATATCGTTTATATAATGAAATATGCCATCCATTTGTCTAATACATTATAACGGCTGCGTTAGCAACGTTTATTACCTGCTCCCGGACTCGTGGAAGGTGTGGGAAGCGGAGTCATCGATGAACCAGTTGGTACTTGAGACCACCCTATCATAAGCAAATACAAAGAAGCTGTTTCGCTTATTTTAGTCACAAAGCTTATAGATATTGTTGCTTCGCTTTGAAATGACTCATCTTCATTTAAGATTATTTGTCGATAATGATATAAGAGAAACTATTTCAGTATTGGTTTTAGCAATTGAGAAGCTAGTTTTCTTTTACTGCGCTTAAGCGCCTTAGATCGAATCTAAAAGTAGAGAAGCTATTCTTGCCTGAACTGTTAGTGTTGTTGCAGTTCAGGTCATAGTGGTTGACGTTCGATGCGCTGTTCTTTCCATCTGTCCGATTCAGAAGAAAACATTGCGATCCTTGAGAATTGGTAAGCGACCAATCAATGCTCACACATGGCGGTGTGCCAATGCACTGCGACTGACATTGGCTAATTGATGTGGCGTTAGTTTGCGCACCACCGAAAATGTTTGTATTTGGAAATATCTGCCACTGGCAACCTGGACAACAAATAAAGCGAATGGACCGTCAATCAAGCTTTCAATGAAAACGATTTATTTATTTCTTCGCGCATATCCTATGCGATCACTTAAAATGCTATCCAATATCACATGCTATTCGTCCCAAGCACTATCACCGAGGAAAATGAATATTTACCAGAAGGCTTTTAGAGCAGTCTTATAGAGATTTCAGTTATTGAACCTCCGAAGTCAGTTAAGCAACTACGACACTACGTTGATCTTTTCCATACAGCAATAGCTGAAAAGGAAGGTCCCAGAGGTGTTTCCATCATGAACGCTTTCAACGACGCTCTTTCGCTTATTTAGGTAACTTAGATTGGGAAAATAGCCACCCCACATCTAAGGTGACTCGCTTTTGTCCACCATTTTTTACGGTAATAATATACAGTAGGTACAAATATTTGATTTTGGTTTGATTTGAGAGAATGAAAATCTGTTTTTTTTTCACTTCGCGCAAGCGCTCTAGAGCGATTCTACAAATAGAGAAGATATTCTTGCCTGCAGCGCAGTTCAGGTCATAGTGGTTGACGTTCGTTGCGCTGTTCTTTCCATTTGTCTGATTCAGGAGAAAACATTGCGATCCTTGAGAATTGGTAAGCGACCAGTCAATGCTCGCACAGGGCGGTGTGCCAATGCACTGCGACTGACATTGGTCAATTGATGTAGCGTTAGTTTGCTTACCACCGAAAATGTTTGTGTTCGGAAAAAATTGCCAAGCACAGCCTGAACAACAATTAAAGCGATTAAAACTCACCAATAAAACTACCAATCAAATAAAAATGCAGTTATAATAGTTCAGACTGATAATTCAGTGTTTATTTCACTTGGCAGGCTTATAGACGGCCTACTAGTTTCAGCGAGTTGGAGAGATATACAGTGTGGTCCCAGTAAACCGGCGCCAATCTGCTTCATTGAAAATATTTTCGAAACCCTCGGAGAAATGCACGAAGTCTGGTGTACGTCTACGTTGTTAATATTGAATGCAGCCATTTAAGTTTATTATTCAAAGGCATAGTTTAACGGCGCCAGCGAGCGAAAACCCGGTTAGGGGCAGAAATCGTTCGTCAAAAATATGCGCTACTACATTTATTTGATAAATTTAGAAACTGGCAGAAAAGTAACAAATACCGGTCTGTCACGCAATTTCACCTAGGCGTTTGGTTGCATTTAGCCAAAAGCGTAATCAGGTTTTAGCAGCAGAGGGAACGTGGAGCCTAATGAAAAGGCGCGCATCGCCTTTTAAATCCCCATTGAAAGGCGTCGCCACATCGAATTCCTTCCTGACAAGTCAAGAAGTATTGATTAGTAAAAAAAATAAAAAATAAAGGTCCCCGTAACATTGAAGACGCTTTCGTTCACTATATGACTGACAGTTGTTGTTGCTTCTTTAATTTTTTAATTTTAATTTATTACATTTACGAAAACCAAAAAAAATGTGCCACTTTCCTGAAAATGTCCTCATGGGAGCAGCTGCTCCCTTGGATCTCCAAGCTGCGTCACTGCCTGTAGCTTGTCTTCCAGGCTGCATATTAATTCCTGTAAAGCTGTGATATCGGTTCTCGACCACACAGAACGTGAACAATTACTGCATTGCTGCCTGTCTGTTGTACCTGTACTATCAACTTTCTTCAACAGCCGTTCAAGACTCAATTCTACACCACACCTTGTTCGGAAATCCTGTCAGAAGTCGTCGCTACCAAAAAATTCTTCTGACGCAAACCCTTTATTAGGAAGCGATAGCTTATATATATATATATATATATATATATATTACTCATCTTATTAATCTTTTTAGAATTTACTTTATTACAACATACTGCAAACGAAACAAACAAGGACATCACGGTGATGCTATCGAACCAGAAGGTAGCCAGGGCCGTCCATAAAGTACATCACGCTATTTTTGAAAGTTTTTTTTGACCCTCTTCACAGCCTGTCACAAATCTCGATCTCCGCCCTAAAATCGTCGTCCATAAATTACGTCACGCTGGTTTTCTATTCAATATATTCGAATATGTCGTCAAATTTTCAGCAGCGAAGCAGTCAGTGTTTTAACCAGACTCTAGACCTTTGAGGGAGAATTGAGGCTTTCGGGGGAATCGACTTAGTTGGAGGGGAAAAGACACAATTCAATGCAAAATGTGTGTAAGGGCTGAGATTTTTGGGGGGGAATTTTGAGGTTTTATGAAGGAAAATTTCCCCTCCTAACAGGCCTGGATAAAACACAGGAAGCAGATATTCAACTTCCGACAATGCCAACGAATATAATTGAGATATTTCGGGCTAGAAGTGCAAACAAAGTGCAAAAGCGCTATATAGATTAACGAACTGTACTTACATAAATGCACAAGTGCATCTCTTCCTCGTTAGTTTGCTTCATAATCAGTGATGTTACCTGTCAAATTCAGGGGCGGATTAAGGTCGCTCGAAGCCCTAAGCTGAACTGCCATTGAGGCTCTTTTTATTACATAAAGCAATTTTCCAGAATTCACCTTCTCATTTACCCTCAATTACACTCGGTTTACACACTTTAATAAATCCATATTTAACATATTGTAATATTATATGGAGTCATAACTATAAATGTACTACGAACAAAATCCAAAATAAAGATATTAGGATAACCAAAAATGTACAGCACTGCAGTATCTCTAATTTATTCTCAAATCTAAATATACTTAACATTGCTAATATATACTGTACAAACAACAAAGGGTACAATTTTCAAAAAGGTTGAGAACTGCTGGAGTAGACTCTTTCAAAGCTGCTTAGCTCAGAAATAAATACAATTAATTTCATACGAACTAACCATTTCCAATTTCGTATCTTAAGCTAAATCCTTGGGCGACCTCAGAAGAATCCGTGTGAAACAGCAGTCGAACATTAGAGCAGGAACCTATCGGCATAAATGAAGGTAAAGTTGTGCCTCTGAATGTCTGAACGGGCTTCGTAGAGTCATTGGCACAACTGACCTACAAAAAAGATCTTCAGGTCAATAGTGCCACGTATTTGAATGTTAGAAAAATTGAAAATCTAAATTCTTCGATAACCCAGATGCTATAGGCCTATTTACAAGTCGGCTGGTTGGTTATTATAATTCCTACCTGGGCTTACATTGCTAACTAAAATCTAATGTGGAGAAACTTCACAGAACCGAGAAAGATATGGCTATGACCAAAACTATAATGTCCAAACACGATCAGATTAAGCCTGTTGTTTATTTGTACTGACTTCCTGCTAAAAATACGGCAACTGTGAAAACATTCTCCTAACCTATTAAACAGTGAAGACTGACCAACATTAGAATGCGAAATCCACAATAAATCCATGATAATCTTCATCAAAAGAATTCTCATTAATATATATTGAACTAAAATTTGTAAGAAAACATTTTCTTCGATTATCCCAAAATGGGCCTCTCTTTCACTGTCTGTTGGATCTTCAAATTCGTCGTTGACTTGCAGTGTAAGAAACGAACTCTTGGCTTGTCCTTCACAATTTCACTCGCTTCTTTCCATCATGAATAAATAATTCACTAGGCCTATAGGCTATAGATCTTTCGAATGGAACTATGCAACATCTATTGATATTTTTATGTAATAGAACTGTGCTATAAAAGCTCATAATTAATGTATTTAATAGCAAAACTGGGCTTGCCGCTTATCAAAATTGCATGGCTAAGAAACCATGCGAAGTAGGCCTACCTGCAAATAGTCGCAACAAAATTCCGTGGCAAACGATAAAAACGTTAAGTAGACAGAGCTCGGGGGAGATACTTGAATGTAGTAAACACAATCCGTATTGTTGCTGTAGTTAGACGGATAATTTGGGGATGAAATTATTCCAGAATCATTCGAATAAGTTCCACCGCAGCCTTAAAAGTATGATTAGTCATTTTATGAGATGATAAAACTAAATATTTGTTTACTCAACAATAAAAAGTAAAAACCTGATTAAATAATCGATAATACTGAATGAAATCATTAGCCATAGACAAGACAATTCATTTTCAGTAAGTTAATAGAGCCAATTATTTGTCTCGATGAAGCTTATTGAAGTGTTTTCAAACGCTACAAGTTTAATATAAATGTGGCACAAGCATTGGTTGGTTCAAGCTCTCTTGCTACTTTCACTGCTAGTTCCAGGTACTTGAAATATTAGATAAAATGACTCTTAATAAACTGATCAATCAATATTTCTTAATCTTGGCAGTTGTGTCCATAATCACATACTGTCTTTGCGAAGTCATTTTATATATTTGATCACTGAATCGTCATTATTATATGGAATCGTTCCGGAATCGTATACCGTTTAACTAAACAATGTTTTATGGTTATAGATCCAAGAATACTAAACACAGAAGACAATTAACAAGAGGCGTTCATGGGTTACTAGAGCTGTGCAGAAGAAGAGACGGGCCGAAAGCAAAGCATGGAAGAAACTGAGTGAGCACCGACTAAAGATGCAATGAAAGTTTGGAACAAGAGAGACTAAAGCAGCTGCAGTCTAATTACGTGCAAAAAAGGAAAAAATAAGCAGCAAATAGAGTGACTAATGCAGAGTACGAAAATAAGTATGCTAAAAATATCGAGCAGAAGAATTAGTTTTTATGTATATGTAAGATGTAAGATGAAACGAAAAGAAAAACGTTGCACCATTATTAGAGATGATTCTGGTAAAACAGTGACGGAAGATTTGGGAACAGCAAAAATACTGAATGATTACTTTGGATCGGTGTTCACAAAGGAAAATACAACCAACATACCAAAAAGCCTACTAAACTATTTTGCGCAAAGGAGCAGGAAGCATTATTAGACATAAATTGTAATAAAGAGTGTGTCCTGGAAATATTGAGTTAGACGAAAACTGACAAAAGCCTTGGAATAGATAATATGAATTCAAAATTTCTATATGAGGTAAGACATGAGGTTAGTGAGGTAATAACCACAATTTCACCTTGTCACTTACTGCAGATCGGGAATAGTCCCCGGAGACTGGAGGGATTACGTAGTGTTTATTATAGGCCTTCTCTGGGGGAATTATCCCCCACAGATTTAAAATTCCCCCAAATTTTTTATAAGTTGGCTGGGGATGGAAATTTCCCCCACAAAAGTGTGACGACAGAGGACTTTTTGTTTTTGCTTTTGGAGAGAGGAAAATTATTTAGAGAAGGGCCAAAGATACAAGGAGTGATGGAGATGACCTTTTTGCTTGTCAAGGTTTTTAAAGACTCAGACTTTGTCTCCCCAAACATTTCTAAATCCCCCCAATGTCAAGATAGCTAGAATAAACACTGATTGACACACATTCAGTAACGTTACGTGGGTTAGCGTGGCGTAGTCTAGGAGAGAAGGCAGAAAAGCAACATCGTCCATGAGGGGTCTGGCGAGTAAATAAAGGTCGTCGTCGGTAATAATTTGGCATTTGATTACCCTTCTTTTGTTTCTATGACCGCTGAAGGTTAAGAGATAAAACAGTCAGAAAGTTTTAGATCTGCAGACAGCAAACGTAAATTACCACTCTGGAAATTGACGGCAAGAAAAAGCAATTTCTATTAAATGTCTATCTTTTCCACGATCTTCCTATTTTCACTTTTCATCTCAACTAATATTGCAGATCATTCTGTTTTCCCGTTCATCAAGCATACCCAATTATAGTCATAAGTTATGCGCCGCACGTAGGCCAACTCTCAGTTCGTTCTTCAAGTCATCATCTGTTTCAAAAAGAGGAGACAATAACTTTTGTCCTTTTTCTTCGATGGACAAACAAAATTCAGTAGAAATTGACCGATGCTTTCGCAAAATGAGAAGCAATGAAATTATTCGCCCTTAAGTTCTAGAACAGACTTGAAGTTTACGGTTAATGCTCACTTCGCGGCAGTTAAGTCACTGCATTGATCTTTTCTATATAGCAATAGCATCAATACAATATACTGTATGTGTTGGTGGCTCACGATTGATGTCTGCTTTCTTAATATTATTCTTCTCCTTTCGATCTACTATACAGTATGTCACATATCGTTTATATAATGAAATATGCCATCCATTTGTCTAATACATTATAACGGCTGCGTTAGCAACGTTTATTACCTGCTCCCGGACTCGTGGAAGGTGTGGGAAACGGAGTCACCGATGAACCAGTTGGTACTTGAGACCACCCTATCATAAGCAAATACAAAGAAGCTGTTTCGCTTATTTTAGTCACAAAGCTTATAGATATTGTTGCTTCGCGGACCATTTGTCTTTATGAAGATCAAATCAGATAAGGAGTCGATGGATTGTCTATTACGAACAGCTGTGTCATTTATGTTCATGCATGAAAAACCTCGCTCGCATTCAGCCGACGAAACTGGTAGAAGACTGACTCGTTGAATTAGTTTATGCAATGTCGTCCCAACTCGTTGTGTGTTGTTCTTAAATAATTAACCGGAAGTCTTCGAGTGCAGACCTGCTGCCTAGGTGACACAATTTGGCAAGATTTAGAACATGCTCATCACCAAACAAGGCTCGCTGGTCTTCATTTTTGGGCCATGAAGTGGGACTCAAACAGGCACCAGCTTCCAACAGATTCTGTTGTGGAAATCTTGATTCTAAGTTGCCTAACAGTGCCTGGATAAATTGCAACCGCATCTGCGTTAACGAGTCTTCATCATGTTCAGTGCGTAATATCGGAATTCCTTCAAACTTGCAGGATTCACTCAACTGTTTCTTGACGGCAGTCAATGTTATCCCGTCCACAGCCTTAAGGGCTGCAAGTGAACCAGTTATACCAGCATAGACAAGGTCACATGACGTACTAATGCACAGAATAGCGAGTCGTCAATACCATTGGAACAAATAGGCTACTCTCGACATCTTCCTTGTCAGCCATAAGATTTGAAATTTGAAAAAATACTCTCGACACCTTCGCTTACACGTGAAGTCTTTCTGTTAATGACGACGCTGGCAGGCACCATGCCGCACCAATTATAAAGCGTTCAGAGCTCTGTCGATCTTGTCGTTGCAGTCTCACTTTGACTGCTCTGAACAACTACTGGACCAGTGACGGGGATAAAGACATCCCACCCTGGGATGACAAACTGTGAACCAGTGCCTGGGATGTCACAAACCAGTGACGGGGATAATCCCTGGCATCCCCCCTACAAATCCCACCCTGTCACAGATGAACCAGTTGGTACTTGAGACCACCCTATCATAAGCAAATACAAAGAAGCTGTTTCGCTTATTTTAGTCACAAAGCTTAAGGATGTTGTTGCTTGGATTTTAAATGATTCGCCTTCGTTTACGATTACTTGTCGATAATAGTATTAGAGCAAATATTTCAGTCTTGGTTTTAGCAATTGAGAAGCTAGTTTTCTTTTACTGCGCTTAAGCGCCTTAGATCGAATCTAAAAGTAGAGAAGCTATTCTTGCCTGAACTGTTAGTGTTGTTGCAGTTCAGGTCATAGTGGTTGACGTTCGATGCGCTGTTCTTTCCATCTGTCCGATTCAGAAGAAAACATTGCGATCCTTGAGAATTGGTAAGCGACCAATCAATGCTCACACATGGCGGTGTGCCAATGCACTGCGACATACATTGATTAATTGATGTGGCGTTAGTTTGCGCACCACCGAAAATGTTTGTATTTGGATATATTTGCCACTGGCAACCTGGACAAAAAATAAAGCATATGGACCATCATCAAAATAATGTATCTGGTTCTTGGCACTTACCTCATGCTATCCCATATGATGTTATCCAATATCACATGCTATGCGTCTCAAGCACTACCACCGACGGAAATTAATATTCACCTAAAGTATTCGAAAACAATTATAGCACACACAGACTGAACAGCAATCAAAGCGAATGAACCATCAATGAAGTTTTCAGTCAAATAAATATATAATGACTAATTACTTAGGCCGCTTGCGGCTTGTTCTACGTCTAAATTCACTTGGAATGCCTGTAGATATGTACAAGTTTCGGCGAATCGGAGAGATATTCCGGTTCCGGTTCCGGTCTTCCGGTTCAGATAGACTTCCGACTACTAGCGCGTGTTTTGCGTGTTGGATTTTGTCGCCGTTCTCGCCAGTTTTCGATGATCTACATTTGGTTTTCCTACCAAATGAGAGGACTGAGTTCTCGCTCGTCGGTCTTCGAGGAGCTAACTCTGTTCTCAGTATATTCCGTTTGTTTCTGGACGTTTTCGGTCGTCGTTGATGTCAAGTCCACCATCTTGTCTGCCAAAATGGCTGACATCGCCAGTGCGTGTTTGCGTGTCGTGTGTGTCGCCCTTCCTGGCAATTGTACGTCTCGATCGACTGTTTTGCTCCGGTTTTCAACGGAATTTTCCACCACCGTCGAATCTGATGAGTTCGGTGACGGGAGCCTACTCGGCGGCGGATTACTCTAGCGGAAGACCGCTTCTTGGGTGTACGTCGTCGGACTTTTCTACGGCGCGTATTCCGTTTACCATCGTGCGGGACTGTCAACATTTCCTTCCGTCCTTCACTGGCGTCTCTGTCGTGGGAAACATTCTGCGGAAGTCCACTCACTCTCTCAGGAATTCAACGCCGGATTTCGTTGCGGCCGTGGACTCCTCTTACCATCCGAGTGGATTTTATAATCAACTTCCGACCCGCAGAAGCGTCAACGCTGTCGACGGTGCCTCCGGCGTTGGCTCTGCCGAGTCGACAGCGCTAACCGCAGCGGGAGCGCTTAGGGAGTTCTTTTAATTAAGATAAATAGGCGCAATATAAATACTCTGTTACTTACTTACTTACTTACTTACTTACTAAATATTGCGCATGCATGCATACCTACAAACATACCAACACAAATAGGTTCATATACATATCAACATGCTCAAGCGCCTAAGTGCCTTCTACTACACTATTCTTCATTGAAGCACTACATAAAGTCACGGGATTTTAATTATTAAGTTTATGTGTCGACGTTTTTCATTAGCCAGTGACTGCCTAAATTTGAATTTCATATTTTAGTGTATTTCTCAGTCTAAAAATGGTTTATGACAGCACTGGAACGCATGATATACTAAGAAGAAATTGGTATAAAACTATAAATACCTTCTATTACCAATACATTTTAAGGCTATCACTGTTATCACCGATTTTTAGACCGTGATTCTCTTATTAAAGCTTTGCAAGCGGAATCTACGCTCTTAACGATGCATTCATCTTTACGTTTTAGAGCGATTCTAGAAATAGAGAAGACATTCTTGCCTGCAGCGCAGTTCAGGTCATAGTGGTTGACGTTCGTTGCGCTGTTCTTTCCATTTGTCTGATTCAGGAGAAAACATTGCGATCCTTGAGAATTGGTAAGCGACCAGTCAATGCTCGCACAGGGCGGTGTGCCAATGCACTGCGACTGACATTGGTCAATTGATGTAGCGTTAGTTTGCTTACCACCGAAAATGTTTGTGTTCGGAAAAAATTGCCAAGCACAGCCTGAACAACAATTAAAGCGATTAAAAGTCACCAATCAAACTACCAATCAAATAAAAATGCAATTGCCTGGTGCATAGATCACGAGGGGCTGCTGAGGTAGGGTCCCACTCAATAATTAGTGAAGGGTATATAGTATCATTTATCCCCCATTTTGTTGTTTTCTAAATTTCAATGAGGTACACTGTAGTTCACAGTACGAGAGTCGGGGGTTGGACCATTTCGTAAGATAATCGTATTGTCGCTTTGCTTTCGCATTGGCAATTACGAACATTAAATTGTATGTTTATGTTATGCCTTATGGCAGGGGTGGGCAAACTACGGTTCGCGGGCCGCATGCGGCCCGCCACCGGATTCCATGCGGTCCGCGAGATCGTTCTAAACATCCATACGATCGGCAAAAAGTGAGATAATTTGAAATTATTTTATGAAAGCACGAAACTTTATTTTGAATCTCTTCCAACTTCTCCCCAAAATGTCGTGACAGGTAAAAAAGGTAATCGCAATGATTGTTTCGTATTAAGACATTGCAATAATGGATTCCGATTCCGAAGAAGTACTTAAAATTCGTCATATTTTCTCACTTGAAATTATAAATATTTTGGCTAAATTTGCTCTTTTGTATGTGCGGCCGCCTAATGTAGTATTAGGTTTATGCGGCCCTTTAAAGAAAATGTATGCCAACCTATGCCTTTTGAGGTCGAAATCGACCTCATTCGCTGCCGTAAAGTTCTTATATATTATCTATATCGTTCTACGTTCAACACACTTGTATTGTCTTCAGCTATTCTCGCTTCGATGGTGACCGCACCACTGCATCTGTACACCAGTGGCGGCTCCACCGGGGAGGCCAGGGGGCGCGTGCCCCCCCCTATTGAGTGCCTGCCCCCCCCCAGTGACCCTCCCTGTTGGGACCCTATACTTAATGCTACATACATTAAACAACAAATGGTTGCCCCCATAATTAGAAGTTGCCACCCCAACGGCCCCTCCCCACTTGCCAAATCCTAGAGCCGCCACTGCTGCACACAACTGTTCTAGACCAGAAAATGCATGGGCTAGTATGTTATTAACGTATTTTATGGGCGATCTAAAAAAATCCCACCGTAATTTGCAACATCCCCCAAGGTTTTTTCCATATTTATGGGCGGGCATACTTTAATAAAGTTATTCAACCCCCCATGGTGATGGTAGGATCATGCCCCTATTATTTTAAATTACTCAGACCGCATGTTCTGTGTTTATTTCACTTGGAATGCTTGTAGATGGCGTACAGGATTTGGCGGGTCGGAGAGATGCATTAAACATGCATACATACTGACATACATATATACTGACATGCATACATACTGACATGCATACATACTGACAATACCATATATACATATTCATGCGATAAGAAGATATTACGAAGGAGAAAATGCTCGTCTATCAGATACCTGGTCAAAAATACCGTTATACCGGTATACCGCGGTATTTCGTGACATCATCGCTCGTAGACAAAGTCTGAATCGTTTAACTTAGTGAACCTAGATAAGCGTCCTAAATATGTGGAATGTATTATTGTCACCATGAGCGCTCAACATAGACACTGGACAGATTCGTCAGTCTCGCTCTCGCGCACAGCGAGTATGTAGAGTTGTAGACATTATAACTCACTGAGCTGAATGAACTTCATATTGGGTATTCTGAACGTTACTGGCAGCATAACATTAATGTGTATGGCACTAGAACATTCATAAAAACGCGGGGTAGGATATAGCCAAGACGTCTCCCCTTCCCCCCGTAATTTTTGACAGGCGAACGGCTAGTCAATATAGCATAATAACTTGGGTGGATTTCCGGTTACCAGCACGTGTCTGCGTGTTTTGGATGGTCGGTCGCCATGGTTGGCATTTACCGAACGTTCTGTGCCTGGTTTTTGCCAACCTCGATGACTGCGTTTGACTCGTCGGTTTATGAGGACTTTTCGTCCTTTTCTACTTCAACGCTTCACTCTGAACGTCTTCAGTAATCTATCCGACGACCGGACTACTCTCGCGGAAGACCGCTTCTGGAATTCCCCACCGGGCTTTCTCGTGTCGTGAATTCTGTCTACTATACAGCGCGGACTCTCAACGTCACCCTCTTCCGTTCTTCGCCGCCGGATTTCATCGCGCAGTGGCGCGCAAAGACTGACAGATGCCCGTGTCCGCGTTGCCAAGGTACCAGGGTACAAAGTTTAGAGTTTTGACGAGTAAAAAAACGTCGTCCGGTCCTCTAACATTAATTTTCCTACAAAAGGATCGAATGACTTATTCGGATTCTTCAGTCAAGAACGTTTACATTTGGTTAAACCTCGTGACAAACTTTAACAGAAACAGGCAAAGTTTTAGCAGAAAAATTCCACTGCAGAATTATTCATGTCTCACCAGATTGGGCTTCTGAACGAGACGAAAACGAAAGGAGTGCGCAGAGAAAGAAAGCGCTCAGGTGCACAACACCTGTCATCTTGCAACTGATTGCTGCAGAGAAGAGCACCTGGATGTACTCTGATCTCGTGGCGATGTCAAAATGGAGACAGCTTCCGTATCTAAAAAGTTCAAAATCAGGAATGTCAGCAAATACAGTTTCGGTAACAGAAATTCTGCCTCCGACGGAAACGACGTTCCATTTGGCAAAACGTCGGCAGTTCAACCAATGGGCATAATTATTGAACTACTCCGACCCCAGTATTTTCGACCTCAAGTGGGGGCGGATTTGCGCCAAATGAATTTTACGACTCCACTAGGAAGTTTTTCTCAATCAATGTGAGGAAGTAATCCCCCAACTCCCTACGAATCACACCCAGAGTTTAACTCCAGCAGGTCGAGACCGCCGGCCCGTTTGGGATAGAATATTTGGAAGCCATAGAGATCCGCTCCAAACTGCTTTATAAAGAATCGACAATGAGAAAACGAAATACTTTTGGCGATCGTCATGCCAAAGCTAAATAGTGATTTGATTTGAAAGCTTTTTGTGATATAATTCTGATCCCTGCAGAACATGACCTTTTTATTCGTCATTTGACTTAATAAAAGAATTATCTTGAAGTCAAATGACGAATAGGAAATAATCGATAATGATGCAGACTATAATTGATAGAATTTAATGATGCTTTGTCCAACCAATCAAGTTATTCCGCTATTTCGTAGCTATTTTGTAATGGCACCGGCATTGGGCATTTTACCGCTAGTGGATTTATAGCCTTTCGTGCTATGCTGTTAACACTGCTTTTTTAAAAAATAGTGGCTTGATTTTTCTCTTTCTCTTCTTGTTCCTCTATTACTGTACAATGTCCTGCTTATAGCTAAAATTGTTCGGTGTTTTTTGTTAATCCTAGATGATTTCATTCTAAAAATGCAGGTCCAAGAAATTTAAATGTACGCATTTCAGTTGTTATTGTCATTTTCATATTAATAATAGGGCTGTTATCGATCCCATGCTATTATTACTTCCCAGTAATAGACGGTTGGAACTTGATAGCAACAGCTCAGCACAGTTTGACAAAATTTAAGAAATTGCCTGCTTGCGGCGCATGAGTCGTATGAAAACGAAAGGAATCAGATGCATACAAATTTACACACTTTTATCATTTCCCACAGATATAGGTATGAAAATTATATCAATATTGATATTACCTTCGGGAAAAGGCTGTCTTTCCAAGACCTGAACCCGAAGCTCCCAGAAAATCGCCTATCTTCCGACAGCCGCTTCCTGCAATTGTCTGACCGCCAGCACTTCTGCCAACTACTCAGTTGCCGCGAGGCTAGCCCACGTCTACTCAAAAATCACAGTTCACTGGACTGTAACCGATTGGCTCACTCGACCATTCATCAAGCAGCATTCAATGTGATTTTAGTGTTATTTTTCAATAAATCCTGAAGCAGCCGTGTACATGTGATGGATCAGACACCACCGTGTCGTGGTACTTGGTAATGCCACCATGAGCGTTTTGTGCATAAAGCCTAGGTTACAGTATGCTTTGCCTTTAGTTCCCGACTTCCCGTTTAATTAAAAAGAAATTCCTACTTTAGGTTTCAAACGCGAATTCCTGTCTCGTCTATTTTCAATCTTTTCATTCTTTCAAATTCTTCTGATAAAACCATTTGTATCTAATTTATGCCGTATAAGATAGGAACATTTAATCTTCAAGTTTAAAATAGGCGTCTCTCCGAAGCATGTTACATATAAGAGACTAGTGTGGCAAGTGAACGAGACCTACGTGCGATTTACAAAATAGCTTGCTTCTGAATCGTGCAAGCACATATTTAATAATTGCTACTTTTCTTTGCTGATATAGCTGCACTCTAACTTCGACTATAACTGTTATTTTATATACAAGAATATGTTTGCATGATACTAAAAGCCACAGTGGGGCGTTTATATCAAATGTGGTATAAGAAGGCCTGAATGATAATATTCTAGTGTTCCGAATTTACAAAAGGATAAGACCTGCGTCTCCTGTCACGAAATTGCTATGCACGGTTGACTTTTTTACATTTGGCCTTTACTTTCAATTCATGCATGATGGCTTTGACAGCCGTAGTGTTGCTGCTCAAATTTTTAACCATTTAACACAAGTACAGTCGTTTGAGAATTCACTTTTCGCTTTAGTAGATTCAGATACACCAGAACTTCGTTATAACTGACTCGGTTAAAGCGTATACTCGGTTGCAACGTCCGCAATGCACGGTCCCGTGTGATGCGCTACCGTATTTGATGGTATTGAATATAGCGTACCTCGGATATAGCGTATTGAATTTTACAGACCCGCTAAGTACGTTATAACGAAGTTCTACTGTATTCCTAAGAGACGACTTTAGCTTGCATCTTATCAGACGGTTGAATTGACATGAGAGACCAGCGTGTACAACAGTCTCTGGCTCATTACCTTCCTGAATAAAACTTTGAAGGGAGACCTGTGCATGGCTTTATGAAGTACGCGAGAAATAACACGAAAAGTAGCTACGCTTGGTAAGCCAACCATGAATGAGAACCGGTAAATTCGACAATTTCTTTTCAAAACGCATCGCTCATGGATATGGATGAAGTGGAATCATCCATTGATTCTCTGTGTAAGTCGTTAGGTTTTCTGATGAGCTGCTAGGTCCACGATAGAGATTCATTTAACGCGGAATATCTTGACCGTTACGCACTGCCACGTTTGACCGTTGTTCTAGGTCATCCATTGGAGTGGAATCTGGCTTTCAACGATGCGCCATTTTCGAAATGGTTCTCAAAGCATACATTGACTTTAAACTTCTCAACTGCATGGTCTATCGTGGACCGATGCTGTGGCGAACTATGATCCGCGGATAGTCCAAGTAGGCTATCACAAAGGAACTACCGCGTGCCGCATCGTCGGTTGAGACGAATGATGGGGGCTGATGGCGTTTGCGAAGCTTATACTATACTTCCGTCATGATTTTATATGCCTTGATGGCTGAGTTATGCTGCGCAATGCTTGTAAATTGCCAATATGTAATCACTCGAGCATTCGATGGCTATGCCTAACCAGACCTACTTTGTCACTCCATATACATTCAATAACGTTGGAGTATCAAACACATTTAAATCACAGTTTAGTAGTTCCGAATTTATTTCATCCTTGTAATATTTTTATGTCTTTACCATCCAAACTGTAAAAGGTTACCATCCAGCAAGTGCTACTTAGCTTTTCTCTATGTGCTTACTTAGCATTTACGGTATAGAGTACTTGAAAATTATACAAGCCATGTCAGAGTGCCCTATCTATAATATTAAGATCCTTGCTCTGTATGTCTCTCTGTTACCTTCAAGCGTTCTGCTTGGTTGGCTGTGTGAGCGTTCTGATTGGTTGGCTGTGTGACGTTCTCAACGTTCTCATTCGTTACCTTCAAGCGTTCTGATTGGTTGGCTGGGTGAGCGTTCTGATTGGTCGTTCTGGAACCTTAGGCGAGTTCGCTTCGCGAAGCGAACGGCTTCGCGAAGCGAACGGCCACGCGAAGCGAACGGCCACGCGAAGCGAACGGCCACGCGAAGCGTTTGACGAAGCGTACGTTGCAGCGTCATAATGTGTGCAACGTCGCGATGCGTTGGTGGGCGAATCGAATACGACGTTGCTATTGGAAACTTCGAAGAAGCGTTTGACGAAGCGTACGTTCAATTGTTCATTGCAGCGTCATAATGTGTACAACGTCGCGATGCGTTGGTGGGCGTAGCTTGAGGAAGTTGCGCAATTTTAACGTAGGCCTACACAAAAATACGTGTACAGCGTCACAAATGGTCACAGTTGCGTGATTTTAACGTACATAGGCCTAATTGTTACGTGGCGCAGAGCTTGGCTAGGTGGCGTATGTACATCATTGAAACGTTGTTCAGCATGAATTCAATGATTGGGTTTTAGTATAATCCTGCACTGCGAGCGAAGCGAGCGCGAGCGAAGCGAGCGCGAGCGAAGCGAGCGCGAGCGAAGCGAGCATCTTTCTAGTACCGTAGTTACGATGGCTGCTTCGTGAATGTCAGCCCGGCATTAATGTTGATATAGGATTGGCCGCCATTTCCAAGAATCTGCTCTATAGGCTAGTAAGTCCTGTCCATTCTTTGATGTTGTCTTCCCACTTTTTCTTGGTAAATCTCTTTTTGTGATCCTGCCATCGTGTCTTTTATAATTTCTTTCTCTAGAGATCCCTGTTTTGCTCGTTCTATTTGTTCTCGTTATTTTAGCTTCCTTTTCCTAACCGTTTCCCTTATAGAGCTTGTTGAATCCTTGCTTTATCCGCTACCCATTTGTTTATTAAGTGGAACATACTTGTCTAAAAAATTGATGTCTTACGTTAAAAAAATTAATAATGATATAATAATAATAGTAATAATAATAATAATAATAATAATAATAATAATAATAATAATAATAATAATAATAATAATAATAGCTAAGGTGACGACGTTCCACTGATTTAATGGTGGAGTTTTGGGCTGTCATTTTGGGCTTCAGCTGAGAACGTCGCCCTGGTGACGTTTCGGCAGCGACAGGCATTTATACGTTTTACTACCACAGACGCTCTCTCACCCAGTCGACTCAGTCGTGAATTGGGGTTAAATTCGCCTGACAATGTCGCATTCATTGATAGTGAAATTCAATTTACATGCACATAAAGAACACTTTTTCATTTCTGTCCGGGTCCTTTCATTAGATCTGCTTCAGATCACTGTAGACATGTAACCCATTGTCGTATAACCCGTAATGTCTGCGATGCGCGTGCTGTCCAATGGCTATCTGAACAGCTGATCTACTGTAGATACCAGGATACCTTCTAGCATGTTGATCACGAATCTAGAGCATCGTTGATCACGATTCTATCCGATGCATTACATCTCTACTTTATGCCTTCAATTCATCAGAGTAGTAGCTCATAGTTGGTTTGTGGCGATAAAGGTCAAATCCGATGAAATCTAGACGAATAGAATCACTGAATTGCGGCGAGAAAGTCTAAAATGGGGCTACTTTTTTATCAGTAGTAATATAATCTAATATAATAATTTCCTACGTCTGTCTGCTTTGTGCGTCACGCATCCCACTCACTCCCGTAACAGGGACTTGGGACTCTCCCTGGAGAGTTCATCTTCGCGTTCTCATTGGACGACGTGCTGCTATAAGTTGCCATAGGCAACAAAAAGTTATAATGAGCGGCGCTTGACAAAGCCTTCTGATTGTGCAGTGTCGCGCTATGTTGGTGGGCTGAACTCAATGATGTGGCGTGATTGTTAAGTACATACAATGCCAATGTACAATGTTCTTTGGCGTTCAACCATGGGCGTCCGGAGGGGGTGCAAGAGGGTGCAATTGCACCCCCTGGAAAAATTGTGGTTATGAAAAAAGTAAAATTACATGTTTCTTTCGTCGCAAAACCTTGTCTTGCACCCCTTTAGAAAAATTTTTCATTTCTTTCGTCACAAGACCCTGTTTTGCACCCCTCTGGAAAAATTTCTGCGGACGCCCATGCGTTCAACATCTTTCCGACAAGCAAGTGAGACATAGGATCAAGTCCCAGCCGTCCGTGGGAGACCAAGCTCCTTTGAACCGTGGCCCAAAAGGGGCCATAGGCTCCCTGAAGGCCCATAGGCCCATCCATCCGCGAAAGATCAAACCCATTTGGGGTCGTAAGCCCAAGCCGGAGTCGTAGGGTCCGTTCTGGACTGCAACACCCTGTGGTGGGCAAGACCACCCAGTGGGGCCATAGAAAATTTTCCAATGATAATTACGCATTCACTTTACATTCTCAGACTTAAAATATATAGTGTTACATGCCATACTATGAAATATAATATGCAATAAATCGGGGTATGAAATAGCCGATCTTTTTCTCGTCATTTTTGACGGGTTAACGACTAGTATATAATATAACCAGATTTTTAAAAAGTGGTTCGGGAGGGTCTGCCCTGTGTGAGAACCATTATGTTTTGCCATGAGCAGCTGCATCAATATTATGTTCGTAGGCTGTAATTTAAATATTAGGCCTACTGCTGTTCGCTGCTCAGTTCTTTCTATTCGTCATCGTAGTTGTAACGACTTCCTTTCTGACTTTTCTATAGCGTTCAACGCCCATCGTTAGGTGGAACGAGAATTGGTCGTATTTGACTTACAATAGACGTTTACGTTCTGACTTGCAGCAAGAGGGGTTCTGATTTTAATAACTGTGTACATTGGTTGGGCACGACAGGGTAATAGGAGTCTTGGTGCTTGGGGAAATGGAGGGCAAGGCACAGAAGGGCAGGCCACCAAGGGAAAGGGCAGACAATAATATATGCGTGCCAGAAGTATCTGCCCAAGATACGACCGAGAGCACAGACGTGCGGAAACACCCATAGAGAAGAAAAGGAAGGACATATACATTATATATAGATACATATATATATATATATACATACATTACAGTTACAAAAAGCGGCTTGGAAGGTTCTTTGCGTGAGCGTTTTCGATGCTGTATTTGAGAGCCGGTCTAAATTAAGTCGTGCTTGACTATAGTCACGCCTCTGTCACGCACGACGCAAATCATATTGCATATGTAAATAACGGAGCAGAGTGATTTACGGCATCAGTCAAGCTTTCTAATCGTTTTATTTGGCATTCTTTTTTCAGCTTCTGAGATTCGAAAAATAAATAGGCTATAAATTCGATTTAATTCGTTTAATTCTAGTCTAGAATATAATTATACTCCTTTTAAATGCTAAACTAGGCTTGTATTACCATTGGCATGCTAGTTAATCAATCTGGTAACAATTATGTGATAATTTATATGTTATTTCCCAATTTCAATTCTTTCGATCCGACTAAACTAGTTGAGTTGATGACTGGTATTTCCCCCGACTGGTTGCCCCCACACCCCACTAACTCCTTTGAACGACAAATCGCTCGTCGCCCATATTAGAAAACTAGATAAACTGGAATGAACAGTACTGTAAATTACAGACCAATATCTGTTGTACTCCCACCATTTAAAAAATCTTATATTGGATACAAAGTAGGCCTACTTGCTATGGTTCAATCACTTCTGCTCTAACACTGAAACTCGTAATAAAACTGTGCCACCTCTGGTCCAAAATCTGGAGACTCTTTGCTTGTATCCGATAGATTTTCAAAAGTGCTGTGCTCTTTTAAACCTAGAGTAGAGTGTACATTTCGTGTACCTGGTGCTATAAAAGTGTATTATTAATATTATTAATATTAATATTATTATAATTATAATTATCATCACCATCATTATAATCATTATCATTACTATTTCTACCATAACTGCTACTATTACTACTACTACTACTATTACTACTACTACTACTACTACTACTACTACTACTACTACTGTTGCTACTACTACTACTACTACTACTACTACTACTACTACTACTACTACTACTACTACTACTACTACTACTACTACTGCTACTACTGCTGCTGTTGCTGCTGCTACTTCTGCTAGCGCCTGGTGGTGGTGCTGATAACTGATACATTTCTTCGACAATCTATTTCAATTGCTTTCTCGATCATATATATAGTCAGTGAGACTCTTCACAGTATGATGTAATGCTTTTTAATTCTCGCTGCATACGACGATTTGATAAAGATTCGATAGGGACAAAATTTCGGCGGAGATCGATATTTATTATTTACACGTCTTCTTGAAATTCGACGTCCATGATTCTTCTTGCTTCAGAGGCTTCAGGTCCTTCAGTACTCTGAGGAAATCTGGTATACTGTACTGTACTTCGTCGACCAGAGTTGGCAATGGGTCAAATGGGTAATCAATGCATGGGTCACCGTCATGTATGATTATTGACGCGGACTTACTGATCCGTGACCCATCACATTTATAGGACTGCGGGTGAAGTTATGCTGCGCATGAAATGTCAAGCTCACACTCATAAACAAATGAACATTTGGAATGCTATTTTCGCATCTACTCTACTCTACGATGACTCTACGCTACTCTACGATGACGGCACCCTTGTTTATAGTATGGTAACACTGTTTTACGCTCGATTGATACTCAACATTAGTGTTGGTACGGTCACATTAGGCCGCTAAGCTCGAGCCCTCAGCCCCAATTTTTGAGAGGTCACCATAAGGAAGTGGGAAAGGCATAGGGTTGGGTCCTCGATTTTTCATCCAAGTTTACGCCAATGGACATGCCTTAACGGCTTTGAAAAGATGATAGGACAGATATTGAATTTCCTATCATCCTATGGCCCGTGGGTTCGACCCTAGGGACTAGGACGCATGGGTTCGGTGGGTCACATTTGTAATTGGTCATTTTGAGTGACCCGCTGCCATCTTTGCTATCGACTGTCATCAACTGGATATTTTAATTAACTATGCCCCAAAGAGACAACGTCAACGTAATGCATATTTGCACACGAGTGAAGTTTTTAGGAACTTCTTAGTGTTGTTTGCGGACAAACTGATTTATCAGTTCGTACCACTGTAGAATAATGCCTGTCATTCATCGTTGGCTTGTTACCTGTAAGATTTACCTGACTTAACTGGCAGAATGTGAACTTCCAAATGCGCTCTAATGCAGGCCGTTTTAACTTTGGACGTCGTTTGGCAATGCGAATGTCTATCTGGCAATCTATTTTTGAATGTGGAATGGAATCTGGTCAGTCCGGCTAATTTGTCACGGATCACTGTGTCTGACCTCTGAAACTGCGTTCAGGTTTTGAGCGCTACTTGAGATACCTATGGAAAAGAAGGAATTTCTTCAAGTCGTGGACTTCCTGCTGGAGAATAATGAGACGCAAACACATCAATGTTACGCTCTACATATTTCGCAGCGGCGTGTGTGTGTGTGTGTGTGTGTGTGTGCCTGCAAAGTCAAATGCTTGTGCGTGATGTTCTTGGTTTCAATCAGTTTTATTCACGCATGGTTTACTTAGACCCACGCACCAGACGTCGGACGGTCTTTGTTAAGCAAACGCCGTGTGCAGTAACAGGCGGTGTATTGTGGCGGAGCTTTTGCACGTGAATACCTCTGGCGACACGACGTCAAGATGAATTATTGCTTTTTTTCGAAACTCTGTAGACGTATAGGCCTATTTTGTCAATTAAATTGTAGAACATCGGAAATTTGCAAACCTCAGAGTTTAAAATTCATGCCAAATCGTCCAAAAGCGTTTTAATTCAGCAAGATTTGCAGATTCACTGTTCATCGATACTAGAACTAAAACTTAAATTTACCGAGGTGGGGGTTGGCCCAAAAATCTATGACCCTTTTCCTGTCTGTTAGATTATTTTTACAATTCGCTGCTTACTTTCAAATACAGATTAGAACATCGGTTTTGCGCGAATCTCACGGCCGGTCCAGATCCGATTTGGTGGGCAGAACTCCCACCGTGTCCCTCCAGTAGCTGCGCCAATGGTCCGGGAACACTGCCATTGGCCTTGGCTACAAAATTTTATCAATGACGAAGTTGACGATGTTGGTGGTTGTAGTGGCAGTGGCGGTGGTGATGGTGATTATTATTATTATTATTATTATTAGTAGTAGTAGTAGTAGTAGTAGTAGTAGTAGTAGTAGTAGTAGTAGTAGTAGTAGTAGTAGTAGTAGTAGTAGTAGTAGTAGTAGTAGTAGTTGACAACTTGTTGTATCAGCAGCATCAGCAGCAATAGTAGTAGCAGAAGTAGTAGTGTTTCAAGTCGCAATGTATTATACATCAAAACTGATATTATTTTTGAAAATTGCATTAAGATTCAATAGCTTCATTCGTTTATTTTATTTTGTGATATAATTAAAATGAATATCTAGGCTAAAAAGAATCAAATCAAATTATGTGACAAAGTCAAAAGACAGACTTCACAGAGCAACGGAAATAATCACGAATGGCACATCATTTGACGCAAAAGAAAAAAACAAAATTATTTTCACATTCTCTGCAAAGCATGGCATTTGTCTTCTTAGAAACAGGTAACGCCTTAAAATTCTCAAGACCAATACTTGTGTATACAGGCCTATTGTAATTCGCTTGGCGTAAGGTTCGGGCGGTTCCATAAAGTTTAGTCCAATTGTCGCTGTCTGTAAACCTGCAGCAGAACACCGTTGTGCGATCATTTGTGTCAACAGTGACTCATCTTGGAACTCAGAAATCTGAAGTCACAATTAAAAATTATAAATCAGAAATCAGTTGATTTGGTTAATTAGCAAACCGCGTAATACTCCTGCTAGTAATCCACCCGCAGAGACGATATGTAAATATTAAGCGACAGCTGACTGACGAAAATGGTAAAAATCAAAATGGAAATCCCAGCATGTCGTCGATTGGATCCATTAGCGCAGCATGTCCATTGTAATTATGTGTCTGCTGAATGTTAAAATCGGTTGACATTTTCATTTAGTTTGTTGCCGTTTCCTATCTGTCACTTGTCATTTATTAAATCTGCTGCGAAAATTTCTTGAATTGAAAATTAATATTTGCTGTTTTTTGAAACGTTTCAGTCTGATGATCTGACCTTTTCCCAGCACATGGCTGCTTACACTTTTTATGTTTAGGCCTACACCAAGACTGCTTACAACATTTATACTCACGGATAAAATAGTGCGTGGACCTAAATCAGGCGTTATAAAAAATGCTAGCTTAATACTGTAGTCGATGCTGCGCAATTACAATGTAATGAAAATACTGAAAATGCACATCTGTGGTCAGTGGCGTAGCCAGGGTTTCCAGAAGGGGGTTTGGTTTTGACTTTTGACCGTAATCAACTTTCAAAAAATCTTGACAAGCATAAAAAGGTTATCCTATGTATCTCTCCTATGTCGTCTTTCCTTGTCGTCACGCCTATGGCATTTAAAAAATTTTGGTCATCAGCCCCAAGGGGGGTTTGACCCTCAAAACCGCGTCCGAAAATTATAAATGCATAGAAACACATTAAAAAATTTTTCGTCGGCACCCTATGGGGATTTTAACCCTAAATCCTCCTTGGCTACGCCATTGTCTGTGGTGCACTGGTAACTTATACTGTATATGCCTATCTAGGTGACTGATGATAAATTACTTTTGAAATTGAAACATCAAAGTATGCGATCGTAAACTCACATAAAAATTAAAAACCGTATGTGCGTAGGCTATAAAAATATCTGACACAATGTACTTTGACAAATTTTTAAGTAATATTTTTATACTCATTAGTTTCTTAGATACAGAAAAAAGTAGTGGGTCTGTAGATGAATTTGGAACTTGCAACGTCACCTAAGTCCTCGCTGTATGATGTTAGTGATTTGGAGATAGATTTAGACCGAGATAGATTGGCAATTGAAAATTTGATTTTCATCAGTTTGTCCGTTAGTTTTTTGAAAAGTTCAAAAGTTTCAAGCAAAATTAAATGAATTACTGTACATTAAGGTGATCCCGGACATTAAAACTGTTCATCTGCTACTAATGAATTTGCTTGTAATAACAATGTTTGACCCCACCCAATTTACCCTTTCTCTCTCTCTCTCTCTCTCTCTCTCTCTCTCTCTCTCTCTCTCTCAGAAACCACCCGCACGTCCGTTCCAAAGCAAATGCGAACATTTAATAATCTTACGAATGAGCCCATGGTCAGTTTGTCGTCCAACCTTTGCATTTGAGATCGTAGTGGTCCACTCCTGATCCAAAATACTTCGTGTCCTGCTTCCAGTGAAGGAAACATTGTCCGCCAGGTCGATTGACATAAGCCCAGTCAATACCACGACAGGTCCGATCAGCCATGCATTCAGCCTTGCATTCATCTAAGGTCATGCGAGTGCTGTCTTTTCCCTGGTAAATGAAGGTGCCGTTAAACAGCTGCCATTCGCAACTCGCTGCAAAAATACATTCACAAAGTAGCGCTACATCAGTGTGGCAAATCCTCTCTTTGGCTTGCACGCCGAAAAGGCCGAATGGCGAATCGATTTTTGAAACTATACGAGAATTCTTACACGACTATTGGCATTTGCCTTTGGTTCTAACATTATATGTTGCAAAACTTCAGTTGTGGCGCCTGCAATTTTCAAATATCGAAGCAAAACTTTTTGCCTGGACACAGATAGAAACTACGCTTATGCAAGAAAGCGCTGACTGTATCCAATTTCTTACATCAATCATGACTGTATTATTATTATTATTATTATTATTAATTTATTATTATTATTATTATTATTATTATTATCTTTGACAATTTATATAGCGATATGCCCAAGGCAATACCTAAGTCGAGAGCGCTCGACTGTACTTTTGGTGCATTTAAAAATCAAAGTGGAGGTAGGTCTAGAACAGATTTTTGTCTAGAGATTGCATGCATAACTTGAGGTTTATTTAGAGGAAGGTCACAGTCGCTTTTACAAATTTGTTCCCTTGACATTCCGGCGCTTTTAGAGACGCTGATGCGGTGTGCGGTGGGGAAAATGACACCATAGAGGTTTTTAAGTTAGCTATTTAGACTAATCTGTTATGCATCTCAGATGAACTTAATCTATATTCGATATGCGCTCAACCACTTAACTGCAGCACCTGTCACACTTGAAATTTAAGAATATCTAATGAAACTAGAGACACTCATAATATACAATTGAAATCAGTTGCCGTTGTTTGCTGAACAGTAGTTGACTGTTGTGAACTTGAGTTTGACGGGTTAGGATTCGGCGTCGGTGGTAGGGTGGTTCCTGCATAAAAATAGCGAATAGACATTGTTAAAGTCCTTATTATTTGCATTAAGTTATAAAGACAAAAACTGAGACACTAAATTCATCAATTTTGAAGTAAAAGTTTCGTTATAGGCTATTCGTAATCGTCATACCATTGCAAACCATCGTCCTGGTGTATGTTGTCACCGAGTAATTCGCATATGCGCTGTCCAGATAGTAGTCGTCCGCCAACGTACAAGCGAATCGGTCGCCCAAAGTGACCTGATACATGGCGCAGGATTTGCTCATTCGACAGGCGATCTCGCAGTCGGCAGCAGTCGTTGCGTTTGCCACCTCGACGGTTTTACCGACCGCACGAAAGTCCGTCTTGTCGTAAGGAGTCCAGTTCATTTTGCAGTCTATAGTATAATGTAATGTGTTCCCGCAGTTCTTATATAGGACGAGTTACCACAGTAATCAGTACGTAGTAATAATAATAATAGTAATACGATAGAATTGAATAGATTGGAAAGTCTGGATCAAATCTATAGGCGAGACAGAATTCGGCCAGTGGTCACTTGGATATTCGGTTGTGTCTCACGAGCTAAGTGGACACATCTGGACGAAGACAATTGACCAGAAGGAGAGGTCAAGGTAATGATGGCCTCCGACATGAACGACATCATATTTCACGCTAAATTTCCGCCTTTCTCGTCTTTATGAGTGAGGTGTTTTGCTTATAACGGGTCCAGCAACAATTCGATATTTAAACATGATCCTCCAAATTTACTTATTCCTAGGTGATTACTGAATTTTTTTGAACTGCGCCATTCAAAGCTATGGTAAAATCCCTGCGATGTTCCATAGTAACATAGTAACAGTTCACGGATCCATGCACTTTATGAAAAGCGCTTTAATTCGCTTTCGAAGAAATGGAAGCGTCAACAGTAACTGTTGTTCCCTAAGTCATAAAAATAGCTTGTGAAACAAAAACGTTTTACGAAACTTAATTCCAAAGAGTAAAGAATGGTCTTACATGTTTCGCATCTATTCAGCAGTCTGTATTGGGTAACGAATGGCCTGATCACGACATTTGTGAAGTTCTGCTTTTGAGAGGAATTGTACACGGAGCAGACTCCGGATTCCGATCCCGGAAGCGACGACCACTCGATTCCAATGCAGTCCGATGCGTTAAGACACGATTCGAGACAGCTGGGTAAGTATTTGATCGAAGTTAGAAATACCGGCTGGCCTCCTGACGCAGCTGTGTGTTCATATCGCGACCATTTTGGATAGCACACTGCGACGACAAGAACAGGATATATTATAGGCCCTATAGGGCCTATTCACTCATTTATAATGATAATGATTATTTTAACAGTAATGATAATAATGATAATAACTGGATTTCAGGTGGCTCAGTAGGATCTTTCCTGTGTTGAAAATTACTGTCGCTCATACAACCCTCTATTCCCACTTCTGTTTGTCAGTGTTTATCTCGTGATCAGCTATTTTGCCTCTTGCCCTGGAACAGACAGTACAAAAATCATGCAGGTCCATTCGATAGAGGGCCAGGTCTGACCTAGTTTGGTCAACCGAGATTCGATCCGAAGGATACGGGATTGGGTATCTATGATATCGCTATTCGTAATCGTCATACCATTGCAAACCATATCGAGAAATTCGCCGGCGCTGATTATAATAATAATAATAATAATAATAATAATAATAATAATAATAATAATAATAATAATAATAATAATAATAATAATAATAATAATATAATAATAATAATAATAATAATAATAATAATAATAATAATAATAATAATAATAATAATAATAATAATAATATAATAATAATAATGTGATTTTAAGTGGTTTAGGGGCTAAGTAAGCCTGTGTAAAAACCACTGATGTAACCAGCTGCGTTCAATAACCTAGTTTATCGAGAGTGCATTAGGCTGGCGAGCGGTGCCGTTATTATGCATGAAAGTGACGTATTCATTGAGTATTTGGATGTCGATAGAAGATTATTCTTCGATGCAATGCTCCTGATGCTGGCAGAAACCGACAGATACAGACTGCTTTGACTCAGAATACCCATCAAATGGCGGTCTCACAATGCAACCATATATATATATATATATATATATATATATATATATATATATATATAATTCGGTTGTTCATTAAATATAAAATATATGCAGCATAACGAATATCCCGTTGATTTATTATACTGACCCGCAGAGCACGAATCGTTTATGGCGCCGTTGGATTGACGTGATTCGAAGCACGTAATGATATCTGTCAGTGGAAATGAAAATGAAGCAGAATAATTCACACGGAATTCGGCAGCGGCAGCATTCATTCGATTCCATTCTTACGCCACAAAATAATCGACTTTATAGAATCAGTTCTAGCAATCAAAATTTGCCAATCGATTGTACTCCAAAGTCCAAACTCATCTGCAAAATACCAGGACTCAGGACTGTTTCAGAATCGGAGTGAGAAACAGCAAAACAGACTGGCAGAAAAACCAATTGGACGCGATATGCTTCAAGTAGAAAGTAGCCTAGGCCCCTACTCGGTTGGTTACAAGATCTAGCAGGCAAAGCAACTCCAGAGAGTTTCGCAGATCTATGAATTAGCAAAACAAGAAGGCGATGCTACAAATTACAGTGTTGGTTCTATGTACCTTCAAAAATTAATCTGCAAATCTCTTTGAGTCGCGATAATTTTCGGCGTGTCTGACTGTCTGTGTTGTGTTTGTTTGAAGACGCGTCCGCATCAATTAAAGACCATGAGCGTCTGTGAGTGTGTGCGTGCGTGTATATGTATGTGTGTATGTGTGAGTGTTTGTGCGTGTATGGCTCCTCATTTCTCAACCGAGCTCGCCACCGGCAACAGTATAGTCAATAGTTTCCTATAATGGGAGATTTTCAAACGACAGAATCGAACGCATCTTAGAACCCGCGTCTTAATATACTTACCGCCTTCAGGACATCGCTTGATCTTTAATTGTACCATGTCGGGTTGGTAGTACTTCTTGGCAAACGCTGTGTCGTTGTAATGCATCCAGCAACCGACTTCAGGCCCAAAATCTATGCCGAGGCATCTCCTGATGACGGTGCATGCAGCACCGCAGCCGTAAGGGTCCTTTATCTCAGGAATCGGAACGCCACCTATCGAGCTTGTCATTGGGTAGAATTCGTAACTTATTCTACAATCTGCAAGTAAATAAGTAAATAAGTAAATAAGTAAGACGAAATTTCTATAGCGCTGCCAGAAGGCTTGGCGCAGGGCACCAGCTTATTCACGAGCGCTCAATCTTGGTGAAATCCATAGTCAGTAATCATTAGTCCGTGGTGGTCAAGGTTGTAGAATGTAGATCCAGGTAGGCAGTCGCAGTGACAATTAATTATCATCCGTCTGGTTTTAAAGCGAACCTTGAAGTCATCAAGTTTTTAAAATGATGCAATGTCAAAAGATGCAGTCTTTTTGCGTTCAGCGTAGGATATGGCGGAATTTGCTTAGTATGGCCAAACAGCATGACATAATTCAAAAGCGTGTGTCTAATTTTGATTAATAACGGTACAATACTGAGTCAGTAAATAGTATTGCTTTCCAATGCGCCGTCACATAGGCAAAACGAACCTATCTTTTATAGTTCACAAAATTACGCTAAATAAAATCGTATTCATGCAAGCATTTACCTACTATTTTAAGGTTAATCCAGTGGCGTAACGTGGGGGCGGGGGGCACTTTGTTGACTGCCCCCGGCCCTGGCGGGGGCCCCAAAGAGGGGTCTAAGCTAGGGTTAGGTTAGGGTTAACCCTAGGTTAGGGTTAGGGTTAGGCTTAACCCTAACCATAGAAGTGAACGTGCCGGCGACCTTTTTTTTTTTTTGCTCGTCAGGGTAAAAAGGAGGCTGATGACTTTTTTTTTTTTGCTCGTCAGCCCGAAACTTTGGAACTTTGGGGCCCCCATGACAAAGATGCCCCCGGGCCCCCAAAAGTCACGCTACGCCACTGGGTTAATCGCAGTAGCAAACCTAATAGTCGCAATTACGTTGTTCAGAAATGAGGTCGTTTAGCATTTATTTGCAAAGATCTCGTAAAGAATTCCAACCGCAAAGCAACGGGGTCTATCTACTCCAACCTTAATAGTCCGACTAGGGGGGTTAGAGGAATATCGTAAGCTTCTCCAGCCGAAGTCCCAGACGCAGAAATTTTGAGTAATATTATAGTTAGACACCGTGAGCTCTAATATATCCTTGAGTGGCCAAAAGCTACATGTAAGTATATCGACCCTGTCGAAAATCACCCTACCCTCCAACCCCACCCCGAAGACTTTTTCTTCGGTTTTGCACAAATCCCAAGACTGGTGGTCAAAGTCAAAAAAATGGGCCATGGCCAACCGTGCCCCCTCGTGGGTGCGCTGATAATTTTGCCCTCACCTGGTATAGCCCCAATTAATCGAACCGTGTGCAAATGTTATAGAAACTATGAGACAATATCGAAAAGAGAATATGCGATCACCGT
Source organism: Metaphire vulgaris (assembly GCA_018105865.1). NCBI lineage: Eukaryota > Metazoa > Annelida > Clitellata > Crassiclitellata > Megascolecidae > Metaphire > Metaphire vulgaris. Next base: position 10,668,337 of record CM030847.1, on the reverse strand, counting down.
TTAAAGTGGCTGGAGTCGCTCCGGTCACTGATGTTGTAGCTTTTGCCGTTGTAGCTGTTACATTTGCAGTCGATTTAGTCAGAGTGACGTCGGAAATCGCTGTTCACGAAGAATATGAAACTATAAGAACGCTTCAGTTCACACACTAAAACAAATTCATCTCTTAGGCCTAGTACGTCTTACCTCAGGATAGAACATTTGGTTTAGATTGGTTTGCCAGACAGGCTACAAAAACTAAACCAGGACTTGAACAGCTTTAATCAAATGCACAACCCTGAAGAACTTTGTCGATGCCCTACATAACCTCCGACCACCAGCAATGAAGATTGACGACCATACCATACCAGAGATGAATACCGAACAAAATCTCTTGTATCTTTGTACGCTATGCAAGAAATTTTGAGGCGACCCTAGCGACTATTTTCAAAGATTCGCACATCAACAACAGTTACTGCTAAAACTTAGTCGCTTGATAAGCATATTAGCAGCGTTGAATGCTACTAGAACTTATTAGGCTGAGTGACGATGATGATGATGATGATGATGATGATGATGATGATGATGATGATGATGATGATGATGATGATGATGATGATGATTATTCGACGCAGTTATACCTTGAGACGGTGTCGTTGAGCTCGTGTTTCGTGAAGTCGATTGCGTGCTGGAAGTTGCAGCAGCAGAGCTTGAACTTGTGCTGGAATCTACTAATTCTAATTTTGTCAAAGCAGCATACAGGGCACAAATTACAGCGGTAGCTAAAATTTAGGAGTATGCTACAACTTACAAGGCCACGTTAATACTCTTAAATTCTTGTGTTTGAATATTAAATTTTGTAATCGAACGTCTGATGTTATATATATATATGTTACAGTCAAAGTGTGAAATCAGGCAATGTTGACATTGCCTGAAACTTTTAGGAAATGTCGACATAAGCCGTTTCACTCGGGCACTGTCGACATTGACTGAAATGTTTAGGCATTGTTTAACAATGCCTGAAATTTGCCCAATTTTTATACACACATTTCCTGAAATCTTTATCTGTGATGGAATAGCATAATAAGCTTAACTTGGACTTAAGAAGATCTGAGGCTTCTCTGTCAGGGCCATATTAAGGCTGAGGGGGCTGTTCGCTGTATCCCTATGGCTGTGATTAACTGCGGGAAGTCTTTTTCAAGGTGTCGCCTGTTGGATGTACCCCTCGCTGTCGAAGTGTCAAAAACTGGGCCAACTGGATTGAAATTTGCCCAGTTTCAAAAAAATACATCTTTCCATTCAGGCATACAACGCTCTCCGTATAATGCCATGTTTGGTTGTGAACCGCGAATAGGACTCCGATCTCTGCAACTTCCAAACGAAGTTCTAGATAGACTGATATCGGAAGATGATCTTAACAATGCGCTTCAGAGTTTCGCAAGTGATGCAAACGTAAACGAAGGTGAAGGTCCCTCATCTAGTTTTACGGTTAGTCACAGTTCAACGTCATTTTCAGTTCCGGCTGCTGAAACGTCTGTGACTGCTTCTACATCAGCTGCAACCACTGAAACAGCTTACGCTTATTCACCTGCTGTGGATCATACCACAGCCAGTCACAGTACAGCTTCATCGCGAGCTACAACGGTTGAAGAACAGGCGGAAACCACTAGTAAACAGCAAGCATCAGATTTCATAGATCACCTGCATGGTAGTATACAGTCTCATCGCAAGAGGGCTCGAGAAGGTTTAGTGAAGCAAGCTAAACGAATGGTTTTGCGTAGTAGAATAGAATTTGCAGCTGGAAATCCTGGTGACAATGTTACCGTCCCTGTTCCATTAGTTGATCGAGGACGTGCCGACCCTCGTAATATCATGGGTGTCATTCTTGATCGTAACTGCAACGACATGTATCGTATAGCTGATAGAGCTGGTGTTCTACAAGGCCGGTGTGCACCCAGATACTGCTAAATGAAAATGATGTCATGGCACACAGCGAGATTTCATTGAGGGCTGCTGTTCAGTACGAATCAAAGAGTGGCGGTCAAGGTTTTGCAAAATGCAATTGTAAGGGTTCAAAAAAGTGTGAAACAAATCGTTGTAGATGTTTCAAAGCTAAACTGAAATGCAATAGTCGTTGCCATTCAAGTTTAAGTTGCTGCAATAAGAACTGTTAAATATTAGCCCGTTTTATATGACTGCTTTTTCCTTTAATACATTAGAACCTTATACAGTTTTAGTTTACTTCATTAATGTTGTAGAACTGTTTTATATGACTGCTTTTTCTTTATTGCATTAGAACCTTATAAAGTTTTAGTTGACTTAATTAATGTTGTAGAACTGTTTTACATGACTGCTTTTTCTTTATTGCGTTAGAACCTTATAAAGTTTTTTTGAATTCATTCCTTTATTGCATTTGAAGTTTTTACAGTTGTGTATAACTTTTTTCTATTACTGCCTGTTTTTTATTTCATTTGAACCTATTAAAGTTTTTGGCACTTATTAAGGTTTCAGAACTGTTTTATGTTACTTATTATGCTATTCCATCACAGATAAAGATTTCAGGAAATGTGTGTATAAAATTTGAGCAAATTTCAGGCATTGTTAAACAATGCCTAAACATTTCAGTCAATGTCGACAGTGCCCGAGTGAAACGGCTTATGTCGACATTTCCTAAAAGTTTCAGGCAATGTCAACATTGCCTGATTTCACACTTTGACTGTAACATATATATATATATATATATATATATATATATATATATATATGTGTGTGTGTGTGTGTGTGTGTGTGTGTGTGTGTGAGAGAGAGAGACATATATCACTCGAATTAACGGCGCAATGCTAAACTTCAACAGTACATGACCAAGTCAGTGCCAGATGATAAAATTCGCTATGCAAAGATATTTTTACGTTACCACTCTATTGCAGTAATGAGCAGATTCTATACTATTGCGAAAACTGCACATCGGCAATTGCTGTTACGAGTGATGAGATTGAAGAATGAACTAACTCGCGCGATGACATCTGATAGCATTTACTATGAGATCTCCAAACCATTTTAATCGGATATCAATAGTTACGCTGCAGTTACACTTGCGTGATAAGCCATGGACTCTGGTTTACCAATTTAGACCAATTTAATCTTATAAATTACATCATTTAAAATATTAATCAGTTTTAAACCTCAATTTAAATCTGATTTAGATCACACATGGACATCCACAGGCATTTACCCCTTGTGCATTGAAGGTCGTAGTGGTTGACACCTGGAGCAGATCGCCTAGGAGACTGCACGTTCAACAGGTAGCATTGCTTTCCCATGGGTTCACCTGGAACCCAGTCGATGCTCTGACACGCGGCACTCAATCGACAAGCGTATTGACAACCCACCAGGGTCGTCGCTCCATTTCCAGTTCCACCCAAAATGTTGGTGTCATTGACAACGGAGAACGTGCAATTGTCTGAAAATGTTAGTCATAAAATCAGTGTCATCCAATATTTTAGAAACGATCACAGATTTATTAAATATTATTACAGACATTACTGCTTGATGATACTGGGATACTGTTAGTCAATATTGCATTACTGTCTTATTTACTGATATTCAAAATGTCTAACCCAAGCTAGTTACAGAAAACTAAGTGGACAATAATGCATTACAGTTACTGCACTACTAAAGAATGCAAGCAGGTGATAGACAGTAAGACTTGCATTTCTTGGTCAGGCTAGCGAAACTACAGTAGGCTGGCTCAAAACATGTGCTATCAATCCAATTTTATATCATGCATACTAAAGTGAACAAACTGTGTGCTGCAGAATAACATCGCTAACTAAGTTATTGAAGAAGTAAGATCAGAGTTGGTCCCAGGCCGATTGCACCATAGTGCCTTATATAAATCATATTTTGCGTGAGTTCACTCTCCTGTAATTAGATGATCATAATCCGAGGTAGTTGCTAGGAAACACTAAAGACTAACAATAGGCATTTTATAAACACTATATATAAATTTGAAGTCATAACATAATCGCTCTACTGAAATCAGTTATTCTAAATAAAACTCTTTCAGATCCCTCGACTTCTGTGCGACTTTCAACCAGATTCCTTCCCTGTCTGTTTATCCGCAGTTAAAAATTATTCTATTATGAATATGTTTGTGCTTGAAGAGATCATTCGGGTTGTCGTGCCATGTTGTGCGTATCTTTTCAAATTTTCTTGCAAACGATAAAACTTCTTAAATACTTTTTGGAGGCGGAAGATGGCAGAGTGGGTTACGTGCTGGAGCGTCAGGCTGGCGGAGCGGGCTCAAGCCCCGTTAGTGCCCCTAGTGGCCTTCACACAGGCTGTAATGCCTTCTAAGCCACTTTAAATCATGCTAAGTTAAGTTAAGTAATACCTGTGCAGTCGAGATCGTAATGAAAGACGCCCTTTGTCGAATATTTGTCGGTCTTTTTTCCAATGAGGAAACATCGTTCTGGTTCTGAATTGCCCGGCGACCAGTCCACGCTCTGACATCCGGTGGTCGACAGACACGCTGTCTGACAATCCGACAATGTCAGCGCTGCCGAACGGTTTCCGTTGTATATGTTGGTTTCGTTGTACTGTGTCCACCGGCAGCCTATTCGCGAAATGTCACTGATTCAAGACTAAGAGAATCTTGTTTGCCGTGTAGAATGAATTCTAGCCCTCTAACTAATTCTAACTTGCTCGTGCTGTTACTAAGTCACCTAAATTCTCCCATATTTCACCCATACTAAAATCATTACATTGGCTTAAAATAACTGAACGTATCCAATATAAGATAATAACACAGTGTACATATAGCTCACTTCAGTCATCAAAACCTGTCTACCTTAGATCACTATTAACCCCTCAGCCTCCTCGACCCACACGCTCATCATCTTACCTCACTCTGTCACGCCCACTCAATCAGTCATCCCTGAAAATTTGCAACCGTGCCTTCTCATACGCCTCACCTGAACTTTGGAACTCGATCCCAGCTTCCTTCCGCAGACTTTGACACTTTCAAACAATAAAATCTGATTCCTCATTTCCTATAATTCCCGCATTATCTCCTCAAGTCTTCATGTCTACAGTAAGCTTAAATCATTCCTTTTTCTAAAATCATATCCTCCATAGCTGTAACAACCTAGCCTCAGTGCCCTTTGGACGTTGACTATTGCCTGGCTGATAACATACCTTCCCCATAGCTATTTTAAGAGAGGCTGAGCGCCTAAGAATAAGCAGCTACTGTAAGGCGCTATAGAAATCCACGAGATTTTACTTACTTATTTACTTCTCTTAACCCGAGTTGTTCTTAATTAAATGGTTACAATGTTTGTCACTATGTGCAAAAGGTAAAGCGGATATTCGACGGTTAAAGAGCTAGTCATGAGATCTGGGGTTCGAGCCTCGACCGACTCGGAAACTGTTCTGTTTCTGATCCAGACGCTGACTCAACTGTGAACTATTTCATCAGGTGCATTGCGTCTCTTGCACGGATAAAGGATTATTATTAGAATCGTCGAAGGAAAACTGGAAAGTAATAATAAGAGATGCGTAGCCTATATATTAAATATTATTACTCTTTAAGTTTAGATCTGAAATTAGAATCAATGTGAGCAAAAACGTAGTCCTAAATCAGCAACTACAAATAGGTTAGCAATTGAGTGAAATGGATTCGCAAAGTCGTCTGCTGGTTGATAATAGATGATAGCTGATATAGATAATAGATGTTAATTTTCAAATTTCAACAGAGAGTTCAAAATACTCACTCTGAGCATTCAAATGAGATATGGTCATGAACACCACAGTCATTATCAGCCATGCTTTTCCGATCAAAAATGTTGCCATATGCCTGCTGACGGATTTGCACCCACGTTGAGTAAGAGAACGACACTAAATATTTAAGAAAAATCGCTGTTATATCGTATGTGTACATACTCTATACAGTTTACAACTTTAACTGATAAAGTATATGATGGTTCCATACCATGAAAATTGGATATCAATACAATTATGCTGCAGCTGCTGTTAATTTAATTAAGAAATAGTTCTAGGTGATGAGTAGGATTTCCCATGTTGAAAACCACTGTCGCTCATAGGCCCTATAACCCTCTATTACAACTTCTGTTTACCGCTACAGCTCTTATCTTTGATTCTTATTGAGGAAGTCAAGTAGTGAATCAATAATGTTCTTAACAGCGCAGTATTCTGAGGCCAGTAGGCCTATTAGGGTCCTGTTCTGAGCTCGTACATTCGCGCTATTTAACAATAATATGCAATTCGATTTTAAGTGTGTTACGTTCTAAAAGTTATCTTTCGATTGAGTTACATTCAATGGTTATTTAGAAAATAAGAATTAGTCTAACTGTCAACGAAAATATTCTTTGTCAATAGAAAACGTGGAAGAATCTTCAAAAATTTACGTGTTTATTTTTCTGCTCACTGTATGTCTATAAAATCTCAGAAAAAACTTTTCAATCTAAAAATACTGTTCAGATTATATCTGGATAAAGACAGACGGACACAACCATAAAACTCTCCGGAATACGTGGTTACAACTGCGGAAGAAGGGAGCAATAACAACGACAAAGAATAAAGATCAATCGCTAGAATACGAGCAGTTGCGGCTCCACATGGGAGCCCGGGGGACGTGCCCCTCTACTGAATGCCTGGCTTCCCCAGTGGTCCTCCTGTTGGAACCCTATACATACTACTACTACATACCTAGCAACAAATGGTTGGCCCCTATGCATAGAAGTTGTCGCCCCAACGGTCTACCACTTGCCAAATCCTGGAGCCGTCACTGAATGCGAGAAGTGGTTTCACGCAGGCTTACTTGGCCTCCTACTTTTCTAAACCACTTAAAATCGCATTATTATTATTATTATTATTATTATTATTATTATTATTATTATTATTATTATATTATTATAAGTCATGCTTATCAAATTAACTATTCCCTTAGGGGCCTACATACGAAATATTCAGTTCTCCTAGATACTCGTACTTACCGGGGACTTTGAAACTTAGGAGAGCTTCGACCATGAACTGAAAATGTATCTCCTAATACGAATCCAAGGATTCCTCTTAAATATTTGCCGTTCGTCACACTTCGATAGACGCGAATTCCTGAATGACGACGTTTGAATTCTTTCGATCCTCGTGACACGAGGATCAACCGCTCATTCAACCGCAAAAGAACTTTCATAGCGTTATGTTAGCAAATCCCTCGGAACAGTCTCTGAAAAGGGGTTGTCTATCTTCACGTAAAACAAAATAAAAAAAATTGATTTTGAACTGCTTTCCATTATAGAAATCTGGCCTTTTGCATTAAAGCGTATTTATTTTTCTAGTTGGATTGGAGTTGACTAACTATGATTTTGATTTCAACAGCATTGCAGGCTGAATGTATTAAATTTGTTAATTTGTGGGCGATGCAAATAGCTCAAAAAGTCTATTGCAAAAGACACAATGCTAGCCTCAATTTTGGCTTACCCTGAGGTATGAAATACCTAAAATTCTCTGGTTCTCATGAATATTATACAGATTCTCTCTCTTTCTTCGAGAAACAGAATCTGCAATGAATGAGTTAGTTTAATGCAAAAGAACAGTATCGTAGCCAATGACGTTGCAAAGTTTCTCCAAAGCAATACTATTTCAGGCGTTCAATCTGTTGACAGAATAAAAGTGCATAATACTTGAGGGTACGAAAATCTCTAGGAATGCCTAACTGCCATATTTCGACTAGATTCTTACCTACGCTGCAGATTGCTTTAGACTTTAAATAATGTTGAAGTCATTTTGAGATTTTATCTTTAATTTAAATAATATAGGCCTAATATTGTGCGATTTATCGCAAACGCTAATTGAAAATATCTTTCAAAATATATAATGACCTCTCCTCTTGCAACTACTACTACAGTACTACTACTACTACTACTACTACTACTATTATTATTATTATTATTACAACTACCACTACTACTGCTGCTGCTGTTGGTGGCACCGCTACTACTATCATTACCACTACTACTACCACTACTACTACCACTACTACTACTACTACTACTACTACTACTACTACTACTATACTACTACTACTACTACTACTACTACTACTACTACTACTACTACTACTACTGCCACCACCAGAATTGACTCTATCTCAAAATTTATACTGCAAAGAATCGATTCGTTGTAGGTCTATTCAAATGATCTGCCTGAGTATATGCTATGACTATTTATATAGAATTAATTGTGGCAGTTCTTTCCATAATGCTGTGTTATGAATACTTTCATTGCATATTTTAAATGGAATTTGCTTAAATCTTTAAGATAAAATACTGCGTGTAATTTTTCAAAATCTGTGAACATCTTAATTGTCGTAAAATCCATAGAAACAGTGGCGTAGTCTGGGGCTAGGGGCGGCCGCCCCGAGAGCAAAATTCTTGGGGCGGATAATTTTTTAAAAAAGCGAAAATAAAAGACAAAGCAATAATAAAGAATAAAATTGACTCTACTTGGGGGAATCTGGGAATTGCGAGTAAGAATAGGAATAATACTACAACGAGAAATTGAGGACGTTTTTTGGCTTGTCAGGGGCTTTGGGGGGGGGGGAGACAAGTTAGAGCAGCAATCCCTCTATCTCTCCCATTGCGCTATGTAAGTTGGATTCTATTGCAATCTCTTCAAATATTTATTCGCGCAGGAGTCTATTTGCAGGTTCTTGCAAATTAAGACAGGTCTTAACGTTTAATTTGCTTTGCGTGTCCGCCGTGAATAGCTACTGCTTCACCTGTATCTAGTTCGTGTGGTTGATGCTCGCAGTCAAAGACACCGCCGATGTGTGATTCATTCGTTCTAGTGCAGACTGCTGACTGGGGTGAAATTAGGCATTGAGCACGGACCCTATAGGATTACACACGCAACTATACCAGAACAGCACCATTGCTGTAAGAGTGTAAGTAGTCAACGTGTCTTCCTTAAGCTGTATTACCCCACTAGTAAAAGGTTCATTATTGACGAATGAGCAGCGCTTGAAGAATGTCACTGCCAACTGTCTCTGTGCTCTAAGAACTGCAGAGAGTGACACGGTAGCATACCCGCGGTAATATCTTGGGATTTATAGACACAGAGATTGCAGACTGTATGTTGAAACCATGCTGAGACATTGCCGTGCCCTAGGATGCAGCATGAGTCTTAAGCTTTGCTTCCTCCATTCACACCTGGCTTATTTTCCTCAGAACCTTGGTGATGTTAATGAGGAGCAAGAAGAACGATTCCATCAGGATATCAAGGACATGGAGCATAGATATCAGGGATACAGGCAGACTATTGTTGGGATCCAAAACGAGAGTGTGATGCAAGCATGAAAGAAAGAAAATCCAGAAAACGCGCTTTTTACCTAAATGAGTTTTCCTCCACAAATCGTCAAATTTATTAATTATAGTAATTAATTGACAAAATGATAATTAATTATAGCTGTTTCTTTGTTACAAGCATAGATTGCTTGGTCTGTATGGACACTTTAGTTTTAGCCTAATTTTAATAAAAGTTGTATGTTCAACATGTTTTTGTCTCATACAGTAAAACGGTTGTCATATTTGGAATTATCACATAAAAATACTATAAAATCACAAAAAAATGACAAAACACCCGGCAAAAAAAAGAAAAAAATTGTAGCATCGGCCTAGTGTATTTATGTATGTTAGGCTATTGTTGTTGCTGTTAATGTTTTTGACAATTTATATAACGCCGTAACAGAGCAATGGCCAAAGTCAAATGGCGCTTTACAAGGAGCTATGTTACGAGTAGATTCTTAATATGTCAAATCATATTGGTGGATTTATAGTAAACTCCATGTCTACTATGGATGAGGTTCGTAGAGCAGCTCTCTCGATGACGATGACAACGTTCGAAGGTTCTGCTGAAAAAGTGAGAGAGCCGAGAGCGAATGGAGTCCAAGCCGAGAACCGGGGAGAGCTTCTCCCTCAGAGAGAGAGAGAGAGAGAGAGAGAGAGAGAGAGAGAGAGAGAGAGAGAGAGAGAGAGTTGGTGTACGAGAGCTGCCCTACTCCCCCAAACCATCCGTTTTATCATAACTCACGTGTCAAACATAAAATCAACATAACGAATAACATTTAAGCAAGGCATTAACACAACCAATCAACTTAAGCCTTAATGAGTCATTAGGACTGTCGAATCGTGAGTAATCATCTCTCTCTTTTGAATAATAGTCACACACGGTTAATGATATAATTGTCAAGTACTGAACCTAGCTATCTAGTCTACTAGTTACGGGAAGAGAAGATGATTAAGACTACGAAGGACTTCCCCGGGACTATCAATAACCCTAACTTCTACAGGGTGGCGGAAAAAACGGACTATATTAAATGCAAACCTAAATGCGGCTAGTCCGGTTATTTTTGTGTCAGCCTGTATATACGACAGATCTATCCAATAATATTGAAATTCGATTTTGTGATAGTGTTAATGTTACGCTGATCAACAAGATAGCTTTTAATGTTCTAGATAGGTTATTTGACTCCGATATATATATATATATATATACGTGTATATTCTGTCGCTTGCTTTTTATACTGCTGATTTTCTTAGTGTATATTTTCCGGGTCAATTAAGGCGTTCATCAGTCAGTGTTTGCCTTCGTATTTATGGCAAAGCTGACATTAAGTCGACTTTGTTGAGACGAGTTCTTAAGCGTTCACGAAACTTCTTCATATTCAGTATCATCATCACCACCACCACCACAACCAGCACTGCATACCTTTTCCTCGCCTTTGACGCCTGGAAGGACATCGTCGCGCGATGATCGCCGTGTATTTTCAGGAACAATTTGAGTGTATGCGGATGGTCTTTGATCTCTTGGCATCATTTTGCAGTAGTTTGATTTCTCTTTGGCGATTGCTAACTTCGGTTTAACGTCTAATAATGCTTGAGAATTCATTTCGACATTTTGGTATGAGAGAGGAGAAAGGCAGTCGACGTAATTAGCGGCTGCCCCGGCGTTGTCTGAGGGGCTGTCCAAACCACATTTTCTATGGTTGTCGTTCGACTGGTCCACTGAAATATTATATTTATACAAGTGAATAGTGATATTATATTTATACAAGTGAATAATGCCAATTTATCGTCACGCCGTTAGGTGTGATACAATCTTCTATACGAGAAGCAATATTATTGTTCTAAAGTCAAAGATCAGAAATTTCTGATGACATAGAAACTTCATCTTGCTGAAATTGAGGTTCAACTCAGCGATATTTGATTTTTGTTACACACACATACACACACAAATATATATATATATATATATATATATATACTGTTTATATATACTGTTTATTTATATTTACTGTTTATATTACTGTTTTATATATGCTGTTTATATATATAATTATATTTATATACTAGAAAGATGCTCGCTTCGCTCGCGCTCGCTTCGCTCGCAGTGCAGGATAATACTAATCCAATACCTATACCTAATACTCAATCATTGAATTCATGCTGAACAACATTTCAATGATCGCCACCTAGCCAAGCTCTAACCACGTAATAATTAGGCCTATGTACGTTAAAATCACGCAACTGTGGCCATTTGTGACGCTGTACACGTATTTTTTGTGTACGTTAAAATGTACGTTAAAATTGCGCAACTACCTCAGGCTGCGAACAATTGTTACCAATAGCAACGTCGTCGCACGCCCAGCCCTCTGACGCTGCTGACTCGACTAAACCGTGTTAAACTACGATTCTACGAACAATTGTTACCAATAGCAACGTCGTCTTCGAACATCGTCCACCAACGCATCACGACGTAAGGACTAAACCGTCTACCAATAGTCAACGCTCGCCCACCAACGCATCGCGACGTAAGGACTAAACGGTCTAAACCGTCTACCAATAGTCAACCAATCAGAACGCTTGAAGGTAGCAGAGAGACATACAGATAAGGATCTTAATATTATAGATTGCTTATTTATTTTAACCTCAATACATTATTTCAATTATTATAATACATGATATGAAGTATTGAGGCCCCGCGGACCATATTCTGAGAACTGGTGGGCCACAACTTGGTCACTGGCCGTAGCTCTGCTGTTCAGCTGGCGGCTCTAGGATTTGGCAAGTGGGGGAGGGGCCGTTGTGGTGGCAACTTCTAATCATGGAGTGGCCAACCATTTGTTGTTTAATGTATGTAGCATTAAGTATAGGGTCCCAACAGGTAGGCCACTGGGGGGGGGCAGGCACTCAATAGGGGCACAGGCCCCCTGCCCCCCGGTGGAGCCGCTACTGCCGTAGCTTGGGAATCTCTGGGTTAAGCTGTCAATCAGAAATAGAAACAATACACGAAGTATATTATATGTTTACCAGTGGCGTCAATCTGTAGTAAAAGTTGTGAGGGTCCAGCTGTTGTTGTGCCTAGCCCTAACCCTAACCCTTTTAGCATAGTTCTTACAGTGAATTACTTATTAATGTTCAAAGATACCATTTGCTGATAATATCTACGTGTATTATCTATCCAGCACATCAATTTATTAAATAATCGTACAACGGTACACTATAAATCTATCCAGATTTTTGTGAGGGTCCAATGCCTTATGGACCCTCACAACCAAATTTTTGTGAAGGTCCTGACTGACGCCTATGATGTTTACAATAATTGACAAATTGATATATTTGCATTGGCAGACGATGTTTGCACTTCCTGGACCTCCGGTAGGCCTGTAGACAGAGTAGGCCCTATGTTAAGATACAGTTGGAAGAGAAACTCGAATACATGTATCACAAAAAGAAAGTTTAATTACAGCGAAAACTGAATCATGATTGACAATAAAGCGCTGTAGTTGGAAGAGAAACTCGAATACATCTATCGCAAAAAGAAAGTATGCAGACGCAGCAGACCTAAATGTGACACCCTATATAATGTCTCCCGTGTCTCTTTCTCTACCTCTCTCAATATTTGTATGAATCTCTTAATCTCATTTTAAGCGATGAACGGCTTGGCTGGCCGCCGGCACCACGACTCGATCCCGGGATGGTCAGTGGTCACCCATCCAAGTACGAGCCGCGCTCGACGTCGATTAATTCCGGTGTTCTGACGGAAACTGGTGGCACAACGCCAAATAAACGGGTTGTCAGTGATGTCAGAGATATTTTACACCCACCTAGCACCCATAACACCGCCTCCCCAATCTGAGAGCGACACCCCTCCTAATCATGATGTAGCTAAGATGGTAACACTAACAAATGGGAGGGAGGGTAACCCAGAATATACCAACACTCCCACACTCCCGATTGATAATCCTAGAAATAACCCTGAGAGGTGCACCTCAGATATCTCCTCAACGGTTCTGCTCTATAGTCACGCTGCAAATCTGGGTCAATTACCAGAAAAAGTAATCTCGAGAGTTATAGGCCTATGACTTTCAAAAAATAAATACAAAGTTATAAAATTGGTCATTGTCAGTCAGTTTACCTGTTCTTGGGGCTTTATTGACACAGAGTCGTCGTCGACGTTTCTTTTCTGTAACAAAAATCAATGTAGCAGAAATGTGACTGACAGTGAGGACAAGCCTGAGAAATCCTATAAGCAACTCTCGATGCTATATAAATAATAAACTTTTGATATCAAATTATGAAAAGAGCAGAACAGAAAAAATAAGAAATAAGTTCTATAGCAAAATCGTTGATTGAGGGACATTTCGACCATCGAAAATAATGTGACATGAATTTAATTGTCGAATTCGAAAGTGATTCGTCGGTAGCGTCAATGTAAAATAACTGGGCTGTGCGTACTTGAGTTAGTTTTAATTTGATTAATAATGCAAAAATATAGAACTGCGCTGAAACTCTGGATTTCACTTACCGTAGAGGTATCTAATGACGCACAGAATTACAACGGCAAGCAACAGCAGCAGTGCAAAGCACCCCGTTGCCGTTACGATAACTGCGTCGAACATCGGCGAACCTAAAAAACAACGCATATCAAACAACTGATATGCTACAACATCACAAATAAACAACCGGGAGACTTATCTGCAAAATGCGAACCCTTCAGACAGTCGAATCAATTTGCTCAGTATCATTTCTAGCATCACATATTCCACTCTGTCTACATGTATCTCTCTACCTGTGTCCACGATATAAGAATTGCTTCTCATAGACGATAAATGATGATGGATTTTAGCAAAATCTACTAAATGAAAATGACTAAAGAAGCAAGAGACCGAGACAGTTTATATCATAGAGACTCCTGAATGAAACGAAACAGCAAGAATTTGCCTAAAATACAGTCTTTGTGAGCAAGCAATGGCTGAAAAGGAAACTAGTTTCAACAGTTGAAGGCAATACACTAGTGCTGTTTCGGACAGTTTTTTAGCAGGCGAATGCACACTGCTATAACTTAAAACGTTCAAAGTTTAATCGAGCTTTCAAGCCTGAAATCGAAAAGCTCCTCCATTCTTTCCAACATCCGAATGTCAAAAATTGGGGCTGAGACAAATCGTGGGATTTGCGCAAAACCGATCCGATAAGAATTATTTACTGTACAATATTGATGGTGGACTGGGTTGGGTCAGAAAATAAGTCATGGCTTAAGAAATTGTAATGTTTTACGGTGAGTTGGGTTGGTTTGGGTCAAGTAACCAAATTACTTTCGTGAGTTGGGTTGGGTTGAGTCTGAATCATGATGGGTTTGGTTTTAAAAAATGGACACATGTCCATGTCTGGGCGGCCAACTCAGTCCTTCATAGCTCAACTTCTGATGAACTAGCAGCTTTAAGTCAAAGTCGCGGCGAGATAGAGTTATTGCTCTAGCAATGATCCGTACCAAGCATAGGCGCCCAAAGGAATTTTGCCAGGAGGGTGCAAAACACAATGGTCACGGTTACGTCTGTAGAGTATGAGGTCTTGAGAAAATCTGTCATCGGACTCATCAATCAAAATTAAGTTATCTTGGAGCAACAGAGAGAGTTAGAAATCGAGAACTTTGAAGTTTTGGATCTAGGGTTTGACAAGTGGATTTTGGTTCCACTCCATTTAACGTGTCAGTTAAGAACTTTGAAGTCGAGGAATTGGGTTTTCGATAGATGGATTTTGCCTGTCAAAAGTGACAGTCGGAATAACATATAATTTCGTGATTTATGGGTCCCAGACACGAATTATTAATTGGGGTAAAACCGTGGGACGCCACCTGAACCCCTTCCAGACGGTTTATATTAGAAATACTTATACCGTTGGAAAGGTCTCGACGAGTAGTATCCAAAGACATAAAAATATATGTTAACAATTTTATTTTAATAATTTTATTTAGACTATAAAAATATCGCTGTTACAACGGCCCGCGTGTTTATTTTCCGTAAACCGGCAGAGAGGCGTATGAATATTTATGAATCGCGTGACTGCGCCTGTGGTTAATCAGAGCCAATGGGTTAATTTACTCACACGTGACCAGACTACTGTAATGAATATTCATATTCATGTGACTTATGCACGATACTTAGCGTAATAAGACAGGCGCAGTCACGCGATTCATAAATATTCATACGCCTCTCTGCCGGTTTACGGAAAGTAAACACGCGGGCCGTTGTAACAGCGATATTTTTATAGTCTAAATAAAATTATTAAAATAAAATTTTTAACATATATTTTTATGTCGTTGGATACTACTCGTCGAGACCTTTCCAACGGTATGAGTATTTCTAATATAAACCGTACGGAAGGGGTTCGGATGGCGTCCCACGGTTTTACCATTAATTGGCTTAATTTAAAACACCTGGCTTCAAATGAATCGCTTTGAAAGATTTATAGTCGCTCATCAATCACTGTCAGACGCACCTAGAAGTCGAATCCAGGGATCGCAGATGTTTTAATGGAAAGGGTTTCTGTTTATGAACCTGTCATTTTGATTTATGGATTTCACGAGCGGCATATTCATCGAGGTTTTTAGAAGTCGTGAAAAGTGATTTATGTGTTGTCAACAATGCTTATCTGGAAAGTGATATAAATTAATTACTGCGTTGAGTGATATATTGTCGAAGGCTTCTAGACCTGGCGATTAGTCAGAAACTCTTTGTTCCTGGATATCGAGATTTCTAATAAAAGCGTGGTCTAGCTTGGCTTGGCAATCTCAGAGAGAGCCGCATTTTGACGTCGCTCTGAGATCGTCGCTATGAGTTCACTGAAAGACATGTGAAGGTTTACATCTAGAATGTAGGCGACGCGGTTCTCTCATCTGGCAGAGGCAGAGAGAGGCGAAACATCTAAGCGACCTCTCATCTCCAACCATATTCTTCAGTATGGTGGATCTCTCATTACCATCATAGTCTTCACGTCACATAATTTTTCCAGGAGGGGCAAAACACATTTTAACACAATGGTCACGTTTAATTGCTGCGAGCAGCGTTTCCCTTTACCTATCCCTAAAAGATAAGCTATTGTCAGCAGAGTAAATATGCTGATTGTTTCATAATATCCTGAAACTACTGTATCAGAAAACAGCGGTAAGTTTGTCTCTTGCAGAATTGCAGTCGCGGTTTTCATTCAAAATTATTCTAAAATGTGACGTCGATGCTACAAACGTCTGTTTTATAGACCCAAGTCCATAAAGAATGGTTGATTGGAGTGTCCGCTGTAAGAGTTCTTCGAAATCGTTAATCAAATAGTCGGTTATTACGTTCTTAAGCCTTCTGAAGTGACCAATAAGAGACCATTTGGGACGTAGCAAGGACATTGTCTGCAGTGCAGTTCAACCAGGTCGACTTCTATCAGACATCCAACTATGTACAGTATATAAAAGCTGAGCGTCTAAATCTCTGGCACTAGATAGCCTACTTCGAAGTATACGTGTACTGTCTCTAGCCAAGACCAAATTTTTTTGATGTCTTGATCTTGATTTCGGTCTTCGGAGTGGCTACGCCACTGGGTCTTCCGTAGACGTGCCCGACATCGGACATCAAAGTAGGTCTAATGATAGAATTGTAGGACATGGTAAGGAGCGTATATGCACAAGTGGAATATCATTCGTTTTATCTTTTTTACAAACACCGTATGAAAAATTCTAAAGAACGAATTCAATAAAGTCTCTGAATGTTTTATCTTCAGAGACGATATCACGTGTAGTAATATTGATATTACCGTGCAACGGTTCACAGCTGCACGACTGCTGTCAACCAGAGCTCGAATTGCTGGGAGGTTGGGGGGGGGTCAGCCCCACTTTAAAATGGTATACCAGTGGTATTTACATAAGGCAGTGGGGCTGTCTCTGATAATACTCGCCATGACCCCCCCCCCCTTCATTTTCTCACAATTCGAGCACTGCTGTCAACGTTGTATTTATAGTGTCGGCATGGGTTCAATTTACGTTATGTCATTAATGGCGAAGAAAGTATTGTAACACGTTATCGATTTAAGAAAACAGTTACTGGCAGCAACAACAGCCTGACTGCAGAGTCATCTTCTATAGAGTCTACGCTTTAGGCTCCGACGAGTGAAGACACTCAGAGCAGCACTGAGCCACTGACAATTACTGACTCTTCTGCCTGACCTACATGCATTTCGAACGGTCATGCAGACACACATGCAGCGCTTCAACAAAAGACATTCACCAATATGAACTTCAAAGTGGTTCCCTTCAATTCCTACTTTAGGAAAGAATAACAGATCCTATCGGAATACTTAAAAAGGAACTCAACTAATAGCAATAGTAGTAGTAGTAGTAGTAGTAGTAGTAGTAGTAGTAGTAGTAGTAGTGGTGGTAGTAGTAGTAGTGGTAGTAGTAGTGGTAGTAGTGGTAGTGGTGGTGGTAGTGGTAGTGGTGGTGGTGGTGGTGCAGTGGTGGTGGTGGTGCAGCAGTGGTGGTGGTGGTGGTGGTGGTAGTGGTGGTGGTGCAGTGGTGGTGGTGTGGTGGTGCTGTGGTAATAGCAGCAGTGGTGGTGGTAGTGGTGGTGCAGTAGTGGTGCAGTGGCAGTGGCAGCAGTGGCAGTGGTAGTAGTGGTGGTAGTGGTGGTAGTAGTAGTAGTAGTAGTAGTAGTAGTAGTAGTAGTAGTAGTAGTAGTAGTAGTAGTAGTAGTAGTAGTAGTAGTAGTAGTAGTAGTACAGTAGTAACTGGGTTTAAAGTGATTTAGTAGGGTCTTTTTCGTTAAAACCAGTGTCATCAGTCACTTCTATTTCACCAAATGTTTGCCAGTTTCTGTTGTTAATGTTAAAGGGTTATTGTGTCTTCTTGTATTTGCAAAGTGCAAAATATTTATAAATCAGGAAATTGCTTTAATCTTGAGAAATCTAATCAACTGGCATGGCCGCCGATAGTAAGAGTATCCAGCGCTCGTTGTAATGCGACATTTAGTCAAGAATTCAATTGAATTCACTTAATTATACCATCTTCTTTTTTTAGCCCTTATCACTCCTTATGAAACATAGGCTACAGACAAGATTATTCCGTGGCGTTTCGATCTTCCGCTAGCAAGGCTAGATCGTCCCAGCTGAGTTCAATAGTCTTTAGCTCATTCATTATTGAATGTTCTTTTCCACGTATTTCTTTGTTTCCTCTTTGCCCCTTTCCTTGTTTGGTACATGAAAGAAATTGTCTTGTGATGTTTTTTAGGGGGTTTAAGGGTAGGGGATTTTCGTTAAAGTGTGTCCAATCCACATCCACTTTATTTCTTTAGTCTGTAGTTTCCAGAGCCGTAGAGAGGGGCAGGGGCATATGCCCCCGGGGGCTGAGGTGAGAGGGCAGGCCCGTCGGAACGAATTTTTAGCAGGGGTGCAGATTTTCTCCAGGTAAAAGCAGTAGCGTCATTTCACACTTTTCTTGAGGGCGAGATAATTTTTTGCAAATTTTGGGCAAATGTTGGCAATTCTAGGGCCAATTTTAGCAAATTTTGGCAATTTTTGGGCCAGTTTTATCAAATTTTGGCAATTTTGGGGCCAATTTTAGCTGGAAGGGGTGCAGAGGGGTGCAGCCCATCTTCTTCCTAGGAGGTGCACTGCACCCCCTACATTTTTTAGGGGTGCAGCTGCACCACCTACACCCCCACTTCGGACGGGCCTGTGAGGGGAGCCAAAATTGGGTATTTGGGCAAGTGAAATGCACAATAAAGAAGAAGAAACATGTTCGACGACCTTTTATTGCTCGTCAGCAGTGTTAAGGGCGCCAACGGTAGCCTACACTTTGCCCCTGGGCACCGGATACCCTCGCTACGGCTCTGGTAGTTTCACTGGTTTTGCGGTGTTTTCTTCCAGTGCTAGTTAGTTTAGCCACCAGATGCCTATGATCTTAACTAATATAATATAATATAATATAATATAATATAATATAATATAATATAATATAATATAATATAATATAATATAATATAATATAATATAATATAATATAATATAATATAATATAATATAATATAATATAATATAATATAATATAATATAATATAATATAATATAATATAATATAATATAATATAATATAATATAATATAATATAATATAATATAATATAATATAATGTAATAATAATATAATATAATATAATATAATATAATGTAATGTAATGTAATATAATGTAATGTAATGTAATGTAATGTAATGTAATATAATATAATGTAATAATAATGTAATGTAATGTAATGTAATGTAATGTAATATAATATAATATAATATAATATAATATAATATAATATAATATAATATAATATAATATAATATAATATAATATAATATAATATAATATAATATAATATAATATAATATAATATAATAAACAAGGCTTAAAGTGGTTCAGTAGGGACTGCCCTGTGTGAGAACCACTGTACTTAGACATCTGTTTACAAAATTTCGTATTTTCATGGTACTTACACTGCAGAGGACAAAAAAACTACCATAGCAACTTATGCCTACTGCTCTCTTTAAGTTTTTGAGTAATATATATCCTGCTAAACAAACTTCAATAGTGTATCGTCTTTATAGGGCACTGTTTGCCCGGGGGCTTCGTAATAACTAAACTTGAAGGGGTAAAGCAAAGGGCAAACGTTTGCGGAACTTTGCGCAGCTTAATAAATCACCAGGAGAAGGAGAAGAAGCGAGACCACTTACAGCGGCGAAAATTACGGACAAAGTCGTCGGCGAGAAAGAGACAATCTCAAAGCCTTTGACATTATATAGCCCTAACTAGACCGGGTAAAAAGGGAACGACGCTTCGTCTATTATAGAACGTATACAGGGAACTTTGAAGTCGACATCAATCTTCTGAGCTTTGGGACATCGGCGGCTCGATGTTTGGGAAATAAGTCTCACAGTGATTGACATTTAGAGTTGCTTTGATGCCAGACGAACATGCGATTGCCAAAGTGGCGAACTGTCGCCCCGACAATAGGCTACTACGGTATGTCACACGTAGTACAGACACTATACATAAAATTCTGTTGTCTGTGTAACAACTCCGCGGGCCGCCAAAACCTACACACAACAGAGCGTTTCGTTGTCTTCGCCTGTTTACCTTCCAGCATAGAAGACACTGGTAGGATCTCTCTCTCTCTCTCTCTCTCTCTCTCTCTCTCTCTCTCTCTCTCTCTCTCTCTCTCTCTCTCTCTCTCTTTCTCTCTCTCTCTCTCTCTCTCTCTCTCTCTCTCTCTCTCTCTCTCTCTCTCTCTCTCTCTCTCTCTCTCTCTCTCTCTCTCTAGACTGTCTAGCCAAGATTTACCATTTAGAAGTCCTTGGTCTAGACACTTGTAAGCCGAACTTATCAATCTTAATGAATTTCTACTCGTATGTGTTATTATTTGAGGAAATAGAGCGTATAACAAGTGGATTTAAGCAGTGGCGCACCTAGGTTATTTGGCACCGGGGGCGGTGTCATAGGTGTCACTCCCAAATTCCTGGTACCGCCCTTCCATCCCAGATGCCCCCCAATCCCAGCCTTTTGTTGCTCTGATTTGTTCTTCATTAAAGATGGTCGAGATTCTTCAATACAACAGTTATTAGCTTTGGTTTGCGTCTATTTAGTATTTACTACTGGCTATGTCAATTCAATAGCAAAAAACGTATTCACAGATGATAGGTCTAATATATGTAAATATAGCATAGCTCCTTGAATGACTGCTACAAACCAACACAAAACGAGTTTTCTTGAATTTAATACGAAATACGAATATGATACGCGTATTTCATAAGTCTGCTCGGTTACTTATAATTAATTTAAGAAATCCACGAGATTTTTTTTTTTACTTTACTTTTAATTTGCTTACTTAGTGAGGAAAAAATATATATACTGTATATATTTAAGTAAGTAAGTGAGTAAAAATCTCGTAGATTTATATAGTGCTTTATTTATATAGTACAAAAATATATATACTGTATATATACACTATATATATATATATATATATATATATATATATATATATATATATACTAAAATACCAAATACGCAGATCTGACAACAGATTACAATTTCTTGCCATTGGCCTTTGAGTCCTTCGGGCCAGTAAGTCTCGACGCACAGATTTTCATCAGACAACTAGGTCGTCGTATTTCAGAGTCTTCCGGAGACAAAAGGGAAGGAAGCTTTCTTTTCAGCGCTTATCTATGGCCATACAGCGCTTCAACGCAATACAGTTTCGAGGAACTTTTTCTGTGGCCGACCTCGAAGAACCTGACGAGAGTTAACACACATTAATTTTTGTCTCCGGACAATTTTTTTTTCTCATAAGACCTTCGGGAATGAAGTACCGAGGGCATAATATATATATATATATATATATATATATATATATATATATATATATAGGTCTGTATATGCCTTTTACATATATACAATATATATATATAATATTCACCTTATATATACTACTTAATATACATATACATATACATACTATATATATATATATATATATATATATATATTCAGTAGTATAGTATATATAAGGTGAATTGTAAAGCGGCATGTTGAGCTCAAGAGCCGTAGCTCTTTGGAAGTTTGGACCCAGGAGCGAAGCCTCCTCCACCACTGAGCTTCCTCCTCCACCACTGAGCTCCCTCCACCGCTGCACAGTTAATTTTCGACGTCCACGGCTGACTCACTTTAACCACAACTTTTGTCCGCTCTTCTCATTACGAGGGGAGTCTCCGATGATCTTACGGAACGTCTCTTGAGACCATGCAGCCGACGTGAAACCGCATCGTTTAACCGAACCGTTCATTGTATTGGACAACCTGCGTGCACCTGTGCAAAACCTGGTCGCATGCAGAGGGGACGCACAGGGCAGCCGAGCTCAATGGGAAGCCGGCGGGTTTTTGTCGCCCAACGCAGAACAATTATTACTATTGATGTTCCCGCCTTTAGGAACTACAGTGTATACCTCGGCGATGAGCGAATGGCAAAGACTAGAGGGCGCTGTATGTGCTTTTTCATACGGAGGGGCGCTCCGAACCCTGTGACCAGCAGACGACGCAGCGTCTACAGATAAATAGCTTTACACCTTCGAAGGTGTTTGCTTTCGGTATCCGGTCGAGGGTCTTCGACGCCGAGTTTCTTAAGGTAATGTAGACACGTCTGAGCGTTCTCTATTTACACGTCTAGCCTATTTATATAGCGCACCTATCCGCTTTAACTTCTAAGATTCTGCGTATCCTTGTAGGCATGCAAGATGCAAACGAATTGGCACGTTATTCCACCAGAGATGGGCACAATTAGACAAAAATCTAATCAATTAGAATTAGAATTAGTTGCTGCTAGCACCTAATTGATTAGCATTAGAATTAGTTCTACACTTTGTCCAATTGATTAGAATTAGCATTAGCTGCTGTCTAATCAATTAGAATTACAATTAGATTGTCGATGTTCGCGATACAGTTGACACACCACGCAAAACAGTTTTAAAATACTAATTTAATATCAGCAGTGATTGCATGCAGCTGCAAATGGTTGGAAATGGCTGGCATTTCCAGTTGTCAACAGCAATCACACAAAACACTTAATCTATCAGCTGTAAGTTTTTCCTTGCTAATGCTACCATGATCATCTCAGCGTTATACTATGAGCATGCGTTTCAACATTATTCTCAGGCTGCCTCGGATGGCTAATTGTCATGTAATTAAAAAATAATTAGAATTAGCAGGTAAATTCTAATTGATTAGAATTACGATTAGCTGATAAAATTTGCCAATTGATTACAATTAGAATTAGCTGGTCATCTAATCGATTAGCTAATCAATTACTTCCTAATTGATTAATTACCCATCTCTGTATTCCACGGCCATGTACAGTGTATAACCTTATATAGCCTGTCACTGTTTATATGCGATTATATTACATTATACTATACATAATCTGATCAATGTGATCATGCTTTTAGAAGTTGACCTATAGCAAGGTTTACTCTTTTTTCTGAAAAGTTTATTTAACCAAAAGCGTTGAACCCAAATATTAATCGAAATCTATTAATTTCTTCACTAAGATTTTTCGTACAGAAGGTCAATTGCTGCCACGTTAATTCAGTATTACGAGTTCTATTTTCGTCGACAAGGATTTTAATTTTTCACGTCGAATGTTTTTTGTCCCAATTAATTTGTTACAATGTCACCGTTAAGCATAATATGACGTTTCATGCCTATTTGGCCCGTTTGCCATATATTGTGGAAATTTGTGGCCAGCAGCTTTTATACCTGTAGGCTGTAGTTTAGGTCTTTCCGAATTTCCTGGTTCCGGCAAAAATTAAGTCCATTTGAAAAGTTTATCCTTGACTGATAAGCTGACGATTCTTTCTGCTGGTCACCGGTCACCCTCGTCAGTATTTTCAAAAATGTAGCCCCTCAAAGGGCCCTAACTAGAAATGTTTCTCTTTTCTAATTCTCATTGCGTCATTGTTTCCTATAGGCCTATATCCCGTTCCCATTTTAGCGTTCAAAGGTCATGGCCAATGGCCATTTGAAGTTGAGATTCGTCAAAAGAAATAGAACTCGAAAGAAATTCGGATGGAAATCTATTTGAACAGTTCAAATAAATCTCTGCCAGATAATAAACAGACTATAACATTTTAAAATGCTGAACAGAAAGCAGACATTACAATCTACAGTATAATCTAATAAAACTAAGACGCAGTTGTAGGACTGAATGTAGGCTAATCACGTAAGATAGGGCCTACTAGTAGGCCTACTATATGTAATCGGTCTTGTCATATCCGTAATAATCATGTTTAAACGAAATTCACAATCCAGCCACGTGAAGGCAGCTCAAACGAATAGGGGAAGCATTACAGCAGAATAAGCAGTATGTATCTGTATGTATAAGCAGTATGTTACTCCTCTTTACTCTCTAAAAGGGGTAAAGACATGCAGCACTCCATAGGCTCAGCGCCCATGTAGGAGAACCGAAGTGCTAGCGCCTTCAGTTTCACACGGTAACGGCTGAAGCCTGAATGAGAACGGTTTGCCAGCCTTTCCCTCGCCGCCTTTCCTTCCACCGAGTTAACACTCGATGTATTCATTCACAGACAAGTCGATTGGAGGCGCTTCGGGCAGAAACAACCGAAAAGTTTCTGCCGCTGCCGGGACTTGAACCGCGGACCTCAATGTTAGCAGACCAGTGCGTTAACCACTGCTCCACGGCGCAATGCGTCTTAGATCTCTGCTTAGTGGTAAATGGGAATTAGGTTTGGTAACCTATCATTGGAACCGTGTTCCTTGTTACACCTGTTTGTAGGCAGTACTAGTCACGGTTTAAAATGCCTCGCTGCATTAATTAAAAGTCAATGTTCACTTGGTACTGGTAGAAAGCTGGTGCTGCACTTTCTGATTGTTATATTTTCTTGCAAAGTTTCATAAATAATCGATTTCTCATTGGGCGTAATTTGTGTTGCTTCATTTGTTTAGTCTCGAAACATGTGTTGCATCATCCAACATTGAAAGCATAAGAATCAATCAATCAGCTCCTCGAGAAATGCTGCTTAGAGCGAATCATTGGTTTCGAGAGGTAAGTTCATCCAGTGTTTATTCTAGACCTTCTCTGAGGGGGGAATTCCCCCAAGCAAAGTTTGAAATTCCTCTCCCCCAATTTTTTTCTGACATTTTGGCAAGTAGTATGACCTCCCCAATGTCTGTCCCCCCAAATTCTTTTAAACTTCCCCAATGTTTATGTGGCTAGAATAGCCACTGGTGTTCCTCACAGTTCATGCGACTGTCGACCTTATTATTCTACATGAAAAACTATAAATCAGCGGTTCTCAACCTGTGGGTCGCGACCCCAAGGGGGTCGAATGACGATTTGCCAGGGGTCGCCCGAGACCATCAGAAATATGGGGTTGTCTCTTGTCTTGTTATTGTACAAAATTTCCTCAGTGGTAGTTACGACGTACTAGTTGTTTTACTATAATTGTCATTCGATGATAGACATGGAGACAATTAAATAATAACAATTTCGAATATTTTTATTGTCGTAGCATTATTATTTTTAGCAGTTTACATTGTGGACGAAAATAATTTAACCGTTGGGGGTCGCCACATAATGGGGAATTGAATTAAAAGGGTCGCGGCACTATAAAGGTTGAGAACCGCTGCTATAAATAGACGAGGCTTATGTCGTCGGCGGAGGAAATGCAAGTACAAATGAAAAACGCATCCGATGCGTTCGTTTTCTACTCAGAGACTCAGGGCCGGCCTTACGTTTGGCGGGGCCCTGGGTAAGGTATGGTTAGGGTCAGGGGTTCCCAATTTCGGAAAATTCTGACTAGCAAAAAAAGGACAATCGCCGCGGGGTCTTGCGCGGGGCCTCTAGAGGAGCGGGGCCCTGGACAAAGGCCCGGTTTGCCCAGGCTTAAGGCCGGCCCTGCAGAGACTCTCCAGGTTCAACAAAAAAATTTTGCAAATAAGCAAAATTGTTTAACTTTCGCAAGAATTGGAATAGAAGATCGACAGAAAAGAGAACCAGTGGCGGCTCCAGGATTTGGCAAGTGGAGGGCCGTCGGAGTGGCAACTTCTAAGCACGGGGGTCAACTATTTGTTGATAGGTATGTAGTAGTAGGTATAGGGTCCAAACAGAGGGCCACTGCATGAGGTCCAGGCATTCAATAGGGGCACGGGCAGGGTTATTTCTAGAATTATCAATATAGGATGTGTCGGTAAATTCTGGGGGTCCCCTGCCAAAAAAGTCTGACAAGCAAAAAAGGCAATCCCATAGCTGAAATTAGGAGGTGTTGGGGGGCTGTCTCAAATTGGGTGATGGTGTTGGGGTGTTAGGTGGGTGTAAAAATATCCCTGGGCATGGGCACCTCGGGCCCTCCATGTGGAGCCGCGACTGAAGAGAACCATTAACCCACTCTCTGCATTTTTGGCAAACATCTACTTTGTGGAACAAGTGGAAATAAAGCCGAAAAATACGCTGTAACTCCAGTGCTTTCATTTTGGAATCTCCCGCTATAGGTTTTACCTGGATTTCAGCAATGGATGGATCCAGGGGCGCCCATCCCCCCTGGCTACTGGAAGCAGCTTCCCCCTTCCCTGTGCTACTTTAGCGTGATACCAAAACTCAGGCGGGAATTTCTTCCCCTAGCTTTTCTTAGGAAGCAATTGCTTCCTTCCCCCCCATCTGTGGGCGCCCCTGGATGGATCTATATGAGGCAGAGGAGACTTGCCCTCAAATTCACCACCAACTTATGAACTTTCATGAAGTTCATAAGTTTCTCATCATGGCGAAAAGCCGAAGAGTTATGAAATACGCGAATAAAAAAGCGGTTGTCGCTTTTTCTTCGTCCCTTATAATTATAACAGCATGCATCAATCCATGCATATGAAAGGAGCGGGCGCATGCAGTTGCGCGATAAATTGGATGCAAATCAATAATAAGCTCGTTAAAATGTCTCGCACGAGAGAATTGCATTATCGTGGCTTTCTTTAGTAATTTTTTGTCGTTCGGTCATATTTCTTTAATTCGGTTTCAAGTTACATATAGTTTGACAATTGCACAAATACAGCCTTTCAGGAAGATTTATTCGCGTCCAAACAGACTCTTTTATAACCGCATTTGCCGTCGAAGCTGTTTTGCCGGGCCTTTGTTAAAGGGTTCAACGTTGCATACATACAGAGGCATCTATCTGTATTTTTTAACAATTGAAAAGTAGCTGTCCTTAAAAAGTAATCGTCTGTGAGAGTATAATTACGAGAGTGCCATGCATGAACGCCACGAATGACGTTAGAATTACAAAACTAATGCGTGTATATATAGGCCTATATATATATATATATATATATATATATATATATATATATATATATATATATATATATATGACTGGCCTATTTTCATATTCTGGCCGTAATATTCTCCTAGTTTAAATATCGGACTTTTGGACGCAACGCTGTGCCTAAATGGGCAATGGTCCAGACTAGTTTCTTAACCTGGTTAACACGGGCGTAGCGACGGGGGGTATATCGGTTTATATACCCCCAAAATCAATCTACCTTAAAGTTTTTTATGTGATTTAAATGTGGTTATATGTGGTTATATATAGTTTATATGGTTTATAGTTAAGGTTTATACCTCCACAACATTTATGCCCTCCCAAATCACATTCCTAGCTACGCCCCTGCAAGTTGTTAGAGATTTTGAATCCCTAAAGTTCTGTACTTGTATTCTCCGAACCCTTCGTAAAGGGGGTAAATGTGACTTTTTTGGAACGCAAAACGTAAATAGACCTGTTATCGGTCCACGTGCGACAAATTGAACCACGCACACGATATAATAATTGTGATTAAAAGAACTACAGATGGTCTACTACAAAACTACAACAGAATATGAAGTTAACACTGACACGGGGACATAATTCGCTGAATATTGACTGCAAATCAATGCGACTTTTGATGTTGTTGACTTGTGTGTGTGTGTGTGTGTGTGTGTGTGTGTACGGATCAATTACAAAGGCCGTCAGCGCTTTTCCTTGTCAGAATCTTCTTCGTTAACTGATACTCTCTGTAAAAGCTACGATCTTATATACAGTAGCTACACGTGTTCTTAGCTTGCCATCAAATACTTTTGCTAGTGAGAAAAAATTTGCCAAAAATTTGTTACTGACTATGCTCAATCTCTTCCTCTCTACATTTTCCATACTTTCCTATTTTGCTCAACAGTATTGTCTGCAGTGGCGTAGCTAGGATTTTTAGGCCCTAATGAAAAAGTTATTAATGGGACCCTTAAACTTAAAAGACACAACATGACGAACAGTGCACTAAGGCTTAATATGAACAGTACTGTAATAATAGTTAATAACAATAATTATAATCATAGTAATTGTGATATGTTACCGGATTCCGGAAACTGAAAACTGTAAAACGGCTTTGTTTTTGTAGCGCTGTCATATTTAATACCTACCAAATTTATCTGATTAAGTCTGATTTTTAATGTGTTTTTAATTATTTACTTTTGTTATTATTTACTTTCTTTTTTACATTGATGGCCAAAAGGGCCACAGTTCTTCTGGGCCCTAATGCCTTGCTTATTCTTGCTATATGGTAGCTACGCCTCTGATTGTGTGCAATTTTTGTAATAACTGCAATTATGATTTGTATGCGTTTTGGGAAGGGATCGAGGGTAATAGGCTACTGTACGTCTCGATTGCATACGCTTTCTCTTTTAAGACCGATACATGCACGTACTGTGAAATATATTCCGACGTAAGCTCATAAGTTTGCCTAATGCGAAATTCATGACTTCGCTACAAATTAGTTTTTAAAATATATCCCCGTCTTTTTGGCTTGGGCAGTCAGAAGTCTGGCCTGCTAAAATCTTGCAGTGGATTTTAAATCATGTATTGCCTTAACGCCTAATAATTAATTAATTAATCAGGCATTTGCCAATTTATTCCGGATGTTTATTTTAGAGTTCTTTCTGTTCATATCTTATTTTGATCGCCGCCTTCTTGGAGATCATAAGCGCCGTTTACTTGCCATGGAAAGAAGAAGACTCAAAGCTGGAACCGGTTTATGGCACCGAAAAAGAGGAGAATCAGGTTTACGGATATCACGAAGCCTCGGAATTCAGATACGACGAAGTACAAATAGAAGAAATAACTATGAAATACTAACATTCACACACACACACACACACACACACACACACACACATGCACCAGGGATGTTAGTCCTTGGCCTTGGTTCTGGCCCTAAGGACTGCTTAAGGACAAGTTTCAAGTTCTTGGTCCTTGCTCTGGCCTTGATGGCTGAGTCCTTGGTCCTGGTCCTGGTCTTGATGGTTGAGGCCTTGGTCCTGGCCCTGGCCTTGAGGGTTGAGTCCTTGTTAACATCCCTCACACACACACACACACACACACAGGTCCATTAAATAATGATATCATTCATTCTCATGGTCGAGTGAGTTGAATATTATATGCTCGTGCACGGCTGCTTTTACTGTACTTTAGGGGGATTAATGGACATAGAATTGTACAATACAGTGGTGTGTATTTTAGACTGAATTCATTGCAAGTACACTGTAGTACCTAATTTACAGAAAACAATAATTTTCTAGTTTATTGATTAGTTAATTCGTCGATGAATGTCTAGGACGTGCTCCGATATCTGAAGTTCGGCGGTCGTCATGTCATCATTTGGCAATGCAGCAACGCCTTGAAACCGTATCTGGATCAAAAGAAAGCGATTCCATTCGTGGGTAAAGTTGACATGATGTTGAATCTTGCCAGGTCAACAATTAAGCGATTAAAGGTTAAGCTTACGCGACAGAACGGCATTAGAAGTACAAAGCAGAATGGACGACAATCCAGTTAGTTATGTCACCAGTGGCGGTTCCAGGATTTCATGGTGGGGGATAAAATGAATTCATAGGAAGTTAGTATAGGAGGATGAAAAGAGAAGGAAAACATCAATGAACTTTGCCGGAAAAGGCTGACAAAAGGGATCTTCCCCTAATTTTACTACACTTTGACCGAAAAATAGGTTGACAAGAAAAAAGGTCATCCGCATTTTCCTCCGTAGTTTTACTAGACTTTTACCTAAAAATAAGTTTCACAGGCAAAAAAAGTCCGGTGGGGGATGCATTCCCACTCATCCCCCACATGGAACCGCCACTGAATGTCACAACGTTATATTGGCAATCCTAGGTGACTGTCGACTATTGAATCATTTATGATAACACGTGCTTCAACTTTTGACACTCAATTTGACCGCACGCCGCACTTTGTCCCATCAGAAACAGGACTATTCAAAATAGTGTTATGCGTATTTCAATTACAGATCTCCACTGCAGCGTTATGGGAAGAATCGCGAAAGTTGAATGGCACCATAGACATCAAACTATTAGAGTGAAAGACGGTCTGAATTTTATAATTACCTATACTTGTTACTATTTTTTTAAACTTCCGATGGTTTACCACACGTTGTATAATAGACGCCGTAAGAATGACATTTCAAAAGACAAAAATCAAAATGAAAATATCAACACACTGAAATAATCGAGCAAAAGCATTATGTCCATCAACTGTGAATGATGCTTCTGCTGAATCATAAAAGTGTTTTGATTTTTCCATTTTTATTTCCGCCTGGATTTGGTGCGCCGTCGGTGGATGTCCTAGGCATTACGACTGACTGACTGACTGATTGATTGATTGCAGTGGCGTAGCCACAGGGGGTTTGGGGGTTAAAATCCCCCTTGGACGGCGAAAAAATTTTTTTTAATGTATTCCCATGCAATTTTTATTTTTTGAGGCGATTTTTGGCAATTTTTTGGGTGAAACCCCCCTTGGCGGATATATTGACTAAATTTTTTTTCAAACCCCCTTCCGGAAATCCTGGCTACGCCACTGATTGATTGACTGATTGATTGATTGACTGATTGATTGATTGACTGACTGATTGATTGATTGATTGATTGGTTGGTTGGTTGGTTGGATGGTTGGTTGATTGATTGATTGGTTGGTTGGTTGGTTGGTTGGTTGATTGATTATGTGCTAATGATGTGCTAATTTTCCAGAATATGTAACGCACAAGTACAGGCAGTCGGAGCTACCGCACCGAGAGGGAGGACGTCAGTTCACGGCGTGGACGGACTTTCATTTGCGCATCAGCAACGTCACGAAGGCCGACTCCGGCGTCTATCTGTTCGAAGCGTTCAGTCAAGACGGAGACTCTGACCGACAGTTCATTTACGTCGACGTTTCCACGAAATTTAATCGCCTTCGACATCGGGCAAGAAACAGGAAGAACCAGATGAAGAAGCCGTCAGCATGGTCGTAAAACAATCATCGATCTCTCTAGAGAGATGATGACCTGATATCGTTGACTGAGATACATGTAGATAAGTGGTTGACTGTTGCAGGTTGTGCGTGTGTGCGTATGTGTAATTGCACCAAAATCAAGTCTCTTCTTTTCGTCGCATATTACAATTATTACATTGTGGTTAGCGCACGTTAAGTCAGTCACAAAGTCAAGAATCCCAAGTGAGGAACAATTGAGGGGTAAGCAAGTTAAGCAACTTGTCCAAGGTCGCTACGCAGTGGCTATGGTCAGATTCGAACCAGCGACCCTCCACAATTGCACAGCAGGAATCCTACCACTAGGCCTACTATACCGCGCCCATTAGCACGGGAGCAGCAAGGACTCCAGAATGTGGCAAGGCATCATCACTTCTACAAGTCAACCTGGTCAGGCCCAAATATTTGGTTGGAGGGGGGAGTTGTGAGCACCCTAACGGGGTCTACGCCCCAGCCGAACGGTCGAAAAATTAGGGTCATATTATATTCAAGCCTTGAGATTTAAACCATAGGGCCTACATTCAGACAACATGACATCATATCGCTACTCAGCCTACCCCTCCTCCCCAACGGATAAAATGTTCTCATCGGTTTGCACGAATTTCGCGACCAGTCTAGGCCCTAATACAGTGTTTTATCCAGACTCCAGTCCTTCAGGGGGAAATTGAGGCTTTCGGGGGGAAAATCGACTTGGTTGGAGGGGAAAAGACACCGCTAAATGCAAAATTTGTGTAAGTGCTGGGATTTTTTGGGGAATTTTGAGGTTGTTTTTTGGGGGGATCTCCCCTCATAACAGGCCTGTATAAAGCACTGCCCTAATAGCAGGACCCGGCCCCCATGCCATTTGTGGCTGATCTAATTCATATCGATAACGTTTTCTATGTAGGTATAATACTGCGCTATTGTTTAGCACTAAAACTAAAAAGTAGCCTACTATAATTATTGAACCGGAAATTCATAGTGTTTGCATCGCCGCAATCGATTTCGAATATTGGTTAATTAAAAGATAAAACTTCAACGTCGTGAGAAGAGTTTGTATGAGTAGACCTAGGTCGTAATCTTAATTGCTATATAACAGATGCGTCAAATTAGGTCTGTATCGAAATGCTGCAATTAGACGCTGCATGGTAGCATTTTATGCTCAATGTGGTATTTCAGAGTCATGCAGACTAATGGGGTAATGGCGATGGGGGAGGGAAGAATCACGCCAGTGGAGGAAGAACGTTTAATAATAGTTCCATTATGACAAATAAGTTAATGAGTTAATGACTGCGTGGAATTTTCCCTCTTTCTATGTATAGAGTAGACCAGATGGAGGCGGGGTGGGGTGGCGTCAGTAAGCAGTGACCAGGAAATTAGGGCCTGCCCTCTTTTCCCGTACAAGTAGGCCTACCACACCGTCAGGCCCGTCGAGAGAAATTCCGAGCCCCTGTGCAGAATGGCCGGCGGGCCCCGAAAAATTTTAAAAATTGCTGACGACCCTTTTTTTGCTTGTCATTGGTTTAACCTAAATTAACCGACACGATGTCATGTTGCAACTCTCGAAAACTAGTGATGACCTTTTTTCTTGGCGCTCTTTTTCACATTCAGTAGCGTCATTTCACACCTTTCTTTGGGGGCGAGATAATTTTTGGGCCAAATTTGGCCAAATTTCGGAAAATTATGGGCAAATTTTGGGCAATTTTGGGACCAATTTTGGCAAATTTGAAAAGTTTTGAATTTTGGACAATTTTGGCGATTTTTTGCACATTTCACATTTATTTATTTACTTAATACATTATTTCTTCATTTTCCTTGTGGGAAAGCCTGCCTGCCCCTCCCCCAAATGACGCCCCTGTTCACATTGTCCCTTTTGATGTCCTCAGGTCCGGGTCCACCTTTTACTCGCCGGACCCTTTCTTTAGTTTTATTATTGGTATTATTGTTAATTATGCATATTCATCATCGGCCCGGCCCCCTCCAGACCGCCGGACCCCTGTGCATTTGCCCCACCCCTGCCACCTCTCGGCGGCCCTGCACACCGTTTAGACCTACTCACATTTAAAAGGCGATAATGCGCTGGTTTCACGAAGGCAATGAATTCCGGAGCTTGTTGATTAACATTAAATTTGGAAACAACTATAGCCGCTATCACTGACAGTAGCCTACGAGAACGAGGCACATCAACAACAGAGATTTCTGTCGAGCAACGAGTGAAATGGCTACAAAGTCGATCGAGAGATGAGCCTAATCCGTCTCAATTTTATTCTACAGCGCTCGGAATGGGAGTAGGCCTATGCGACACCTCTCAGCTAATTTCAAACGACAATATACGCACAGCGGCACAGGTCTTCAAAAATCTACCATCCATCATAAAAATTTCCAAAGATTACAAAGCTTTCGCACTATTGCGTAGCTACGTATCCTTCATTTTCAGTGGCGGCTCCAGGAATTCTTGGTGGATCGAGATGATTTTTTTATAGGAAGTTGGTGAGGGATTGCAAAGTGAAGAAGAAAAAAGAAGAGAGAAAAAGGTAGGCTAATTGTTAGTGTTTTGCCCACTAACTGTTAATAAACCTTGCAAAAAAGGCCGACAAGCAAAAATAGGTCATTCGCAGTATTTTTCACTAATTAAAACAAAACTCACCGGAAAGTAGGCTGACAAGCAAAAAGGTCATTCGGAACCCCGGTGGGGGCATGCCGCATGCATCCTCTGTTATCAACATGGTGGAACCGCCACTGCTCATTTTTATCATGTATTTATTTATTTGAAATGTTGTTAACCAAATATGCCACGCTATCGTTTTGTGCGCCACAGACGTTTATTGATTGATTCGGGCATTTGCTCTACTCATGAATATTCAACAACGATTCGATGTCAAACATTCGCAATTCATTAATATTTAGCGAGGATTTTCACTGTTTATCCAGAGTACGTTCAGTTTTCGATTCTCGTTTTGATCATATACAAAGAAAGCGACGCCAAAATCTCAGTTTTATTAGAATTTCTGTTGAGTTGATTATTCTTACGTTTAATGGATTCTTAAAATATTTTGTTCACGAAACGAGCGTCTTATGTTAAAAGAATAAATATGTAGAAATATTGAAGAATTGTAACTGGGAGTCTGGGATATTTGGCCCCATGTGATTTTGATTTTGGACCGATGCGCTTTCGTAACCCAATGAGTTTTCCTTTTTTATTATATCCAATTGTTTTGACTGTTTTTGCAATCTAATGACAGTATTAATATACATTTCATTTAATTATCAGTATTTTGACACTTGTTTTCATTTAATGATATCTGTTTGTATTTTTAGGGAAAGGAATCTGGAAATTTATCTTGACTCATGACATATTTATTGACTCATGTCGGTGTGGTTTCGAAACGGATAAGAAGCAGAATTTTGATTTATTTTGTGAGAAGAAGAGTTTGATTTTTAAACCAGAAAGGGCTAAAGTGGAATCACCCATACTAAAATCGTTACACTGGCTTAAAATAACTGAACACATCCAATATAAGGTAATAACACTTACTTATAGCTCACTTATAGCTTAGTTCAGTCATCAAAATCTGTCTACCTTAGAACACTTAGCCTCTTGCCTCCTGGACCCACACAATTGTCATCTCATCGCATTCTTTCACGCCCGCTGAATCAGTCATGCCTGAAAATCTGCAACCATGTCTTTTCATACGACGGCCCTGAAATTTGGAACCCGATCCTAGCTTCCATTCGCAGCTTTAGACACTCAAACAATAAAATCTGAATCTTAATTTCCCTTAATTCCTGCTTTATCTCATGTCTTCAGATCTAAGCTTAAATCATTTATTTTTCTACAATCATTTCCTTCATAGCTATAATAATCTAGCCTCTCTGCCATTCAAATATATTGACGATTGCCTGGCTGATCATTCACCTTTCCCATTTTAAGAACAGCTAAGCGCCTTAGAAAAAAACAGCTACAGTTATACTACTTTACAAAAAGCTATATAAATCTACAAGAGTTTACTTACTTACTTAATCTATGGATTTGGAACGGCCAGAACCTTTTTCTTTGTCATCGAGTTCTTCAGTTATTGAAGGCATTAGTTGTCAGTTGGATACTAGAAGTGCAACTGCGACAAGCAGCATAACAAAGACGGTTATTGCGAGTCAGCGAAGCGATTTCTTCAGTGACCTGCAGACAAAATCACCTCCACTTTCTCAGTCTTGTATGTTGAATGTTTCTCAGCCTCAAATCTGTGCAAGTGTACTATCGGTGGCAGGAAGTAGTTTTTCAACCACTGTCAGCAGTGCTGATAGTAGAAATTGTTTTAGCAACATTGATGTTTCATCAGCTAGTATTGGAACACCAAGAAGATCTTGTCTGAGCAATGAATCTGATCGGGACATATTAAGCAATGAGATGGATCAGGTTAATAATTCTAAAATTTGCCCGCTGCAAGGCTGTTCACTTGGGTCGAAAAGCAGTGAGGCAGACGCTCATTCTTCACATTTTGCAAAATTACAGCCAGAAACACTGGTATCATTAAGAAGCACAAGCCATAATGCAGTGGGAACTGGTTCACAGCCATTAGTGGCTATGGAAGATGATCTTGACACCGAATTGGCGAATTTCACGCCAAATGAAATAAAAAATGATACAGGTAAAGACCCGGAAAGTCAACTTGCGGTACCTTTTGTGGAATTGGTTCTGGCTCCAGTTTGTTCGGTTGAGCCAGTGTGCGTTGAAATGGCACACTGTGTCAATGGTTCCGTGTGCCTCGAACCGTCCCCAGAGCGTATCTGGGGACCTCAGATCTCGTTTCTGACGTTCAGCTGTCTTGATATTAGCAGGACTGAAGTTATGGGAAATATTCGACAGGTTAATAGCACTGGATGTCTAGAGACACTGGGCACAGGACGTCACCTTGAAAGTGACCATCGTACCACCAAAACCAAACTTCTTGCGTCTGATGGCGGTTAGAATTTACATTGTTTTAGCTTTTATAATTATTAATTTCTTTTTAAACATATGTTTATTAACCTCTTCCAAGGGTTAGCCGTTTAAAGGTGGCGGCGGAAAACCATAACCAAACGGCGTTCGCCGTCTATAAACGGTGCGCTATATAAGCGACTGTGTACTGCGGACCTGCACGATTTTCAAAAATCCAACGCGGCAACCGAGTTAGCTCACATCCATTCGATAGGCGGCAGCACCGTTTTCGATAATGCTGACTATATATGCAAGAGCTATTGGCTGTGTAACAACCAAGGCTGGAAAATGTATAGGAAAAATCTTCAGCCGGAGGCTAGAAGGCCATAACTACGCCAAATATGGTCCGATCTTCAAAATTTTTGCACTATTCTGTTCCAATTACACATCCCTACAACTTTCTCACTCACAGTGGGGGGTCACCGCTGAAAATTTTTTTCAGACATGGTCCTATTTTGGGGTGTAGAGGGGACCCTACCCCCCCAATTTTTTTTTGCATGGATGGTTCGAAAGACCAATAAAAATGCTCAACAATGGTGCAAACCGCATCTTTCTAGCTCCTATATAGCCTGAAATATACTGAGTTGTTCAGTTTTTCACATTGAAAATCCGTTTGCGTAATTGTCATTTCAACCAGCAATTGACACATTGACACTTGGGGTATGAAACTTCATAGCTACCCCAAATATGGTCCGATCTTCAAAATTTTTGCACCATTCTGTTCCAATTACACTCCTCTAGAACTCTATCGCTCATATTTGGGGGTTTACCGCTGAAGACGTTTTTCTATTGACCTTTGATCAAAATTTGAACAAAATGTTGGGGAGGGGTCCGATTTTGGGGTGTGGAGTGGTCCCTACCCCCAACTTTTTTCTTTTGGCATGGATGGATAGAAAGACCAATAAAAATGCTCAACAACGGTGCAAACCGCATCTTTCTTCTATATAGCCTGAAATATAGTAAGTTTATAATGTATATGTTCACGTTTTCACACGAACGCCTTTTCCAAAAATTAATTCTCCCGTCGGGGGATGACTTAAAAAATTTAATTCCCCTTTAAAAGGTTAAGGAAGGTATCTATTACATATGACAATGAAGCAGGCGAGCAAATCTATGTCCGTCTCATTCATTTATTTAAAACTTTGAGTTTCAAGCTAGGTTCAAATGTTTTAATCTGAGCTAACTGAACTAACCATGGAACAAATACACTTTTAAATATGGTTAGACATAAACCAGGTTCAGGTCATCATCATCACCACCACCACCACCACCATCATCATCATCATCATCATCATCAATAACCATGGGCTCAGTGCCAGTTTATGTCTGATGCCATGCTCACAGCCTGTTCCCAGTCCCTTCTATTTAGAGCTCTGTGACTCAGTTCTTGCAGGCTGCTTCCACACCATTCCATGTCGACACATTACAGTAAATTCTCTTTGTGGCCTTCCTTGTTTGAAATTCTTGAAATACCTCTTGAAATAATGAAATACTATGGAGCCAAATAAAAAAAAAGAAACATATTTTGAACTGAGGACAAGGAAAGAACGCTTCATGCATTGATTATGAATTAAATTTCTCATTTTATTCTTTTTCAGATTTCAGTTGTTCTGCTCAATCTGTGTGAGTGTTGCTTTTGTCTTATTGAAATTTCATTATTTATCTATGTTTCTAAATGGTATTCATTGTTTGAATCATTTTCAGATTTATTTCACATTGTCATAATAGATCCCAAATTTATATTATTTTGCCATAAAGTGTAATGTTAATTTGTTGATTCCTTTGTTCCTTTCTTTCAGGTTGAATTCTGAGAAAAGTAGCAAGTTTGTGAAGTCATTGAATGATGAACATGTAAACAGGCAATTTTGATTTCCATTTCAAGCAATTTATTCTGACTTAAATGTTTCTGTGCGTCGCTCAAATTTGCGTTAAGTTGTGAGCGAACTTCTCTTTCACATTACCAGCTATTCCTATTCTCTAATGAATTTTTTTGAAATCTCATTTCCCCCAACATTTTACAAGTAAACTTTTTATTGCTTCTATAGTATTGGCTCTTTTTGAGGTAGAACTTTTCAGTTTGTTTATGTTTATGTTGTAGTGTTGGACATTTCATTTTCATTGTTATGTTTTTTATTTACATCCCATTCGAAGGATTTCAATCAACCAGCCCCATTAACAAAGTTTGCCAGGTTGAAAATTTGCATTTAGTTGACTGAAAAACTTGGTAAAATTTTACTTACTGATGATTGAATTTTTCTTCTAGAAATCTGGATCGGTGTCAAAGTCATTTTTGGAATTTGACTTAGGGAGAGTTGTTCATAATGGAAGCTTTCGAAGTAGCAAGAAGAGTGGTGTGGGTCGGTCACTTGGATGGTATTCACCAAGCACAAGACACAAGAGAGAAGGTTATTCTTTTTTATTTGACTATCAAATGTGGAACAAAAAATAATTTTTTCACAGTTATTTATTAAAATCTATTAAAATCTGCTACTGGACATATGTTATAGATGAGGAAATAAGTAAGTGAAACCAGCATATAGCATACAGTGAGAGAAATCTGAAAATGAGGATGAAATGCCCAACAACAGAAGAAAATTAGACCACAAGAGATGGATGTATGAACCAGGTTGACCATGCACGGAAGAACAAATGAATGACAGTGGATAGATTGCCAGTGAATTCAGAGACAGTGGAGAAAAGCTTGTAAAATCTTCATGGCTAGATACAGCTGACAAATGAACATCTGATGATGAAAATTACTTATCTAAACCCTTTTGCTACTAGACCCTTTGGCCAGAAGGGTTCCTAGACTTAGCCTTTTTGTGACCACTTGGGCTGAAGGGACACATATATCAATAATGCATGGCAGTCCAGAATGCGGCAATGGTATTTGTATACAGATAGACGGTTGTTTGTTGTATTTTCACATTGCCTATGCCAGTACAAGGGGAATGGTTGCCACAGCAACGAAAGGGTTAAACTGGTG
This sequence comes from Metaphire vulgaris, assembly GCA_018105865.1. Lineage (NCBI taxonomy): Eukaryota > Metazoa > Annelida > Clitellata > Crassiclitellata > Megascolecidae > Metaphire > Metaphire vulgaris. Next base: position 10,629,151 of record CM030847.1, on the reverse strand, counting down.
GTATTATGAAGATTTTCTTAATTATATTTTCTTTAATGAAAGTTTGGGGGCGGGAAGTTAGAAAAATGGTAACAACACTGGACGATGGAGCAGGAGGTCGTGGGTTCAATTCCTGCAGGAGCCTTAAGGTCGACTCAGCCTTGCTCGCTAGAGGGTGGTGGGTGGAAAAATGAGGAGCAGCGATAAGCTGCAAGGTAAAATGTGGGTCTGGGGAAAGTAATGGCAACCTACCCCAGATTAATGAATTATACCACCCACGTCGCTGATTGCCTAGACCGGAGATAAGCGCCGGAACCCAACGCTCAGGATGGAAGCTTAACTGGTCTGCTCCAGATCAGAGCCAAGATTTCTGTGATGTCATTTCCTCATTTCTGTTTTTTATTCTCTTGCAGTTACATATCTCCATTTTCCAGTCATATAGCATTGTCGTTTTATCATCCTCCAGTTCAATTGTCATTAACTTATTCCTTCATCTGTTTCTTGCCTTTCTCTTATTAATAATCTTTTGTCATCTTTCATCTTTGTTCATTTTATGTCCCTTGTATTTGGTTTTGATGTCGATTACTAGCTCCATATGTTGCAAAATTTACATATCTAATGCCTTCAGTCATTCTATACATTTTCTCTTTGTTGTCCCCATCTTGGATCCATATCATAGAATATTCTTTGCATTTATTTATATCTGTCATCTCTTTGGGGTTCTGTTTATGTCACTATTTGTCTTTGATAGTTCTTGTAGCTGATTCTTGATAGTTCTTGTAGCTGATTCTTTTATGGATGTAATTACTGTTGAGACCAAGTATCCACTGTGATGAGACTGGCTGTGTAATAAAATTCCTTTACTTTTTCTAGTGTTCTCATAAATGATTTTTTATCACAAATTATAATTCTTTGCTGTAATATCTTTTGTCTTTTATGTTAATTTTCATATTTATTCTTCTGCTTTCTTATGCAAATGCCTGTGGGTTTCTATAAGTCTGACTGGTTCACTGTACTATTGTTCTGTAACTGATCTATCTAGAATCTTCTCCTGTGTTAAAACCTAAGGAGACGTGGAAGGGAAAGGTTGTACGTACATTTAAACGTTATGGCTCCGCTACCATGCTTCCTACCTGTGAACCTGTTTTCCAACGAACTAAGGGAACATTTGGTGTTCCCATCGAACTGTGCACACTGTCATCTAAAAATAAAGTAAGATTACTTTTTTAGATGTTTACTTATGGTTTTTCTGAATTTAGTTTCAAAGTAATAATACAATCTATGTAGCATCTTTTATAGCAAATCAGATGCTTTGATTCTTAAGTGTTTCTGGTGAAGAATGTGAATTCGCTGAAGACTTGTAATAGGAATGGTAGAAGTGTCTTCAAAGGGAATGGTTTGTTGCTAGAAAGAGTGATTACCAGCATGCTATGAATAAATATGTACAAACCAACTTGAGATGCTGATCTAAGAGAAGTACAGATAGTGAAAAGGGGCTGCAGGATGTAATAGTTTGAATAGTCTAAATGGAGCGTTGCTACTTGGAGAATTGAAACATAATAGGGATTTTCAATTCTATTCAGTGAGATGCAGGCAACCATAAAGTGTAAAAACAAGAGAATTCTGTGAGAACGAGTCACACAGTGGCATTTTTGACTTCCTATTCAGACCTGAATAGAATGATTTGTGTAGAACAATTATCAAGAATTGCTCGATAGGATTCCACGAATGTTTACAGAAAGTAAAGCTTCAAAAAGTAAGAGTTGTAAATCTGAAGATCTTAATAAACAAGTTCAGCACCACTTATGTGTCTATGATGGTGATCTGGTAATTAATAGCTGTCTTGGCATGGTTTGTAAAAACTTTTGTCTGTCAAATGGTAAATGTTTAATTTTGCATGCAGGCTATTAAAATTTTGTGAGGACATAAAATATTTACTCACTTGAATTTATGGTGAGTATGACACCTCCTGTGTTTGCTTCCTACTACTACTACTACTACTACTACTACTACTACTACTACCGTATTTTCGCGCATATAAGCCGCGGCTTATACGAATTTTTACACAATTAGCCCCCTTGGTGCGTCTTATACTCGGGTGCGTCTTATCTAATTTTTTTGGAACATGAATAACTGCGCCGACGGTTCGCCTAGAGCGCCGAATGCTCACCAAGAGCGCCAACGGGGCGCCTGGAGCGCCGACGGGGCGCCGGGAGCGCCGACGGGTCGCCGGGAGCGCCGACGGTCGCCGACGGGTCGCCGGGAGCGCCGACGGGTTGCTGGGAGCGCCGACGGGACGCCGGGAGCGCCGACGGGACGCCGGGAGCGCCGACGGTCGCTGGGACGCCGGCGGGCGCCGACGGGTTGCCGGGAGCGCCGATGGGTCGCTGGGACGCCGACGGGCGCCGACGGGTTGCCGGGAGCGCCGACGGGGTGCCTAGAGCGCCGACGGGTGGCCGGGAGCACCGACGGGTCGTCGGGAGCGCTGACGGGTCGCCGGGAGTGCCTTTTGGTGCGTCTTATATGTGGGTGCGTCTTATCCATAATTATTTTAACACAAATCATCAAAACCCGCGTCTTATACGCGGGTGCGTCTTATACACGGGTGCGTCTTATACGCGGGTGCGTCTTATACGCGGGTGCGTCTTATACGCGGGTGCGTCTTATATGCGCGAAAATACGGTACTACTACTACTACTACTACTACTACTACTACTATTACTACTACTACTACTATTACTACTACTACTTTGCCAAGAGATATTGGCACTGTGATATTGGAAGTCTTTTACAAGTGGTTTTCTTAACCCCTTAACTGTGTATTTAGCTGTAACTCAATGTAAAATGGTCGGATATATCCGGGATCCCCAGTTAAGGGGTTAAGTAAATTGTCTGATGCTTACCGAATTCATAGCTTATGGATATGCATTTCTGTTTTATAGAATTTGCCACTGTTTGTTGAGTTCTGCTCGCATATCATCGAGGAAAGGGGCTTAGAAAACCAGGGTATCTATCGTGTACTAGGAAACAGTGGTTCATTGAAGCAAATGGTAGAAGATCTGAATGAGGTTGGTGTCAATAAGCTTCAGCCAATTTGCCTGTGATGCAGTATTGATGAATTCAGGACATTTTATCTCAGGACGATTCATCTCAGGACGATTCAACGCAGACGATTCATATCAAGGACGATTCATCTCAGGACGTTTCATCATGAGGACTGTTTTCCCATGCCCGAATTCGAGCTTTGGGGCCGGTGCTGATTTCCGTCTCCGGTCTCTTAGGGATACAGTGACGCAGGTGGCATACGCCATTAACCTAGAGTAGGTTGCCAGCCAAACGTCTAGGCCTGCGCTTTACTTCGCAGCGAACGCTGCTCCTCAGTTTTGATGTTATAACCACCCTCTGGCAAGTAAGGCTGGGTCGACCTTAGGGGCTCCTATGGGATTTGAACCCATGACCTCCTGCTCCATCGTCCAGCATTGTTACCACTCTGCATTAGTAAAATCTTGTTTTATAAGTTTTCTAGTTGGTAAGTTAGTGTTGGAATTTCAGGTCAGTGTATTGGCTATAGTAATGTGGATGTTTTCAGGATCCCACAGGACTTTGTGCAGAGAACGAGAAATGGCTTGATGTCAATGTCGCTAGTAGCTTGCTTAAACTGTTCTTTCGAAGGCTTCCTGAGCCTTTGATAACAAACGGTGAGTGAGTGGCGTGTATGAAAAGTCTATCATTTTGATATCTTTTATTGTCTACCTTGCTGTTTCACTGCACCCATTCTCAGACACAAATCCAGGTAGCCGTCATCATTTGGACACATTTTAGGGACGTTAGACAATTGTAAAACTTCAAAACTGGAAATCTGTGTGGAGTTTGATTAGATGTAGTTAATTAGTGGCAGGTTTTTGGAATAAAATTGCTATTCTGATGCAATCGAAAATGACTTTCGGAGTGATAAGTGGTGGACATCAGAAAACGTTCAAACTTGTATCATTTTTGTGTCTGTATTCATAAAATGGACTGCAATTTTACTAAATATTGCTAGTAGTAAATTTGACTCCATTATATATGATATTATATATGATAATAACTAAATTATATAAGCATAGAATTGGAAATAACAAATTTGACTTATAGGAAATTCAAAACAAGCCATTACTAAGTACAGTTGGACTTTTCTGATGTTTTAATGGTACAATTTGTTGGATTTAAATGGAATAACTTGTTGCTTTCCACAGTTGAATGTGTGTTTTTTGGATGCTTCAAGTTTTGGTGTGTGATTATTGCCTGATTTGTGAAACTTTTGCTGGGTAAAATATGGCTAGAAGTGTTAAATGTTTTGCGTTATGAAATTACTTTCGTAGAATTATATCAGCCAGTGATTGCCGCCTCTCGTGTGATCGACTCTGGTTCACGACTCCTGAAGCTAAGGAAAGTCCTTCGTGAACTGCCACCAATCAACTTCCAGACATTCCAGTTTCTGGCTCAGCACCTTAGACATGTTGTTGAACACGAACAGATCAACAAGGTATGCCAGACTGGATTCATTAAATTTACTGTTGGTGTATCATCTGTTACTAAGCAAATAAAAGCATTATGATGCTGTTCTTGTAGATTTAGTTAGACTTATATCTCTAAGCTTTAAGTTTATATGAATATAAGCAGATTTCTACTTTTCTTTTGTCATTTAGCAGAAAGAAATCCAAATTGGTTTATTAAGTTGGACTGTGACTAGGACATGTGTTTTCAGTTTTTCATTCTTCAGGAGCTAAGTTTCTTGAGTAACATCAAAGTATGAATATAGATGAAGATTTGAGAGTTATGTTTTGAATCCACTTTTATTAGATGGACGCACATAACCTTGCCATCATCTTTGGTCCGACACTGATTCGTCCTTATGACAACAGTGTGGTGACGATGGTCAGCGATATGAATGATCAGTGCAGAGTTGTTGAATCGATCATCTTGCATGTTGGTTAATTTTCTGCATTATTTTACTATATTTTAAGCCGAACTGCAGTGGTGATAGTAGGGGATGTTTATTTGTTCTTAGCTTGATAAAGATGGCTGCATTTAACTACTAGCGATAGTCAGCAAATTTAATGAAAATTGTCATTTTAAATGCTCAATAATTATTTGTAGCCAATTGACTATTAGGTTACTGTTATCTGTTGCTGTCTACTATCGATACTGGTGTTTAATCTCAGCACCTCTTAGAAATTTACCAAGTTATTCATCAGGGCATACGCATTTAAGAAGAGTTTCTTTATTGAGATAGAAAGTGTTAATAGATACATGCAATGGAAATTTCTTTTGTACCTGTAGTTGAAATTGGTATTCGCCATATGTTAACTCTGCTGTCATTATTAAAAGTCATATTTATCTTCGTTGGCAGTCTGGCAACAATATTCTTGCTATACGGAAACATCTTGAAATATTTAGAACATTCTTGGCAGAAAAAAATTCTTCTTTTGTTAGTTAGAATACCATAATCAGTTGACTTCTAAGTTGTCTAATATGAATTGTCTCTATCAGTCTGACTGGTTCTTTGGCGACCTCGAGGACGAAGTTGCAGTGCTTAGAAGTGAGGACTCAAAGGATTCTACTCCGGTGTCAAGCATGAGCGAGGAATTATTAGCGAAAGCACACCAATTAGGTTCGATGATTCTTCTATCTTTATGAGCATGTTGCTCCTGTTTAGTATCGATAATATGTTGCTGACATATAATAGTTCTTATATGAAAGATCCTGGCTGTTAGATTTGGACTTATATCTATGCGATATGCTGCTATGGTTTTCTACACAATTAAAGTTATTAGTGAGCATGTGCCAACATCGATGACATTTAATGCAAAATATTCTGTTTGTAGGTGACATTCATCGATCTGTGTGGTGTTCAAGTCCTGCTGGTCCAGGTGCTGATAGAAACATCGAGATCCCAGAAGCTGATCACAAGGAGAAAGCCAAAGGTGTTGAGAACCCAATACATTCAAATAATGATTCTGGATTGGCAACGACTACACCATCAGCAGCGGTGACTGATGACTGTCGAAGGGAAGTAGTTTTTGAGATTAAGCGTTACCCTGCTTACCATTTTAGCGACAGCAGCACGTTTTGCACAGAAAATGCCAAGCCAAAGGTAAGAAGAACTCACTCCAATGAATCACTTGGTAGAACGGGGTCTAGTACAGCTGGTCATCCTTCACGACAAGCAAAAAGCCCGAGACCTCAAACTGCGTTCGATGCATCTGGCATGCGACTAGCAAAGTAGATCATTTTATGTTAACTTACTGTTCACGAAAGTTCACTTCTGTTTGTTATTTGCCAAGTGTTTCAAGATAAGTGTATTGTGCAGAAATTGCTAAAAGTGATGAATATTGTTATTGTGATGGATTCGTTGGTCTATGCTGTGGCTTGCCACGAGGATTTCTTTGTAATTTCATTTCATGTTAATGCTAAAATTGTTACCTTATAAAGTTCATAAAGATATATGTCTGTCTTGGCTTTAAGTAGAGGTTTAGTACTCATTATCAGCTGTTTTACAGATGATTAGTATTAGCTGTTTCACAATTAGTATCAGCGATCAAGGTCATTCGGCGTCTTCTGGAAAAACTGATGGAAGACACTGAATGACCTTGGAAGAAGTAGCAAACCTTGGAAGAAGTAGCAAAGGACAGAACTTTTGAGAGATGTCATGGAGAAGTCAATAGCTGGAGGATGAATACCTGATTCGACCTGATCAGTCGATAATTAAATCAGCTGAGTTTGCTACGGTTGTTGTTTACTTCAACCTGGTTATGATTCTTGCAAGTTCCACATTGTCCTAATTATCCAAAATTCATTTTTTATGGTACACTATTAACATGTCTTCTATCGCACATACAGGTGCTGAGGAGTGAGTGATTCAGTTAATTTTCAAAAGTTTTGTCGACTAATGCTTTCTGATTAAAAATGAATCTGTGTTCCAATATTATTGCTGTGCTTGTATCATGATGAGTTTGATTTTTTTTATATTGCTGTCAATCTTTTGAGTATGTAAGTTTTGTAATACCAGAGTTTTGGTAATATCTTTTACTTTCTTTGTAACAGATGAGCCTGTTGAATGTTAGTGCTAATGAACTCATGTGAATGAAACGACTAGAGAGAATTAGAACAGAGCTGTTGTTAGGCAAAGGTTCTTGACCAGTGATGGCCAAACCCATAGAAGGTGCGAGCCGCAAACAACAATTTTCAAAAGCATGGGAGCCGCATTGCCACAATTAGATACGAAAACAAGGTAGTGTGATCCAATTCTTTGCAAAATTTCATTAAATCTCTGCTGCTATTTTCATGGGGCCTATGATAAAAAAGACAAAGTTATTACTGTTGTATGGCATTTGTATGTTTCTGTTGATCTGTTAATCTGCTTAAAATTTTGCTTAAACTTTTGCGAGCCGCAGATTCTGCTAGAAGAGCCACATGCGGACGAGCCGTAGTTTGCCCCCACCTCCGTTCTGTAGACTATGTAGCATGACTCTTTGTTCACACCCTTGAGTTTGCCTTTAGTCTTTTCATGTGCTTTGCTTTGTCCTTCGGATTAGAATTTATGCTTGATTTGTTTTCATGTTCGATGAAGTGATCAACGAATACAGTATTTTGTGTGACCTTTATATGCTGGGCAATTGATCTGATTGACTTATGAAAGTCCTGCCACTGAACTTGTTTATATTGGAAGCTGGACTTGCAGCAGGTTTTACGGATTAATATTGCATTTTTGTATAGAAACGAATTCACTTAGATCTGTATTTAAACTGCATGTGAATGCCATTGTAGAAGATCTGCACTGTTACTGCTAGAGGTGTCATCGGGTACCTGGGAACCTGGGTAGTAAAATTTGGTACATGTACCGTCGTACCAGTGGAAACATAACTGTTGTGTTACATTCTTCTCCATTTGCTGCAACTAAGGATAGAATCATCAGTTGCAGGCTGCAGTGCCCAGAAGGGGAGTGTGACACCATTGTGTCATTCTCACCCTCGGGTCCCTGATAGAATAATTTCTTGTAGAGATAAGAGGTCACAACGGAGATTATGCTACTTCTGGTACTGTGAAAAAATAGGATGGGTACCCGGGCAGCGTTTTAAAAAAATCTACTGCTGTGTTCTTTCCAGTGTTCTGTTTTCCATATGGAGTCATTCCATTTGTGAATCATTCCACATAATAATGTGTTTTGATGAGCTTTTTATCTTTTTTAGTTTTGCTTTTTGGCCAAATTTGGTTGTTTCATTTCCTGGTCGCAATTACTTGTATTTCATATTGTTCTTTTGTAGCATCTACAATAAACTGCTAAGGTAGAACTTCGATATAACGGAATCAGTTATAAATAACGTACACACGTACCACAATGTATGGTCCTGTGTGATGCGCTACCACATTGGATGGTATTGGATATAGCATACCTCGGATATAATATACCTCGGATATAACATACTAAATTTTACAGAACCGCTAAGTATGTTATAACGAAGTTGTACTGTATTTGTTTACATCTCGGTTCTATAGTCAGTAGTGCATTTAGTTCCTTAGTAGTTCAAACATCGGTGTTGTCGATGATGGGATGGCATGACTTAAATGTAAAAAGATTCAATATGCTATTAATTTAACCATAGCAACGAGATAGCTACCTTATTGTTGCACTTGATTACTTGATTTGGTTATTAATGTTTGCAATTTAGTTATTGTTACTGGGTTTCACTGGGTTTATTGTAATTGGTGGTTTTGAGATGTTAGATGATGCAAACAGTGGTGTATGAAAAGTTACTTAGGACCGACTTCAGACATCAGATTTGTTTTGAACAATTAGCTGTAAATTCTTTCCATGGTTGGGTGAAATGTTTCTGCAAATGAAAGCTTTTTGGTTGATGTCTTTGCTTGAATTATTTAAAAAAATGAGAATTTTAACTACCGTTAGCAGATTGCATTGCTACATAAGTAATACTATCACACTCAGTGGCGGCTCCACCGGGGGGGCCAATGGGGGCCCGTGCCTCCCCCTATTGAGTTCCTGCCCCCCCCCGTGGCCCCCAGTTGGGACCCTATACTTAATGCTACATACATTAAACAACAAATGGTTGAATGATTGACCCCCATGATTAGAAGTTGCCACCCCAACGGCCCCCCCACTTGCCAAATCCTAGAGCCGCCGCTGATCACACTCATTATTGTCTCAATCAAGGGACAAATTAAACTGTGATATTTGAAAAAAATACATTCACTTGAGCTGACTATTTTAAGTGGATGAGAGTTGGGATAATAAATTCGGTGGCATTAGACATTGTGACAGTGTTTGTAGACTTTACTGATAATAGCATCTACAGTGTATATTGTGCACAATCTGATTTCTGAGAATTGGGCAATGCATTGAAATGTAATGAACAATTCATATAGTTCCCACTATATGCCACACTCACAAGGCACTGAGGATAAAATATTATTTGCAAAATATAAATTCGCTTTATAATTACTTTGTGGATTAAGTAACAGCCTTTTTAGACTGTTTAAACAGGCCAATTTGTAGTTAAACGGGTTTGCTGTCAACCTCTAGTTGCTGGGTTGTAAGATTATTAACATACAGTGTATTATCTTGAAAATATTAAATATATCTAATCATTGCTTATATATTGACTTATTATCCAATAGGATATAGCATTTATTATTTTTAAACCATTTTGATATGTGTGCTTGTGCTTAGTAAGTTCATTTATTATGTGATTGGTGTTTTACTCTGTAATTTGGCATAGAGAGTACACGGCATGTACTACTACTTATATTAGTCTACTGTTGTTTACTTTGTCAGATATATGAAGATTTGCCGAAGACTTTTCTATTTCACTGAGTTTTAAAATTATTCTTTTGTGAGTCCCATTTAGAGTGCTGCTATATACAAAGTCAGAAGATTTGTAGTCTTTTAAAATGATTATTTGACTAAACGTATACAAACTGAATGCTTTTACTGAATGTTACATGTCTATAAGTCGAGTCTCTTCTGTGTACACTACAAAAATTAAAAACTGCAGTTCAGATACTGTGTGTTAAAATTTTCTGTATCGCATTTAGTCTAATACAGTAGTTGTTTTCAAACTGGGGTCTGTGGTCCCATAGGGGACCACCAGGCGGTTTCAGGGGGGCCGTAAAGTGGTTACTTTCTCAAGATATCTCACCAACACCTCAGAACACAAAACACACTGATGGTGCTAAGAGTGTTGATTGCATTTGAATTTAAATTTGATGACTAAGATTTGCAATTTTCTGCTTAAATAATTGATTGACAAAACAAGTAGCCTATGTGTTAAATACAGTTAATTTAAAATTCAAATTTTATAAGGTCCACGAGTCATCACAAAAATCTCTAAGAGATCACCATGCAAGAAATCCTAAAAAGTTTGAGAAACTGCTGGTCTAGTAGAACCCCATACTCTACAATAATAGAGCTGCACTTCTAAATTGCATGCCAAGAATGTGGTCTTGTGATCAGCAATTCAAATTTTTTAAACTTTGTATATACTCCCCATGTTTCTGAACATGTTACCTTGCCTGCAAAAAGGTCTTTGCTTTACTGTGGAGAATCTATTGAGAAATTAGGTTAATATTTAGCTGAGCGCTACTTAAAACAACAGGATGCTCTTAATGAAACTATCGCTTGGAATGTGTTAGATCACAGATGAACATTTATGTCAATGATTCCATCATAGGCCTAAAATTTCAAAAAACTAATTCTTCGTTCATAAAATTTTTTGTGTGGCTCTCAGTCTATCCGCCACACACTGTTATCCAGATGCCCAGTCTGATATTCTGGATTTGGAATGCTATTGGTATTTGGTACTCTATTAATTAACTGATACTTCTGTGCAATAGAACAGCGGTTCCCAATCGGTGGTACACGTGCCCCTAGGCGTAAGCCCTAGGGGGTACGCGAGTTGTTGTTAAAGGGCATGCGAAGGATTGAAAAGAATCTGAAAAGAATAAATGGTCACCCAAATTTTTACCTAAAATGCAAAAATTGTGATGCCAGTAAAAACGGCAAACCTTTCTCATATCTTCTCAGTCATTACAAAATTTTTACGTCGTTAGGTGCATAAGGGTACTCGCGAAGTTCATTTGTTTGCTTGGAGGTACAATTATAAAAAGATTGGGAACCGTCGCAAAGTAAAGTGGCGCTATAAAAGTCGATATTTGTTATCATTATCTATTCTACTACAGCCAATATGGCGGTGAGAAATGCGTTTGGTGGAAACTCTCTTCAGTTGAGAGGATTTCGACCTAAAAATGCGTCGTTTTTCCATTCCAAACCTTCGTTTAGACCCTGGGCGAGTGTTGCTTCGTTCCCCAGAGCGAATAGAAACCCTGGACCGCAAATGAAAGCCCCGTGTACGGTTTTGTTGCTTGCGTGCATTAATCAAATAATAAACTTCTATGGTGCCGCGATTGTATTTATTTATTTATTTATTGACAATTTATATAGCGCACTAGACAAGGCTTTGGCCTACAACAAAAGCGCTTAACACAATTCATATCCAATATTAAATAAATGTGTCTTCAAATTTCTAATGAAAAGTCCAGCTGAGACTGCTCCAGTCACATTGTCTGGAAGAGAGTTGTCTGGAAGAGATTGTAGTCAAATCTAAGGCTATGAGAATTGGTAGACGTTATGCAATGGTTTGTGATCCATTATTGTTGAATGTTAATGCCCTGACTTATGAATTTGAGATATCTTGGGGTTGTAGTAAGAGGTAGATGGTCGTCGATTGAAGATACACTGTATCAATAACAGAGACCAGCGAGAAATTCCACGGAACTTTAATAACTTGTACAGCAATAACAAATCCTCACCCTCTGAGTTGAGGTGTATTGACTTACTCCAATCGTATTGTTTACCTATTATATTATATTATACTGAAGCCATTTGTCCGAACAAGAGCACTTTATACAATTTGGGTTGATTAATACAGCAAGATGCATGCAGGATCTTTGATGTTTGTAATAAAGTAACAATTGACTGTATTCATATGTTGTATGCTTGGATTGAATTAAATACATGATATTGTTAAGAAACATCAGCACTCTTTTACACTTTGGTTCTCTAAGAAAACCCTTTATTTTGTGAATTGTATGATAACAGAATGTGTAATTATTAGTTAGACTGATGTTTATCTTATGTTATCTGCGTTTGCAAATAAAGATGTCTATAGTGCGTAGGGCATCAGCCGATGGTGCACCAAATCCAATTCAAATTAAACAAAGGTCAATCCAGAAGATCAGTCAGATTGGCAGAGGTACTGTATAATCTAAGGGGTTAGGCTAAGCCAAACAGGTACGTTATAAGACGGGATCTGAACGATGATAATATGGCTGTTATATGAAGTAATGGTGGTATTGAATTCAAGCTAACTAACTAAATCAATAATAGTCATAAAACTTCTGAAGTGCCATTACAATAATACATTTAGCTTCAGAGTGAGAGTCGGAGTAAAAAAATCCATGTCCCTGGTAGTTTGTGGTTTATTATTTTGGCTGTTTAGTGTTGAATGCCTTATCAGTGAGAAAACAATTGTTTTGAGAACAGGTGTCATTTGCTCATATCTGCTTGTTTCAGCATTGATTCTAGCTATCTAATTCTGGATTCTCTGCAGTTGGTTGAGAATTGATTCGAAAATTACCGGTATAGTGAATTTCAATATTCCAGATGAGTAGATATCAAGGCCATTAGCTGTGGAGGAATGAGTGCCGTGGGAGTCATAAGGTGTTGTATTTTGTGCATGTCCCGAATGTTTTTGTGAGCTGAACAACAAACATAATTCATGTGCTTCAAGAATGAGAGCCTGCTGTCAAAAGATGTACCAAGATTGCATGCAGCCTGAGAAACCTGAATCAGTGAATTGAAAGACATGCTAACGTAATCTTCCTATCGGCAGAAATTCAGGTTTAAAGAATTTCTATAGCGCAGTATTCTTTATTGTTTTCAGGGCAATCAGTATTTTGCACGTTATGCGGAGTTACTCTGAATTCTGAGATCCAGTCTCAACAGCATTTTAATGGCAAGGCACATCTTAGCAGAGTTGAACTGTGTGGCGCTGGATCTCAATATGTTGACTCAGGTAACTAAGCCACATTTAGAAAGCTTGCACTAAATATTAACGAACGCTTTTGTGCTTGAGAGAATTACTGTACAGTAGAGGTAAGTTGGGCTACTGCACTGAGTACCGGGTCAGGACAACTGGGTAACGCCGATTGGGCCCCGGACAACTGAGCCCGCCAACTGGGTAACGGGACATCTGGGTAACGGGACATCTGGGCCCCGCACTATCGAACTCGACTTATGCCTAATAATAAATGAGGGTTGTTGTAGTCAAAATTCGGGTGGTCTGTCTTCTTTTAGCCTGTCGTCGGCTACAAATTGAGTACAAATTCTTAATGGGAAGAGGTGCTGTTTCTTTGATCGTAAATACAACCTATAGTTACTACAGGCTTATATGGACTTAAGATTAAGAAGCACTGAGCCTTCGCTGTATTCCTGCAGACATTTATGATGTTAAAGCATAAAACCGGCAAACCAAAATAGTCGTTGCCTATTCCATTCATCAACACCATTCTCTCTTTCTCTATTGTACGGGGCCCAGATGTCCCGTTACCCAGATGTCCTGTTACCCACATGTCCCGTTACCCAGTTGGCGGGCCCAGTTGTCCGGGGCCCAATCGGCGGTACCCAGTTGTCGCGGACCGACTGAGTACAGATTTGTTGGCAGACATTTTTTGCATGATGGAGATTGTCTGCAGAGAAAATCTGTATCTGGTGCTGCAGCTTTAGTCATAGTTTCAAGTAAAATGCAAGAGTCTGTGTCATTTATGAAATTCTAAGTAGGTTTTTGCACATGATCATGTGTGTAAGCATGACCATTGTTGCCTTGCATTGTTTGCCTTTAATTTTGCCACTGTAGATAAATTAAAAATTTGATTTGCTGTGAATCTCTAGTTCATGAAAAAAGTCATTCAAAACTAACTTTAGCCTTTAAAAATGCTTGGTACAGTTTTGTTTCATGGTATAACTATTTTATACATTTATAGTAATTGCCTTTTTTATGCACTGAATGATCTTTAAGACAGACAGGTTAGTAAAACTAATGCTATTAATTTTTTTTGTGGAGTTTAATGTGTTAATCATATTAGTTAATGCTCTTAATCTGGAGTTCTGATATCCCAATATTGTTTACTATATTTTGATCGTGTATTATATTTTTAATGGGTTTGATTTGTTATTTATTTAACTATTATATTTTCTGTGTGTTTTTTACATGTACCGTATTTTTGCGCACATTGTCCACACCTGCACCTGGTGTTTTTCTTTGTAAAAAATCATTTAGCTTGCGGGCAATATGCAAGAAAATACAGCACATATATACATTGTGTCCAGATAAAAAGGGGCCAACTCTATTTTCACTATAATTTTAAGAAAACTTGGCCAATTTCTATAAAATTTTGAAGATTTATGTGGGATTGAATTTGGAGTCATGTGATATAAAAAGCACACCCTTATGTAATATGTACCTGCCCTTATGTTATTTTTTTGATGTAATGTATGACATTACTGGACTATGGTGTCGGTGGCAGTATCGACATTGGCCTGTACTAATCTGTACTTCATGGATCATGGCATGAAAATCGGTGACCTTAAAGTAGTGCTAAAGGAGATGCTACTATCAGATATTCGCTTTGCTTCTGGCGATTGGTACATCTTCCAACAGGATGGTGCTATGGCACATCGTGCGCATGACACCGTTAAATTACTGCTCGTGGAGACTCCTGCCATCAGGGAAACTGGGGCCACCAAACTCACCAGATTTGAACCCAGTGTGGAGGTATTCTACATAAAAGGGTCTACCAGTCACACATTTCCAATCTTAAAGAACTGAAGTAGAGATTGGCGAGTGAGTAGGCAAAGCTCGATCACACTGCCATTGCCCCAGCAATTCTTCAGTGGCCGAGACATCTGAAATCATATGTAAATTCTGGTGGTGGACATTTTGAATATTCACTGTAACATTTTTCAGATAATGTCTGTATCTATCTGAAACCAATTTATTCCTGCTTTAAACAGCAAATTTTTATAGAATTTTTATAGAAGTTGGCCAAGTTCTCTTAAAGTTATAGGGAAAATAGAGTTGGTCCCCTTTTATCCGGACACAGTGTATATATGGTTTTTATATTGCCATTCCTTTTTTTGAAATGTCAGGTTCGGGCCAGTTTGCTGCCACACAGGCTGACACAGTAAAGAATCAAGTGCATCAGCATTTCAGGGGACAGTTGAGACCAACTAAACGAGCAGCAGAAGTCACACACTTCAACCCCAGACCAAAGATTCCAAGGCTACCGAATGCTGCAACACAGTACAGATGCACTCTGCCCTATTTGTCCAAAGAATTGCAGTACAAGACTCCTCTTGCAATGTTGTATGAATATAAGAATGGGTTGGTGATTAATGTATCCAACAGACAGGGTACATCTCATGATCCATTGTACACAGCATCTCTCCAATTGGATGGAAAGGTTTGAATTGCTTGTTCTTATGCAAGGACCAATACCTTGATATAACTATTGCATTGTTTGCTTGTACAGTATCAAGTAAATCCAATGTTTGATTTGTGAGATTTTGTGACAGTCTGACAGTAGAAGGGGCTGGTGGGGCAGTGGCCCTGGGCATCCACCAGTCCACCAGATGGGGTCATCCAAATTGACTCGACAACCTCTTTTTGCTCGTCAACATTTTTTTACATTAAAACCCTTTAAAATCATCAATTTGGTCCTGGGCGCCCACTCCAAATAAGGGCATCCAAAATGTCTTGGTGACCTTTTTTGTGCTTGTTGACACCTGACTCTGAGGTGACGGGGGTCATCCAAATTTACTTGGCCCTGGGCATCAACCACTCTTTGCACACCACTGAATTTAGACACCTACAGGCTGCATCCAGCCCTCTGGTGGGGTATAAAATTTTGATTTGTGCCTGTTCAAACCCTTCCCTCGCCTGAAAGTAGGAAGTTTTGGAGTGGGAGTATATTGTTAGTCGAACGACTCTGATATATGTTAAAATCAGCCACTGAGTAAACCACTTTTATCCTGTGACTTCTTACATTTGTTCTAACTTGGTTTGATGTGGCCAGTAGCTAAGTTGCACTTATTGCAGAGTGAAATCACTCGAGACTTCCTGGCATTTTTTGTGAATGTTCACTTGTATGTTGGACTTTTGTAAATTTCAGTCACTCAAAAATTTTTGTCCATGTTCATCATTATCAGGAACTGATTTAAGTGACCGTACTTAAATGATGTGATCAGGCGATGCCACTTTCAACTGAGAAGAATACGATCAGTCCGGTGCTATCTACCTGTATCCAGTGTGGTTCACTTGGTTCAGGCCTTGGTGCTAACGAGGATTGATTACTGCAATAGTGTGTTGTGGGGTCTCCCAGTCAATAAAGTGGATCGCCTGCAGTCTGTTCTTAATCAGTCGGCGAGGATTGTGTTCGGATGTCGTTGGTGCGAGCACGTAACTCCACTTCTCAGGGATCGTCTTCATTGGCTTCGAGTCCCTGAGCGGATTGTGTTCAAGAGATGCTGGCTGACATACAGAGTGCTGCATGACCCGTACTGTCTGGAGTATCTTGCCTCTCTTGTAAAGAGACCGCAGTGCAGTGATAGGAGATTGTCACTCCGTTCAAGTCATAGGGTCAAACTTCAGGTTCCTCCTCACTCCAAGACTACTAAGTTTGGAGAGAGATCCTTTACACGTGGCAACCCTATCTTGTGGAACTCTCTTCCTGATGACGTCACCACGGCTAATACTCCTGAGCACTTCATCAAAAGCTTAAAAACGCATCTGTTTGGGTTGGGGTATAGTTGAGATGTTAAAGCGCTTTTGTTGTGGGCCTCAGCCTTGTTACAGCGCTATAGAAATTGTCCAAGAATGAATGAATGAATGAATGAATGAATGAATGAATGACAAATTTTGCAGTACTGCTAGGATATGTTGTAAATTTTGTTAAGAATCGTATATGGAGACATTTAAGTTCCTATTTGTGGCAACTAGGGGCAAAGAGCACAGTGCCATTTAAATATGGAGCTGTTTTGCACCACCATAATAATGCACTGGACCTTTGTTCATATTGATTTAAAAATAAAATTGTAGGTCAGACTAGTTTCAGTGGTCGATCGTGCAGAGGCGTCATTTGGGGGGGGCTGGGGGGGCCGTGGCCCCCCCCAAGGAAATGAAAATATTAATTTATAATGTATTAATGTGCAACAAAAAACAAAAACAGGGACGTCATTTGCGTTTGGGGGGGGGGCAAAAAAGGTCAGCAACCCCTAAAGCCTTAAAGGAGTGCTTGATGTCGAGCAACCTGAAGAAGCAACTAACCGTAAAAAGGGCTGACAAGCAAAAAAAAGGTCGTCAACTTTTTTTGAAAATCGGCAAGTCGAAAAATAAAAATATTGAAAATTGAAAAAAATTGAAAAGAAAATTTTTTAAATTTTCTCCCCCAGAAAAGTGTGAAATGACGCCACTGCGATCGTGAGGATGGAGATCAAAGTTGAAGATTCCTTGAGTCTGATTTTAGCATATTCTGGTCATTCTGTAAAGGCACAAATGTAGATCACATGAATTTTAATTGTGCCCATTAATTTATGCACCACTGTGCACAGCACAATGCGAAAATGTTTTAAGTTTTAACATCTTCAGAGAAGGAAACATTTGCTGAAGTCTGAAATCAATAATCCGAGAAATGCTAAAGTGCAGTGATAAACAGTGAGCGCTTCTGAGTGCTAGTTCAGAAGAGGTGCTATATAAATGCTTTATTACATTGCATTACAGTATCTCTCTGTATGTAGTGATGCTTATCATGGTGGACAAATTTGGCTGATATTGTTCCTAGACATTATGAAACTTCCTAATAATAAAAGACCCACCAGTGACATATGAAATAATTTTTAACATTTATATACTCTGCAGTGTTTTGACTTGGGATTAGTTAATAAGCAATTATTTGTATTATTAGTATTATTTCTAGACAATTTCTCCAGCGCAGTAAACAAGGCTAAGGCCTACGACAAAAACGCTTTGACATAATTCTATCAGTAAAATCTGATATTAAATAGGTGTGTTTTTAAGTTCCTAAGAAAGGATTCCGCAGAGACAGCTTCTGACACAACGTCAGGTAACGAGTTCCAAAGTAATGGATTCCCTTTGGAAAATGACCTTTTTCCAAGCGGAGGTCTTTGACGGAGGAGAGACAAGCAGTAGGACTCGACGACTCGACCGAAGCTTCATTCTCGACTCATTTGACGTCGTTTGCTGCACCAGCACACTCAGATATTCTGGGCAGTGTGGGTCATAAAGGGCTCGGAAAGTGAGCCAACAACGCTTGTAAACAATACACTGTTGTACACGTAACCAGTATATATTATGTATATTATTGTATGTATTATATTATTGTATGTAGTGTATATTATTGATTTTATCTAGACATTCCGTGCCAATGGAAATAGCAAGCGAAGAGCACAGCAACTATTGGCTGAGGTTGTGATATCACAAATGGAACATGGGATAGAGCAGATGTTGGAGAAACGTGCGGCTGTGAAGCAATCTATCCAGAATATGAATGAAAATGGAGAACAGCCTTCAATATATGACCAGAAGCCGATACAGATATCGACTCCATCCAATGCAGCTGTTCACAGCAATTATGAACATTTTGATTTTACTTCTAATGATGACCTGTACTGTAGTGCAGCATTCAATGCGTTTGATTCTACCACCACTGATAGTCCTACATCCAATGCAAAAGTTGGATCTGGTATCACCACACATTCTGAACAGTCTTCAGGTGCGGACGAAAAATTGAAACAAGCATCAGCTCCATTAAATGTAGCTGCATCTGAATCTACTACTGCTATTTCTGCATCTAATTCAAAAGTTGTATCTAGTGGTATCTCTCAGCCTCAGGCAGATTTCACAATGTTTGGACCTGGTGATGACAATGCTGACAGCTACAGAACACTGTCAGCACCTGAAAAGGTCAAGCTTGCCTCTGCCAACATCATTGCTTCGGCGTCTGATGTGAAGCCAGATCCTAAAAGCATCATTGCTGAAGATACTATCGCTGCATCTGGTAGTAAAATCTTGATTCCCGCTAAAAAAGATCAGCAGAAGACTGCATTCGCGACGTTGAAGTTCCTTCGACCTGGCTTGAAGTGGATGGTGAAATGTCAGTCTGCTGAGTCACCTTCAGAAGAGTTTGGCGTGGACCTGTATGTCGATGGAGAAACTTTTGCGGGATGCTCGAATGTGAAACTTTTAGCAAGGCAATATGCCGCTGAGGCTGCCCTCATCAAACTGTTTTCCTTGGAATTTGAACGTGGTCTCGGTATGAATAATGAATGATTTTTTTTAACTTTGTGTTTTATACAGAAATGGCAATGTAAATGTGCAATAATGCAGTTTTTTTAAACCTTACATGACCGAGAAATTCTTGTGCAGCATTTGAAACCTTTAGGATTATAGAGGAAGCATCAACTTTTTACAAATTCGTTTTACAAGTGGGTTTGTCTAAAAAAATTTATCCGATAGCTGGTAAATTTAGTTAATCAAGGTGGTTTCATAAGGGTTGGAGCATGTCATGTTTACATTTTCTAGACATGCTAACGAATTTAAGGAAGTTATAATTACTCATTGCTCTTGTGTTTTCTCAAAGACTGTACTGTATGTATGAATTGTAGATGGAATGCCATTGTTCAAAGGAAGCTTCGATGAAATAGCTCATTTAATTGAAACGAAGGAGGACGATTCTTCTCTGGATATTGATGGAAAAAATCCAATAAGCTTACTACACGAACTATTCAATAATGAGGTTGTGTTTCAGTTTCATTCGCGAGAAGCTTCAGAGTGGGGTCCTCAGCATTGCTGCACTGTGTCCGTCGCTGGTATGAGTGTTGAAGGTCTTGACACAGTGAAAAAGACCGCCAAGAAACGTGCGGCATTTGCAGCAGTTTCCGCGCTCAAAGCAAGCGGATTGTACGACCGGAAAGTTGCCGCGGCTGAAGCACGTCATGCTTCAATGCCTGTTCAGCAGCCGATGATGAAATACGGTTCTGTATTGTCGCGGATCGTCGAAGTTAAATCAAAAGGTGGAACCCCTCTGCTGCCCACTCCCGATGTTCCGCCAATCAGCATTCATCCCGTGACCAAGTTTCCCCCTCGACCTGAAACGCAGAACGCGAAAGGCAGGGGCTATGCCATCGCAGGCCGTACTGGCGGCAAGTCATTTCTCGGTAGAGGAATGCAAACGAAACCTGTGCAAGCCAATGCTGCACAGAATGCCTTACGGGGAAGAGGGCGAGGAAGAGGTGCGCAGAATGCCCTACAAGGAAGAGGGCGAGGAAGAGGTGCGCAGAATGCCCTACAAGGAAGAGGGCGAGGAAGAGGTGCACAGAATGCCTTTCGAGGAAGAGGAAGAGGTGGTACCTTAAGAGGAAATAAGACCGGGAATAATGTTCCTCATGTGAACAGTAGCTTTTGTGACTCTGTACCTCAGAAAGTGGCTAGTTTAATGAATTCGGTACAAAGTCCAGTAGCGCATAGTACGCTACCTGTGAGAGGTCAAGGTAGAGGTAGGGCAGCAAGTGGAATTGAAAGAGGAAATGGCATTCTAAATGTCAGTGGTAACAATTTTGACACTGGTAATATTGAAATCGGTGCATTTGGTCGTGGCATTCCTCATCCTCGTGGACAGGTCAGGCCGACGACTTCTAGGATCACTTTTGTGGGCAGCCGTGGGAGGGCTGTACCAGGAATAAGAAACAATATTAATTCTCGACTGCTGGCCATGAGTTGTGATGCGAAGAATGCAGTATCAAGAGTTTCTGATTTTGACCCGGCAGTTAACGAAAATGGATATGAATTTTCATCATTTGGCTCTTCTTTCAACGCTGATGATCCCTATGGTTCACCAGCTATGCATTATTCCTTCAGTGGTCCACCTTGTCACATTTCCTCTGTGCCCGGACCCAGACTGGAACGTGGTGGCTTTAGCAGAGCGCATGTCAGAGGTCCAGGATGGGGAAGGGGATTTCGCTTCAACGCTGCTTTTATTGACTAGTCGACGTCAGTTTCTGTCTCACGTTTCCAAATACAGTATGTGTGCCATTTAGAATAAAAAAAGAGACCTGTAATGAGATGCCTGCCTTCATGCAATGAGATGCACATCCTCATGTAATGAGGACCAATGCGAAGACCTATTCAAAGCAAGAAATCAAGGACAGAAATGTTAACGGGTCATTTGTGGACGATCCTACCAATTCGTGCACCAATTACATGTACAGTGGGGGATAGTGGTGAAGAATATGTAGAATTGCGGGTACGAACTCATTTGTGTATGATTTCTAAGGTGACCCTTATGCAGCTTTATTTGATGGTGAAGGATTTTACACCGTTAAACGGTGATAACATAAAATTCTGTTGCAGTTTTTATGTTTTCACTTGAACATCATATGCAGTAAATATGATGAGACTTGCGACAATTGAATTCTTGACATTGTACTGCTTATTAATCAATGTAAGATTTATAAAGGTTACTGCAACATTACATGTGATGTTTACATTGAACATAGGCCTAATTAGTGCATACAAAAGAAGGTTAGGCCTATGTACATTTTGAGCAGTTCAGATTTAATGAAAGTTAGACTGACTCGATGTTTTTAAATGGTCATGATGTTTCATATGAAGTATATAAGTATAATCTTAATACCATCTAGACAGAAAACTACATGATATTCTGATTATTGTGCAATTGTAAATTTTGTTTAAAATATATTCAAGCATTAGTATTTGGGGTCTGTAAGATCGGTTGAGTTAATTGAAGTTGGTTGGTTTAATATACTATATCAGGGGTGGCCAAACCCATAGAAGGTGCAAGCTGCAAATGACGATTTTCAAAAGCTTGGGAGCCGCATTGCCACAATTAGACACGAAAACGAGGTTGCATGATACAATTCTTTGCAAAATTTTTCATTAAATCTCTACTGATATTTTATGGAACCTGTGACAAAATTGGCAAACGCAAAGTTATTGCTGTTTTATGGCAACTGTGCTTCTGTTAATCTGATCAACAAAATTTTTTTAAACTTTTCGCCAGATTCTGCTACAAGTAAAAGAGACTGCCGTAATATGCAATTATCCCTCCGAAATAGAGGGGGTCCAAAATTATGAATGGTATACTTTTAAAAAGTTAATCTATCACCCAATGGTGATGGCATGATTATGACCCTGCTGAAGATGTGTTTTGGAAACAGAAGGAGCATCTAAGAAAGAATCTTAGGATTAGCAACAAAGGGGCTGCCCATTAATTATGTCAAAAAATTTTGGCCAATTTTTGACCCCCTCTCCCCCTTGTCAACAACTGTCAACTTTCGGTTAACCCCTCCATAATTACGTCAAAAACTTTTGCCCCCCTCAGATCAATGACAGGTCCCAATAACAAGGTTAATATTTTTTGTGATGATGACCATTTTTTCCTTTTTCGCTCGTCGAGTGTCAAAATGTGATGGTTATGACCTTTTTCCCATGCTTTTCCCATTGTAATAAGTAGTATTCCATGAAATTTTCTTGTTTTTGATTATTTGTAAAAAGTGAAATTGTTGACGTCAACTCTTGACTCCCTCCCCCGTCAACAACTGTCAAACTTTTTCAAACCCCTCCCCCCTAAATTGTTGACGTAGCCTAATTAATGGACAGCCCCAAAGAAAATGATATTGAGATATTATGTAATATCCGTGTTTATGTAGAATATGTACCAGTGTGAATGCTGGACAATAACAAAATTATTCAGAAGAAAATAGAAGCATTTGAAATGTGTTGCTGCAGAAGAGTCCTGAAAATTATTTTGAAGAAATACTGACGAGAGTGGGAGACAGAGCTAAACCTGGTGAAATAGATTGCCACAGGAAAACACAATACGCTGGACATCTAATGAGAGGCTCATGTTCAGAACAAGAAGCGAATATCTTGGAAGGGAAAGGAGCAAAATGGCGACCTCGAAGAACTTTGTCAGGAGGACATTAAAGACTGGATGAGCATTGAAATTTGAAAACTACGGAAGACTGAAAACAATTGCTGAGGACAGAAATGTGGCGACACCTTGTGACTACCCACCTTCGATTCGAAGATGGCACATGATGAATTGCGCGTACAGTATATGGCCTACGGCAGCGGTTCTCAACCTTTATAGTGCCGCGACCCTTTTAATTATATTTCCCATGATGTGGCGACCCCCAACTGAAAAATTATTTTCGTTCATAATGTAAACTGCTAAAAAAGAATAATTAAAATGTTCGAAATCATTATTATTCAATTGTCTCCAATGTCTATCCTCGAATGACAATTAGGCCTATTGTAAAACAACTAGTAACTACCAATGAGTAAATTTTGTGCAATAACAATAAAAGAGACAACCTTACATTTCTGAAGGTCTCGGGTGACCCCTGGAAAATCGTCATTCGACCCCCGTGGGGGTCGCGACCCACAGGTTGAGAACCGCTGGCCTACGGTGTAAGTTTACTGTGTAGTGTGCATTGAGCGGATCTTAAGGCCCATCTACAGTGCGCATGATGCGCACGACTAGAGCCTAATACTACCTTCCTCGGTTCGTTGTATTTGCTTGATGGAAATTCTTATCTGCGCAAATGCTCAACCTGAATACCGGACTTAACGAGAAAACTATTGTTAAATCTGACGGTAAATTCTTGTCATAGCCTATTCGTTTTCACACAGTAAAAAAACTTAAATCGTGTTTGCTTTTATTTGGCATTTAGGCCTATTGGACCGAGGCAGCATTGAACTGTTTAAAACAATCGATAGACTAACGCTATTTAGATATGTTGAAGGTTTTGGAATCAGTTCAAATTGATTAAGAGTGCTCAGAAGCTAGGCCTACGTTTGGTCAGTTCTCTTGTATTGAGAAGAGACAGTGGCGTAACGTGGGGGGGGGCGGGGGGCACTTTGTTGACTGCCCCCCGGGCCCCGGGCTGGGGGGCCCCCAAAGAGGGGTCTAAGCTAGGGTTAGGTTAGGGTTAACCCTAATAATCCTAGAAATGAACGTGCTGACGACCTTATTTCTTTTTTTTGCTCGTCAGGATAAAAAAGGAGGTGATGACGTTTTTTTTTGCTCGTCAGCACGAAACTTTGGAACTTTGGGGCCCCCGTGGCAAAGATGCTCCCCGGGCCCCCAAAAGTCACGCTACGCCACTGAGAAGATGAGAAGAGACATGGACCAAGGCCATGCAGAAGAAATTGGAAGTAGAGCTGTACCGATTGCACATTTTGCCGATTGTTCCGATTACCGATTGTTCCGATTGTCAGACAACCGATTGTCTTGCCGATACCGATTGTCTGTCTAAATCTCCAAATCGGGTATTTTAATGATCATGCACTCAAATAATATACCATAAAGGTGCAGCGTAAAAGTACATGTCTTCAGACTTCGACATGCAGGTGCAATTCGAGATCTGCCAAGAGACTCAATGCAGAATGTGTGTTTAATCATTAATGAATATGATTTTGTCATTAATACTGTCTTATTATGTCAAATTTTAGATGTCTATATTCACATTGTAATCTACAATTTTATATCTGAAATTGTGATTATGAAAGTATTCATTCATTAAAATTTAAAACACAAGTGGTAGTCAGATAGAAGTAGGCCCTAACTTATTTTGTACAAACTCCGATAGCCAGTTTCTTCTTTTTTTATCGATTCTTTTTGAAAGTTTGTGTATGCATCTACGTGCTTGCTTCTCAAGTGCTGAACCAAATTTGATATATTAAAGCCTTTGGTTTCATGACCACTTCGAGAGAAAGTTGATTTGCAAAGTTTGCAAATGGCTTTACAGCTGTTCAGCGGACTTATAGTGAAATAAATCCAAATGCAGCTCGTCTGTTGTTTCGACATTTGTATTTTTGCGCAGATATTTTATTTATTATTTGAGTCAAATATATGTAACGTATATCCTATTTAAGCTGTTATATAACTGTATGCATTAATGTATAAACTGAAATTCGTATTAGACCGGTCGACAACATGCGAGTTTTGAAATCAAACTGGCAGCCCCATCCACTGTCACGTAAGCCCATCTTGATTGACGTACGTCTCCGCCAGAAAGACTCTAATGTTGAAACTTTAAACGTCGACACGGGCAGTTAGCTTTTGAGACTAGTAGGTTGTAACAAGCGAAGCTACGCTAACATTCAAATCATCTAATGCATCTGAGTAATTTCGACGAAGTTAGATAAGATCATCGGACCTAATCGTCTCCGACCGAGGGTGAAGAGATGCCGACGAAGTCAGATCGGACGCTAATCGTCTCTGAGTCTCCGACCGATGGTTAACAGGTGGCATATCTGACAATCTGGTCTGACATTAACTGCCCCCGACCGACTATCGAATGAAGGATTCAAGATAAGGCGGCCCTCCCTCGTCCCTCCCTCCATCGACAGTTCTACGAGCTCACAGCCGCCACCGACCCCCAGATGGCGCTAGCACCCCCTCCCCAAAGGAAGCGACCAAGGAGTCTAGACTCCCAGAGGGCGACACTCACCAGTCACCACTCACTCGGGCCTACGGCACCCAAAAAATAATCGGTTCCCCATAACCGATTGTTCCGATTACCCTAATAATCGGCCCGAATACGAATATTAACGATTAATCGGTATCGGTGCCGGATTGGCTCCTGATTACCGATTGTTCCGATTGTCTTCATAATCGGCCCGATTGTGAATGTTCCCGATTAATCGGTACAGCTCTAATTGGAAGCAACAGAAATGTGGTTTTTACGAAGAATGTTGGCATTTCAATGCATACGTAGATGGAAAAGAAAGCCAATGTGAAGAGATCTTAAATGAAATTGGAATAAAAAGAAGTCTGATGGTAACCATCAAAAAGGCAGCTTTCTTTCTTTGGACACATAGGCCTAAATGAGGAAGGAAGGCATGGAGCATTTGGCAATAACCGGACAGTGGGGGGGAGAAAGAGAGGAAGGCAGAGAAACACGGTTCAAACACCCATGCAGACTGCCTAAGAGAAGGCATTGAGGGAGTAATGAACAACATCGAATTAATAAGATCGGATGTCAAGATCGAACAAAGTGGAAATCCATGGTCGCCAACGTAGAAATACACAGCACCTGAAGAAGTTAAAATTGACACTTCTACTAGGCCTATGGTATTTACCAATAGCCATTAATTCTTTAGTTGCCATTCTAAAAATTTAAATTGTCTACATCTGGATTGCTTGCATTCAACTGCATGGAAACTAAGAGAATACAGGGTGACCCAATAAAAAGGTAGGCTACCGTCATGTAGGCCTATATGAGAACTAAAGTTAGGCTAGTACAGACTAGACCTGTGCGCCGACGCTCTGAGGGTCGGCGGCGGCGTGTGACCACTTTATCACCGGCGGCGGCGGCGCGCCGAACCAATTTTATCGGCGGCGTCGGTGGCGTACAAACGGTTAATAGCCTACAGTCCAATACGTGTGACTACAAAGGACACCATATGACATCGTCGTTTTTGTTCAATCCTCATGGTTTTTTGTCACCCGGTTCATTTGAAAACAATGTTACAAACTTATAATACTAGTAAAAATAAAATTATACAGTTTAAGAAACATTTTATCAACAGAGCCGTAGCTAGAGTATTCAGTGCTCGGGGCAAGGTACAAATTTTGCGCCCCTAAATTCCGGTGATGACCTTCTTATGCTTATCTGAGCTTTCACGACATAGCAATCTATAGCCTCTAGCAGCCCCAAAACCGGTGATGACCTTTTTTTACTTATCTGTATTTTCTGTATTTTACGCCGCAAAAAGTGGATAGTGGTGGTATAAAAACTTTAAAAATAGTGTCCAAAATGTACCCCCCCCCACTAAGACGGCGCCCGACGCAGCTTGTCCCGCCCCCTAGCTACGGTTCTGTTTATCAAATTATATTGCTTCATTATATATCCCAAATTGACCATAAATGAAAACTTTTTAAAAGTTTATGTGCCAACTTAGAAAAAAAGCACTGCCGACATCAGACTAAGAAGATTAATTTTAAACTAAACTAAGAGGATTTAAACAACACACGCTCTCAGTTAGGCCTATGATGCATAGGTTCACTGCTCGTTAATTTAGTTAACTGCATGTGCACAGTTAATTTTAGCATCACTTTAGCATCTTTTTAGGTCTTTGCGTAATTTTCATCGAAAACGCTTTTCTTTTCCGTGGCCATTTTGCAGAATGCAAACAATACAGGACGTCATTCGATAGACGAACGAAGCGAAGTAAATGAGTAACGTGTGTTTTGAGTTAGCTAGTGTTGCCTATATGGTGAAGACATTTTTATCCACTTATTACAACAGTGTTGGTCTACTCTGGTTACATGAAAGAAATAATTTCACCATAGGGACGCCACCGTCACGCCGATGTTCTCTCGGCGGCGGCGGCGGCGGCGGCGGCGCGCCGATCCTATATTACCGGCGGGGTCATGAAAACGTCGGCGGCGCACAGATCTAGTACAGACACGCGATTGAACAACTGAACTTACCATAAGCCTATAATATGGTTGGGCTATTCAATTATATTTTATTCAGGGGAAGAAATTTCGAGAATGGAGATTGTCGCGGGGCCAGATGTTCGAGCGTCAGCTTGGAGGGATCATTAAAACAATACAACTTAAGACATTTTCATGCGAAAGTGTTAATAAACAGAAAACTTGTACCCTCTTTGATCCATCACATTGATTTACAGTATTTGCGAATTGCGTGGCGTGGCTTGGGACACACTGTCTGACTTGAAAAAGGTCCAGAACGTGTGGATAGAGGCACAGTGTGTGTGTGTGTGTGTGTGAATTCCTTCTCAATGAAATCAGATAAATAGACAGACAGACAGAGGCGTAGCGAGGGTATACTATATCCGGCGCCCCGGGGCAAGGTGGACTATACTGAAGAGCAAAAAAGGGTCATCACTCGCGTACATTCGGCGCCCCTCAACTCTCTACGGTGCCCCTCTCCTATGGTCCTGACGAGCAAAAAAGGTCGTCGCAATTGCTTCTTCTTATTTATTCTTTATCCAAAAACCCGATTTTGGCGTCCCCTCACCTTGGCGCCCCGGAGCATATGCCCCCTGCCCCCTCGCTACGCCTCTGCAGACAGACAAACGGACAGATAGATAGATAGATAGACGACGACGACGACGACGATGGGATGATAACAACGACGACGATACTGATGATGCCAATTCTGTACCAGATTGTTAGATTTTTGCATTTTTTAATTTCGTTTGTTTTATTTTCAGATGGTAGGCCTACACGAGATGGAAATCCTTCCTAGAATTTTCAGCCGCCAGCAATCTGGCCAACTACTTTGACCGCTAATTTTTCAACAATAATGACGATTAATTTATTACTGAATTTAGTACTTTCCTGTCTGAAGCGACCATCGACTGATACCATTAGATAAGATCGAATAAGAATAATCTGGTGATGTGATGAAGCCGCCCACTAAACTAAAGCCTAACGAAAGTAAGCTGGCACAAGCATACTTCCATGCAATGGCGCAATAGGCAGCTAACTTTTAGGTCTAGTACCAAGTTGAATAAAACAACAATCGTAATCAATCGGCATCCGTGTGTAGCATATTGGACACCCGACATACAGGGGCGTAGCGACAGGGGAATAGCGGTATTACAGCGCAGAGTGGTAACAACGTTGGATGGTGGAGCAGGAGGTCGCGGGTTCGAGTCCCGCAGAAGCCATAAAGGTCGACTCGGCTTTTTTCGTGATTGTAAAATGAGGAGCAATGGCAACATTGCGAAGGTAACTATAGGATCGGCGGAATGACTGGCCACCGTCCGCTGATAAATGGCTTAGCCACCTATGGGCTGATGGTCATGAAACCGATCAGCACCGGCACCTACGGGCACAGAGCCTACAGATGAACTTTACCTTTTACTCACCAAAATCAGTATATAATCAGTAAATATAAACAGTATAATTATATATAACATGTATAAACAGTAGGCCTATTTATAACGTATAACATATACATGTATAATAATATATACATATACATGCATTATATATATATATATATATATATATATATATATATATATATATATGTTATAACTGAGCATGATTTAAAGTGGCTTAAGATACATTATTGCCTGTGTGAAAGCGACTGGGGGCGCAAGCAAACGGGGCTTGAACCCGCTCCGTCAGCCTGGCGCTCCAGCACATGACACACTCTGCCATCTTCCGCCCCCAATATCCAGTAGCGTGTAGAGGGGGGCGGGGGGGGGGCGGTGGCCCCGGGCGAAGACCCAGGGGGGCGTAAAAATTGAGCCGATGACCTTTTTTTTGCTCAGTGGGCATACTCTCTGGACAATTTGACCCCGGGCGTCGGCCACTCTCTACACGCCACTGCCAATATCTAATATATCCAATATATGTAACAATAATTTATTACAATATATACCCCTCTCCAAAAATTTATAACCCCTCAAATCAAAATCCTGGCCACGCCCCTGCATGCTGACATTCGAATGTCCTCTGACATCGATCCCGATCGCGCAGAGAAACATCAAACCGGTCTCAACCAGAAATAATCCGCCATTCTATTGTTCCGTACTTAGGCACACAAGTCAAATCAGCCGTCAACCTTTTCTGCCTGCACATTGCGCAACAACACTTCCTATACATTGCGACGAATATGACACTAACGAATCCATCTGCGTCGAAGTGTCAGTTGTAACTGAGTCGACGGAGGACGCTGTCTGCCACATTGGATCAGCGTTACGATCATTGTCAGTGAATCTAGGCATTGGGGAGGGGTGGGGGTGGGGGTCTGAATTCGAGTCGGTTCTCACGTATCGTAAATCCTCTCTTCCCCCTCCCGCCGCCCGCCTTTGAAATAAAACGCAGGTCTAGCAATTAACGGAGATCTGAGTGTCGCTGCTACGCAATTTCTATCGGACCGCCCGCGAAGGGCGGATGGCCTTGCGCGGAGTTGCACAGCACTCGATGCCTACACCTTCGAAGGTCTATTTTCCCGGGGGAATCTTTCATTTAACTTCGATTTCAGAGGTCGTTCCCGGCGTCTCCCCTGGAGTCGGGCGAAAATAAACTGCGCTGCTTTCCGACTGTGGGACGCCCTAATAATAATAGAAGCCCTTGGTAAACAAAGTTGTTGACGAAGAAGAAGAAGAGGAAGAAGAAGAAGAAGAAGAAGAAGAAGAATAAGAAGAAGAGGAAGAAGAAGAAGAGGAAGAAGAAGAAGAGGAGGAGGAGGAGGATTCAGGAAGTAGACCCTAAACTTAATATAGGCCAAACAGACTTACGGTTATTGAGAGGCGGAATGTTTTGGCGTCACGGTAGTTACCTACCCTAGAGTCCAGTGGCGATTGTAGGACATTCTCCCCTGGACATAAACCCCCCGGATATTATTCCCCTCCCCGGTACACCCTTTGAAATGACAATGCCGAACATAATACACCCTTTGTTTACTCTATGGACTTTGACTATAATCATTACCCACACCATAAACCAGACACGAAACACTAACCCTAAACGGTACTTACGGCAGCCATGGCATCAGATAACCGATAAGTATCTTTTTAAAATTAAGATCTATGATATTGATTTACATCGTTCATTACTTCTTTGCCGGGGGATATGTCCGGGAGGGATAATGTCCGGAGGAAGGATAATGTCCAGGGGAGAATGTTCGTATACCCCAGTGGCGTAGCCAGCTTATGCAAAGTGGGGTTGTTAACTGGAGGCACTATGCAACTGAACACAAAAGCCGCGGCCAACCCCCAACCCCACTACCCCTCCTTCAACAAAAAGTCAACGGATCTACATAAAATGTAGATCCGTTTTTGAACAACCCCAAACAACCCCGTGGCTATACCACTGCTAGAGTCCCTACCTTTGTCGCGCGTCACCGGTTCTTTGATACGGTGAAAGGAGCTGGATTCGTGGAAGGAGGAGGAGGATGCATGGAAAACTCCATAGCAAGAAGTTTGAATTCTAGTTTGAATTAATGCAAATCATTCAAACGCTGCTGTAGCGAAGTTCAAAACATAGAAGCCCTTAATTAAGCAAAGCCTTTATTGGCCATTAAATACAACAGAAGAATTTTCACGCTGCATTAACATACTAACTAGATCCCGACAAATATCAAGTACTGTTATTCCGGCAGAGGCGGCGCAGAAGGGGTGGGTCCGCGAGTCCGGACCCACCCAGCCTCGGGCAAGGGCACCCGAGCAAATCGTGCAAATCCTTAGAGATTTTGTTTGGAGAGGGGTAGTCTGAGCTGGGTCCTGGTTGTGCTAAGTGGGATCATATTACGAGATTGTATTAGACTCACCCACCCAAAAAAACCAGCGCCGCCCCTGCAGGCCCGCCGCAAGTGGGGGTGCAGCTGCACCCCCTGGAAAAATGTTGGGGGTGCAGTGCACCCCTGGAAAGAAGATGGGCTGCACCCCATCTGCACCCCCTCTGCACCCCCTTTCAGCTAAAATTCGTCAAAAAATTGCCAAAATTTGCTAAAACTGGCCCAAAAATTGCCAAAATTTGCTAACATTGGTCCAAAATTGCCAACATTTGCAAAAATTGTGCAAAAAATCGCCAAAAATTTGCTAAAATTAGCCAAAATTGCTAAAATTGGCCATAAAATTGTCAAAATTTGCCGAAAATTTGCAAACAATTATCTTGCCCCAAAGAAAAGTGCGAAATGATGCTACTGCTTTTATCTGGAGAAAATCTGCATTCTGCACCCCCTGATGAAAATTCGTTCCGGCGGGCCTGCGCCCCTGTATTCCGGATTGGAATTTGAAGGTGTAATAGTCTACTTAACTTCTTCAGAACACTAATAGGCCTACAACCAATTTAGGAATTCGGATTATGTTAGCATGCTACAGGAACTTGCATTGGTGGTGCCAGGGTTCCATGATGATTGTAGGACATTCTCCCCTGGACATAATTCCCCCGGACATTATCTCCCCCGATACACCCTTTGAAATGGCACAGCCAGACATAATCCCCCTTTGTTTTCTCTATGGACCTTGACTATAATCATTACCCACACCATAAACCAGACACTAAACACTAACCCTAAACGATACTGACGGCAGCCATGGCATCAGATAACCGATAAGTACCTTTTAAAATTAAGATCTATTACTTCTTTGCCGGGGGGGAATATGTCCGGGGATAATGTCCGGGGGAGAATAATGTCCGGGGGGATTATGTCCAGGGGAGAATGTCCGTATACCTCCATGATAGGCGTTCCGTCAAGATATACACGCACATCAACTCTTAGCCCGGCTAGGATTTTGGCGGAGCGCTCTCAGCATTCCTATCCTATTCCTATTGGGGATCTGGGACGGAGATCAGCTGCAAATGGCTTTTGCGCAATCCCACTTTCAACACTTTAACACTTTAATTATTACTACAGTGGTTTTCACATAGGCCTACTTAGCCTCCTAAACCACTTTAAATCACATACTACTACTACCACTACTACTACTACTACTACTACTACTACTACTACTACTACTACTACTACTACTACTACTAATAATAATAATAATAATAATAATAATAATAATAATAATAATAACTAATTATTATTATTATTATTATTATTATCGAGTGACCAAAAGCTGTAATAAAACTAATTAATTCTTTCGACAGTCTCTCCCCACCCCACCTCCACCCTGATTCGTCTTCAATGCTCCGAGCCCCATTGTTTACTCGTGGATATATTATCCCTAGGTGATTCATTTTCATCAATAGACTCTACCCGAAGAACTTGGCTCGTTTCTTCCTTTTACGCATTTCCTCCTCCTCCTCCTCCTCCTCCTCCTCCTCCTCCTTCTCTTACTCCTCCTTCTCCTTTGAACTCTTTCCCCGTGTCGGAGATCAGGCTGTCTCCGTTGCTGAATTTTCTATTTGTTAGCGGAACAACCGAAAACGTTCATTTGACGATCATATTCAAGATTCAAAGTTTGTCGACGCCGGAAACTTCGGATTCTTATAATAACTACAGCTCCGTCGACGCGATGAATACATGATCTGCATACGACCCAAAGCCGTACGTAACCTCCGGCGGAGAAGGAGAAGGGATTTTAAACTCCAAGGCAGGGAAGAAGGTCCCAAGACAGCGAAACAGAATCGAGGCCAGTCTGATGTGAATAGCGTTGTTTACGAGAACTGATGAAAGGCTTGGCTTGGTATATAGGCCTACGACACGTCGTCCAAGATGAGTATCCGTCCGACATATATTGATTTCGAGTTCTTTGACGTTGAAACATGTGATGTGGTTGAAGCAGGTAACTGAGTAAAGGTAACTCGGAGAAGCGGAATAATTATTTCAGTCAATACTTTTCAAGGTAACATACAGCGTAAATCCAATGCAGTCAGATCTGATTATGTTGGGCCTCTAAGTCTATGCTTATCGGTTATCTGATGCCATTCGAATTTCCAGGGTTAAGATTAGGTTAACCCTAACCCTAACCCACAACTTTCTTCAAAGGATATAGGACGGAAGCCATGGCATCAGATCACCGATAAGTAGCGATAACTTAGCAGCGTCTGGAAAGCTATCGACGACAATGTTTGTCTGTAAATTAAGAATTTCCCCCAGCCTTTTAGACCGACTGTTTTAAAAGTGAGATTGTTTATTATAATTATTATATACCAGTTGTGAGAGTATTGCATAACTCATATAAAACGCAATAACAATTCATTTCGTGCACGACAATTATCTCAAACAATGTATGCCTATATTATAAACTTATTTTATACAAATTCGTGAAATAAATACCATGTGAAAATTTACCCATTAGCGTTAAGATAAGCGTGGAATTGTTTAGAGATTAG
Organism: Metaphire vulgaris; assembly: GCA_018105865.1. Classification (NCBI taxonomy): domain Eukaryota; kingdom Metazoa; phylum Annelida; class Clitellata; order Crassiclitellata; family Megascolecidae; genus Metaphire; species Metaphire vulgaris. The sequence goes on along the minus strand of CM030847.1, from coordinate 10,595,182 downwards.
GAATAGATAAATAATTATAAACAGGCCATAAGTCTCGCAGGGGCGTAGCGACGGGGGTATATCTGTATATATACCCCCAAAAATCTATATATATAATGCAGTATATATAACATATAATTATATATACATATAGGCCTATATAGCATATACATAACAATACATACCACCCAAATTTATACTCCCTCCCAAATCTAATTCTTGGCTACGCCCCTGAAGTCTCGCCCGCCTCAGCTTTGGAAATTTGTTTGCTTGGAGAGAAAGCGTTGTCCATGGAATAATTAATTGCGCTCTACCAATGAATAGAACATCATAGGATATAATTATTAAGGGTTTCCTGCGTATAAGCCATCAATCATGCATAATGCACAACGTTTTTGATGCGACTTGCCCTGTTAGACGCTCAGCGTTTTTGCTATTCCTGTAATTTTCTACCCGATTTCCGTGACAAAATCCACAGGTGTTTCGAAGAGCCGGAGGAAACATCGAAAGTGACACGTTTCTTTCTCAACACCGTTCCAGCACCACCACTGCTCCACTTTAATTAAACGGTTACGCCCTTAAGCTTTATCTTGATCGAGCGGTAAGGAGGGGGAGAGCAAACCATCTCCTGTACCAAGACATTGTTCTGCATTACTGGAATGTTGAGACGGGGTCGGGATAATGCCATCAATGCACCTATAAGGTAATCGTGTAAAAATCGTTTTTGTTTTAAAAGAACGTTTACGAAGCAATTAAGGGAAGTCAACATCTGATAGAGACGAAGCAAGAGAGAATTCCCGTTTCCGTAACAATTTTCGTTTCCATGCAGTCGACTTTTGACCCTGGCTTCGCCGTTCTGTCACGTGGTCTGGCATACTCTTCAATTCCGTCGACGTCTATGTTGTCTGTAACACCACTTGTCCAAGGTAGCTCTAATTTCGGTCATGATGATGATGATGATGATGACGACGACGACGATGGCATTGCATTAGTAGTTGCAATGCACTGAATATAAACAGATGGATTTTCTAAATCCGTCCGCAAATGATTAGGTGCAAGCCAGAAATCTCAATATTACCAGATTGAGGGGGTAAAGCAGGCGCTATAAAAATAAATGAAGGTTTTTGACATTTAGACTCAAAAGGAGGCAGAGCAGTGACAGCCAGAGGCGTAGAGACGGGGGTATATCGGTATATATACCATCCCCCAAAAAATCAATCTATCTAAGTTGTTTATGTGATTTACATGTGGCTATAAGTGGTTTATATGCTTTATGTGGTTTATAGTTAAGATTTATACCCACCCACAATATTTATACCCTCCCAAATCAAATTCCCGGCTACGCCCCTGGTGATAGCTCTACAGTGAAAAATACAAGAGGAAGATACTGTACTTTCCGATTCAGGGACCAGAGACAGAAACAACTCTTACCTCTATTGCAGTAATGTTCTAAGACGTTTGAAGCAATGAACCACCAGGAAACCTTGTTTTTTCTAAATGTTTGTTTATGGCATTTAGACATTGCAGCCAAGCCTTCATCTTAATCATACGACATGCTTTTATAGTTTGAACGATAGATTAGAAATTCAATTAACTCTTCAACAGATAACCAATCTAACTTCACAGAAACAGGTTTTAAGTGATAAGGTTTCGGTAGCTTTTTTGATGGCCCTAGCAATTGAGTTTTATCTTTTTTGCTACTTGTGTGCATTCGCTATGGATATGCGCGCGCACACACACACACACACGCCACTATTTAACATTAGCATAAGAAAGAGGATTTTAAGTGGTAGGTCTTGATTCTTGAACTATATAAGTATAATCAATTCAGTAATATGCAAAATGAGACGACTTCACCATTTCTCTCGTTCCTATAGGAACTTCTTGCTTTGATCGCCGTATATCCGTGAAAATATTGGCTGGTATTTTGCAGTCGACGCAGTGCCTCCGAATAATGCCCAAGTTGCGTCGACGTCAACCGGAATCATGGAGCAGGAAAGAAGAAGCGAAGCGCGTTGGCATTCTCTTATGCAATCTAGTATTTAAGCCGGTCACTTAATTAACCAATATTGCAAAGCTTTGCAACGGCTTGTATTTTGCTTAACTTTCTGAGGGTTGCGCATTAGTTTGTGAGATAGTTTGGTCGCGATTCCATAATCTAGAGTAAACACCGGCTTAGACTTTGTCGAACCAGTCTCACAATATGCGGTATCCGCCATTTAGTAAGTATTTGGCATTATCATTTGTTATCAGTAATGTTATTCAGAGTCAAAGATAATTAATCGAATGCGATTAAAGTCATACATTTAAAATATTTCGAGCTGACCAGTGACCTCGGCAAATGCATATCCCATTATGTTATCAAGCATTGCGAAAGGAAAACAATGTTTATATTTATAGATGCATGGGTTAATTATTAATCATAGATACAATTGGCATTTCAACTCAAAATCTACCTTTACGTAGGTTACCTGCAAGTAAGACCGAGCTACTTACCTGCGGATGCTAAGTGCAAGGTGTGCGATGAACCTGCAACAGGATTTCATTACTCGGTCATCACATGCGAAGGATGCAAGGTTAGGAAATTTGTAGCATTTCACTTAGGCCTATATCTCTAAACCACCTGTTGAACTTCGGTTTAATCTGAGTACGCATAAGCTTAGATCAATTAATATAATTATGTGTAAACAGTGGCGGTTCCAAGAACTCTTGGTGGTGGGTGCAGTGAATTTCTAGGAAGATCCCGCCAATCGTCAAGGGAATTATATGTAAACGGTTTAGAAGAAATCTGTAGATTGGATTTATAAAATATAATGCTCAGAATCGACAATACGTAAAAACCATTTTAGAATGATTTCACAGTCATAGTGCAAAATCGAGTTTCTATTGCCGGAAGCGAATTTGTCGATGACATTATCTATGGATATGTCCATATCTTTGTGGATATATAGTACATCAAAGCTAATCCGTTTAGACGATCATCTTCCATTTGAGGACGCACTTTTGGTGGGGGACGGTAGGATGATGCATCTCCAGTCATCCCCCAACGTGGAGCCGACCCTGTGTATAAAACACATTGACACTTATAAAGTTTTCCTTTGTTTCAGCGTTAGATTTTACATATCATGAACTGCTAGTCCTTGGACAATTTTTAGTATTAGGCCGACATGAGCTAGCATGGCAATCATCGTCATCAATATCATGATCATGACAATCAACGGCAACGCCATCAATCATTTTTCGTCAATCATCCTGTCGTGCCTAAACCATTGTAGGCGTCTATTTGTTTAGTCGTGATATCAGCTTTCATCTAAGGCCGTACACCATCATCAAATATCCAACGGAAAGCATATAGTGGACTGGGCGAGTTTGTTATCATGCAGGGTTTCTTTCGTCGAACGGTTGCGAAAAACGACTGGAGAAAATTTAGGTGCTCTAAAGCGCCGAAGAAATGCCCGATCGAGGAGACGAAGGATCGGAAGTCCAGATGCAAGAGATGCCGGTTCAGAAAATGTCTGGAAGTTGGAATGGACCGCGCAGGTCAGTTCGGTCTCCAACTATTTAAAATTATCATCTTCATTTTAATTGACAAATAACACTAAAGATAATGAGCGTCAATAAGACGTTTTGTCAGAGTAGTTTGATTTCAATAATATGTCTGACCAACTGGTGCTCTCGGCTCGCGAAGATTTTGTGCACCATGTCACCGGCGATGTATTTTTAAAGTCTGAAGGTTATTACGGTAATATTCGGGCAACATCCTCCCCATATTTAATAGTACGACATCGGAACGTGTAAAATATTCTTCACCGCAGCGTTTTGTAAGACTCAGTAGTCTTGACTTAATTCAGTTATTACGATGTCGTTGTCTAATCCTTGAGCAACGTTGGTGATTGGTATGGCCTTAGGCCTAGGAGCTGAATAATTATCTATCTGGGGCGTAGCGACGGGGGTATATCGGTATATACACCCCAAATCAGTATATATATACATATTTATAACATATATAATATATATGACATATATAATATGTACATTATATATGATATATATTATGTAATACATATAACAATATATGCCCATCCCCCCAAAAAAGAAACACGCCCCTTCCAATCAAATTCCTGGCTACGCCATGTTATCTACCAGAAAATCGTTCAACCCCCTAAATTTGGTGATGGCCGATCTTCAAAATTCAGTAGACTGGCAAAGAGAGGACCGAGGCTTTGGCCCCTTGCCTTCAATTCTTTGTCTCTGCTCTCTGCTACTGAATTTTCCAAGTTGCATTTGTTACATTCTCGACATTGCGTTAATTTCCGCAGCGGTGAAGCAGACGATGAGAGACACGAAATTGCAGATTCAGGCGAAAATGAAACACGCAGAAGTAGAGGACTCGCAGGAGATCAAATTGCTGCTTGAATATGTCTCTGCAAAGTTCAATGAACATCTGAGCAAGAAGTCAATAGCATCAGCTGCTCAGGTATCATTTACAGCAGTCGACATACACACACACACACACATGCACATGCACATACACATACACAGAGTGTTGAAAGCAGATCCCGTTTTATGAATTTGACCCATTCTGAAGAATAAAACGGGCAGTGACAGGAGCAGTGAATTCAACAATCGAATGGCACACATGTCCTTAGCTAACTCGAATGGATACCAATGCAGTTAGAGTAACACGAAAGCGAATACCGATAATATTTCAAAACAAATTAATCTCATTTTGTGTACTTTGTCGAAGATTGTTTCTGTGTCTCCTGTCTGTTGCCTGGTGTCTTCATTTCTCAATTTTTAATACTTGCTTACTCACATTATAATTCTTAGGTAGCACATCTCTGCGACCAATAAACTTTTTTGTCAAATTTTGTAGTACCCAATTTTTCCGATCCATATAAAATTTGATACATTAGTACACATTACTAATGTATTTGGTGGCTATGGTGAAGTATCACATGTACTCTCTCTCTCTCTCTCTCTCTCTCTCTCTCTATATATATATATATATATATATATATATATATATATATATATATTATAATATATATATATTCCTTGGCAAGCAGGCCGATGCCTGGTGTGGGACGTCACAGTGGCAGACACAGTCGCTGCCACTCATCTGCCATTGACGTCTCTCTCTTCAGGAGCTGCTGCTGAAGCAGCATCAGTCAGGAAAGTCGCCAAGTACACAACTTGTCGGCCGACTATTTCTTCTTGCCATTGGCCTTCGAGACTCTTGGTCCTATCAGTCACGACGCACTCACTTTCATAAAAGAGTTGGGTCGTCATCTTTCCGTTCTTTCCGGAGACACAAGAGAGAAGTTTTTTGCTCCAACGCATTTCCATGACGTTACAACGCTTTAATGCGATCGCCTTCCAAGGGACTTTCTCTGCTTCTGATCCGGGTCAAGACGAGAGCTGAAGAGTATATATTTTTCTGTCTCCGGACACTTTTTTTGTAATAAGTCCCTCGGGAACTAAGTACCGAGGGCATAAAAAAAATATATATATATATATTATATATATATATATATATATATATATATATTTAAAATTCATTAGACGACTCTTTATGAAAAGTTATAAAACACAATCAGTTGTTTAATTTGTACAAAATTGATTTCAGGTTCCGCTTAACCTGACCTTGGCTAAGTCCAAGTTACAGAACATCGTCGACGGGTTCTTTGATTTCCTCACATTTCACGCACTTCCATTTGCTCACGACATTCATTCAATCATCCGTGTAAGTATCTAGTACGGAGTCTTGATACGTTAATAATTAGTCGTTATCGAAGCGTGATCAGTGAATTATTTTGTAGGCTAAGAGAGGATTTCTAATCACGGCTACATGTTACAGTCATTAACTTATTTAATTGTAGCAGAGGCGTAGCGAGGGTATCCTGCGCCCGGAGGCAAAGTGTGCCGTTGGCGCCCCCAACACTGCTGACGAGCAAAAAAAGGTTGTCACATTGTTCTCGGCCCCCCTTCAAGAAGTCTTACGGGCGCCCCTCTTCATAGTAGTGCTGACGAGCAAAAAATAGGTCGTCGCACATGTTTCTTCTTGTTTATTATGCATTTCACTTACCCAAATACCCAATTTTGGCGCCCCACCTCGACGCCCGGGGGCATTTGCCCCTGCCCCTCGCTACACCTCTGAATTGTTGCTCGTTAAGCATAATGAAGCGATTAAACATACTTTCCGCCCCACTGGTCTCTGGTTCTCAACTATACGACTCTGATCATGAGCCTACGTTTAAAGTTTCCAAACCTCAAAGAAGACCAAGAAATAATGGAAACGACACACGATGTTATTTCGCAGAGGGCAGATTTTTGAAAATAAACGACGTTTCTGAGAACACCATGCAGTCAGCTGTGTGCTACTAATATTATTATATTTACGCATCAGCGTTTTTCTGTACGTTGAACATATTTGGGCCCTACTGTACCTGATGAAATTATCTAATGCAAGACAAGACGCTTAAATAACAGACAGGCTCCGGTGGTTAGATGGTGAACTTCCTGGAATTTAAAAGCAATGATCCACCGTAAACTAGGAATTTGAATAAAGTTTGAAGCTACTTTTCCCGCTGTCAATCTAATTTAAAAGTTAAGAATAGGCCGCGTTTGGATGATTTTTCTGCCAGCTTTCACAACTCTAACTATATAGTTAACCGCTTATCAGATTACAGTAGATAGGCAGACCTATAGCCCTATGGCCCTATGCTGTTTGGCGCAAGTATAGCAGCGACCTCTTGAGGGTGTTTCCCTATTAGAAGCGGCGTATTTTTTCAGCTTTCGAACGCAGACAGGGTGAAGTTAACGACACACGTCGATGTCTACGCCTTGTTCTGTCTTCGACTTGCGTCCCAATGCAGAGAGACAGCGTCGTCCGTAGAATTACCCGATGGAACCGTTCTGAATCGCTCCGACGCGCCGCTTAAGGGTCCCGATCATCTGATAGACGAGATCCGAAGGCCGATCTTTCAACTGACCGCCGAGTTGCAGCAGCTGGAAGTTGACGATCGCATAACTGCAATCATTTCTGCACTGATCCTACTGCGCGACGGTGAGCTTTTGTATAGCATTTTTTCGCTGTCGTCTTGAGCGCAATCGACGACAGATTTCTTTCTCACGAACATCACAGTGTTGGAGATTGAGCAAAATTTAAAATCACGGGACTCGTTGAAAGATCTGCAGAATAATTATGCAATGTGATGTCATATCATCGGACAAAAATGACCGCAAATGTCTTCTGGCCAGCTATAGCCACTAATGAGTTGGCAGAGAGCAGTTATTAATATGAAGTGATGATTATGATGATGATTAATGCAATGTAGCATTTGTGTAGCGCCTTTTATATTTATACGCAGAGGCGCTGAAATTAGTTATAGGTTGGATGTTTGGATGAAGACGCGTAGTTGTAAAAGCATTGATCACGACAATAATAATGCTGCAGTGCGTATACTAATGCAGCGATCCTATTTTGAGCTCAACGGAAGCGCATGCTGCGAGGACTACAATATTCATTCATACAGGTGGTTCTAATCAATCATGATCTGATTTGCGTGATTGGCAGTTAGAGTGGCCAGACGTGATATTCAGCAATCATTAATATTCGAGAAATGAGACCAAATATCAAGTGAATAGTTCGAGGCGATTATCCGGTATCTTCCATTTTTAAAATTGAATTGCCAGACGCTGTTTCGTCTCGTTTAGTGCAATAACTTTTTCTGCTATGCCCTATATTATTACATATTTCTAAATTACAAACTCTCTAAAACTATTTCAGGCATTACTGACCTAGAAAAGTGAACCCGAGGTAAGCCGTCTTCGACAGAACCTGTTACGCGGGCTTCGCGTCTACCTGCAGCAGCGCTCACCTGGCGCCAATTCGGCCGATTCACTGCGCCGCTTTCTCCAGTTGAAGGCCAATCTGGCAGCGAACGTCGGTCGCGACGTTCACGGCGGCATCATGAAAGCCCTGTCCGGCGTCGGCGGATTACGTACGTCCTGTTATGACCTGGCGTCGAAAGAACGATTAGCGTTTCACTACAACTCCACCGTTCATCCCAACACGCTCCGGATCTTTACGAAGCCTTCCGATTGAAACGAGAGCCCGATAACATATCAAACGAAACGGCAATGCATTGGCCCCAGCCTGTAAGAGTATAGGAAAGGTAAAACTGTTATTAGGCTGAAGCAGTGGCGGTTCCAGGATTTCTTGGTGGGGGATGAAATTAATCTACTGGAAGTTGGTGGGGGATGAAAAGAGAAGAAAAACATCAATAACTTTGCCGAAAAAGACTGACAAAAGGAAAATTTCCCCCCTAATTTTACTACACTTTTACCGAAAAATAGATTGACAAGCAAAAAGGTCATCCGCAGTTTTTCCCCGTAGTTTTAGACCTTTACCCAAAAATAGGTTTGACAAGCGAAAAAAGAAGTCCGGTGGGAGAGATGTATCCCCACTCATCCCCCACGTGGAACCGTCACTGGGCTGAACCATTAACGGCATTAAGCTAATACTTAAAAACTCAATTTAGGCAGGCTAGACCATCACACTGTGGTTGGATTTGCAGGAAACTTAAGGGCAGGGTGCGATTTGTGACCTGGAGCAGTGGGGGGAATATGTCGAGCTTGGGGGGCTGTAGTTGTTGGGGAAGTGTAGCAGTGTGGGGATGTAGTGGTGGGGGATGTAGCAATAGGGGGGATGCAGTTGGGCAGGGGGGAATCTCCCCTTCCCTTCTACAAAACGCGCCCTGCCTAAGCGTAGCGTTGTTTCAGGTGGCAGTTGATTTTCGATAGAAAAAAATAACCTGAGGGAAACAAGTTGTCGACCATTAGTTTTTTATGGAGATTTGAATTTCTTAAACTGCGCGTTTGTAGACGGATTTACGGGTTCTTCTAGCTTACTTAATACAATTTTCAATTCTAGACATGTTATATCGATTTTGATAAAGGCCTCTTATACATGCTTGTTATCAGAAATTATGGACAGCATTTGAATGAGTAGAGAATTGCTAAAACGGTTTCAGGTCTACTTACTTGTTTAGAAGTTAAAACGATATCATAAGCAATTATTTCCGTATCTCACGTTGCTGAGCCTTAAGATGGAAGCAACTTTGACACAATGAAGTTCGCATTTCACATAAGCAAACTTGAAACCGTGCTATAGGATTGTATGTTGCTATTTATGTTAATATGTCAGTTCCATATATAAATCGCAGCTATTTTTTAAAGTTTATTCTTCCTCTTCGGGTGTCGTGTACAGTATTTCTACGTTGACGACTAAGGACTTCCATTTCTCTCTGTTTTTCGTCGATTGTATGTGTTCTAGTTCTGTAGTTACATCCTTTACATCAGTCAGTAAGCTACTAATATGCGTCATTCTTTGCCTTCCTCTTGATCTTTTGCCTTCTACCTTTCCAGTAGTTACTAGGTTTTCTATCCCGTTCTTCCTCATCATATGTCCAAAAAACTTGAAGTCGTCTTTTACGTATTGTAGATAGCAATTTCCATTGTCTGCCAGCCATTTTGAGTACAAATTGATTCGTTTTCTTCGTATTCCAAGATATTTTCAGCAATTTTCTTAAGAACCACATTTCTGCAGCTTCAAAAAGAGAAGGCAGTTCTAAACTTTTTCATACCACTGTATTTCAATATTCTCTTTAAAAGCGGAATCATTTCTCGTCGGTTTTTGGTGGATAATTTGTTTTTATACCGTAAATACTCTGTTTTAATAGAAGCTGCTAAGTATTTATGGTACACACAAAGACCTTCGTAATCTGCTCGACAGTTTAAATGGTTTTTTAAAGAAGTGAGCACTTACGAGTTAAAAGAAACTTTTTAAAAACAGTAATAACTATGTTACCGTTGTTAATTGTCTCAAACTTTAATATAAACTGTAAAAATTATTGTTATTCTCTTCCATATCGCTTCAGTTGATGTTTTGCTAACTAACTGTGCTTTGACTGCCATTTTGAGGTATTTGAAGTTGTTTTTATGTCGTTTGCTTCTTTTTCATCAAAGCAATAGCAATTCTTTGTGTTTCAGGGTAACTATGTAGACCTACTGTACTGTATGTTTCTCCAAATATAAAGTGTATTTACCGCATAACCTATATATATTCTGTTTTTGTGCTAATTTTTTCCATCGGAATTGTTTAGTGTTTAGCGTAGTTCTAGCAGTTGACATTGAGTTTGATTTTACATTAATGTTGTCTGTGGTGATTTAACAATACAGGGATCGGTTACAGGGTTTTTTGATAGATATTTTTATATACATGTTGCATATTTTGTCTTTTTGCCTGTTAGCTGTTTTTTGTGTGATAGTAGTGAAGATTATATATTTCGTTTTAACCGTGTTATGTTTGTTATTTGGGGCAGCATACGTGGGTCCTAAGTCTTCGATCTATTTGCCTGTTTTCCTCTGATTTGAAGAGGATTGCCAAATGTGGCATACGATTGTCATATCTCCATGTTGACCATTGATTACAACAGTAACAGTTTTGCCTGTTTCGTGTTTGCCAATTTTATCAGAGACCTCCATAAAAACAGCAGCCGAGGTTTAATGGGATTTCTGGTAATAATTGGATCACCCTACCTCGTTTTAGCGTCTAATTGAGGCAATGCGGCTGATGATGATGATGATTCAAAGCGTTTGAAATTTATTTGCGGCTCACACTTTCTATGGGTTTGGCCACCCCGGCTTTATGTCATAGAATTTTTTAGGTGAAATAAAACATGACAATTGACCTTCGGTCAAAACTATGGCGCAAAATAATTTTGTCCATTTAATAATAATAATAATACTAGTAGTAGGCCTAATACTACTACTACAGTGCTGCTGCTACTACTACTACTATACTATTATTATTATTACTACTACTACTACCGCTACTAAATATGCCTAATAATAATCATCATCAATTGGCAAGATACTCTTTTTACTGACCAGAAATTGATCATACTAGACGTAACAAGAAATCTTAAAGTGAATAAAATTTCCTCTAAAAATTTCCCAATTCTTCTCACTAAATTGGGAAAGTGCATTCAAGCAGCAGACGGCAAAATAAAGTCGCGGAGTTCGTGCCACTGTTTCTGAAATACAGGGGCGTAAAGTCATCAGACAGGGTAATGTAATCGGATTTATATATACCCTTTCATAAAAATCAGTCTACCTTAAAGTTTTTAATGTGTTTTAAAGATTTTTAAAGTTTTTAAAATTTATAGCCTCCCAATCACATCAAGACACTCCCCATTCTATAAAATTCTTGGCTGTAATTGAACTTTCCACCAATTACAATTACAATTACAAATGGCAAAAATGTAATTAGAAGTCCCTGAACTTCAAACTGAACACAATACAGAATGCTATTCTTAACTAACAGGAATTTCGAAATGCAAGCAGACCAACATTCACGATTTCAGTTGATCAAATAATGAGAAATATTTTCACCCATTGCCACGAGAGAGTTAATTTCATTTATTAAGCAGTTAAGATAAAATCGATTGTATGCTTTTTAGCTTAGTATTCGGAAAACTATAAGTACTTGTGAGAAACGCTACGAAATAAACTTCTTTTGAGGGGCTGAAGATGGCAAAAAAGTGGGTTACGCGCTGGAGTGGTAGGCTGACGGAGCGAGGCTCAAGCCCCGCTAGAGACCTTAGTGGCTTTCACATAGGCAGTGGTGCCTCCTAAGCCACTCACTTTAAATCAGGCTGTAGTTTTTTAAGGTTTTTATTGACCACTGGTCGCTCATGTTTTTGAAGTTTTTCTATAGAACAACTTGCTTCAGGCACCAGAATCGACGCTGTCTGACGTCACAGAACTTTCCCTCTGACGCAAAAAAGTAACAGCACGTGACCAGATGGCGAGATGGATCATCTGCGAAATAATGATGTTATTTATAGCAGTGGGAAGAGGTGGTCAGAGAGAGAGAGAGAGAGAGAGAGAGAGAGAGAGAGAGAGAAAGAGAGAGAGAGACAGACAGACAGACAGACAGACAGACGGGGCGCGGGATTAGGACCAAGAGAACGTGCCCCGCTGCCAGCCAGAGAGATATCGTACCGCACTCACTTAGGAATTCTATATTCCGTTGGTCGGCATGAAAATTCTCGACTAAGCCAGTCTTTATTAAAAGTAGAGAAGAAAGACGAAGAAGGAATCATTCTCCGCGCAAACGGAAGAACCCGGTTCGCTCTGCATGGTAAGCCCTCCGCCTCCCCCGCGTCGACCGAGTCGTGACCGATCCGGCCCGACTCGAACCGTCTCTCGTTTACCCGTCGTCGACCTGTTCAATAATGCAGCGTCGTCTCTCCGATGCCAGCGCACACCTCTCCTGCGCCGTCGCAGATGGCTTCCGCTAGGTGGCGGCACGTCGACCGGAACTGGTGGGAGCGGAAATCTGTCGTCGTCGAAGTCGTCAGATGCGATTATAAAGATGGGGCGAGCGACCGCCGAGCGATCAGGAGAGGTGAAACGGTCCTTTCGTGAAGACGGTCTTCGAAGGATAGCGACCAGAACGCTCCGTGTCGTCGTCGTCGTCGTCTGCCAGTAGTTGCGGTCGGTGCAAGAAGAGACTTACCTGGCGCAGGTGGTTGTCCGTATCTCGGTCGTTGTCAGAATTCGATTAGCGATCGTCTGTCAAACCCTTCCCTATCGTCTGTTTGTCGTTTTCTACTGCACGTAGTCGCAGGTAAACAGAAGTTCTGGACCCAAGTAATTATTTGATCAGAATTTTCGCGGTCAACAGAGTTTTAAAATAATAAGTTTTAGATAATAATTTTCTGATAAAACATCGACGTAAGCTCAGAGCATTAAGAAATCTATAGAAATTCAAATTCTTCAAACCCATTTTAAAAATGCACACCGCCGAAGAAAAAGAAACGCGTTTTAATACGATTCAATGCGAAATAATGAAAACTTAACTAGGTCTTTAGCTAAGAAAAATTACACTAGACATATAATATCTTCCTTTTGCGAATACCAGGTAGGGGTCTAAGGCTTGATAAATGCAGCGATAACCAAAGTGAAGTCTTCCGTTCCTTGCTAAATCACTTATTATTTACCAATTAATTATATTGCAATTAAATTCCGTCGATTGTAATAATAAAATCCATATGCAAAAATGAAAATCAATGCAAGAGCAGTCAGAGTTGAGGAACAGCAGGACACATAATTACCAGTGTGGAATTTGTAGAGAGAAGTGGTAATTCGTAGTCACTGATTACTGACTTCTTCCCGACTGGTCCCCCGAGTCACAGAGAGAAAGTCTGGGTCCCCGGTACAAAGAAGGCGTGCAATACCCTATATAAAAATTAGTTTTTTTATAAAATTAAAAAAAATCCCTTTATTGGTCCCCCTTGAGCTCCATTGGCGCCTGGAACAGTGTACCGGCTGTATCTCCTCTTCTCAGACTCGACCAGGGATATTTTTACACCCCTAACCCCCTCTCATTTGAGACCGACACCCCAACATCCCCAAATCTTAGCCTGTGATTACCTTTTTTGCTTGTTAGGCTTTTTTTAGCAAGGATGGACCCCCACAATATACCGACATCCCCAAATGTATAATCCTCGAAATAACCCTGGGCCCGACTCTATACATGGCAAGGAGAAAGTTTCGTGCTGCCGTTAACTTATTTAACTAATTTATTCAGCGTTATTAATAGACCATTAAAAATTCTGTCCCACTGGTCTTGCTATCATATCAAATACGATTCTGCATGGGATAGAGGAGAGTCGAACGAAAGACATGCGATGATGCGTCTTAAGTCTAAGATCGGAATGTTGCAGCATTTTATCGCGATGTTTCAATGGAAGGATTGATTAGTTGTAACTGCTCACAAGTTTTCTTCCGTTCTTGGCCTAATGCTAAAAGAATAAGCAAGCGTTCTAGAGATGCTCGTAACTAACATGAGATAATCGTCATCAGTGGCGGCTGAAGGATTTGGGAAGTATTTCTGGTGATCGCAATATAAATGTAATAATAATAATAATTATCATCATCATCATCATCATCATCATCATCATCATCATCATCATCATCATCATCATCATCATCATCATCATCATCATCATCATCATCATCATCATCATCATCATCATCATCATCATCATCATCATCATCATCATCATCATTATTATCGCTCGCAAGCTCATAATCTGTTTGTATGGTGTTTATTCTCAGGAAATTTTACATAAAAACAAACTTTGGGACATTTTAGGAGTAGAACACCCCGTAGGTCGTAGGAGATGTATTTACAGTGTTGTTTCCATTGACCACGATAAACATTGCTAAAAACCGTGGTCAGATAACCAGTTTTAGGCATGCTATATTTGCAATGTTACTTTTAGAAAATTCACTGCGGTTTTATTTAATTTTGAAAGTCATCATCGAGTGCTTTCTTTTAAATGTATCACATAGGTTTTCAAGATACTCGTATATATTAAAATGCCGAAAGATGTGATCAACAGTCTATTTGGTTATCCAAAACTGAAATGATATTGCGTTTTATAATCCTGAAAGTTTGTCTAAATTGAAAATAAATAAATAAATAAATAATAATCATCATAACAGCAATAATAGTAACATCAACAAGGTTTACAGTGGCACAGGAGGGTCTACGTGTGTGAGAACCATTATGTTTCGCCCACCCAATCTAGTATTTTATCCCCTGCCCTCGAAAGGTTTGAAATTTTCGCTATGAGTCCAGAATTCCAACGAACATATGCAAATACAGAATAAGAAACACTTAAGAACGCAATTCTCTTAAGGCAAACAGTCGCAGCTTACGTAGGTGTGGTTCGCAACGGTTTAAAGATTAAGTCCTATAGATGCATAGCTTTCCAATCTTCTAATGTCTGTTTTAATCTCTTTCCGTCTGTTAAATATCATTTGATGACAATGCACAAATCTCTCAAGAACTGTTTTTTAAACATGACAACATCAAAGCTTTTAAAAAAATCGCAGAGACAATCAGACAGTGATCATCTCTTACATTAGGCTTATTGTATTCATGCACCTTCTTCACAGCAGCAGTGGCGGCTCCACCGGGGAGGACAGGGGGGCCCGTGCCCCTATTGAGTGCCTGGCCCCCCAGTGGCTCCCCAGTTGGGACCCTATACTTAATGCTACATACATTAAACAACAAATGGTTGGCCCCCATGATTAGAAGTTGCCACCCCAACGGCCCCCCCACTTGCCAAATCCTAGAGCCGCCACTGCACAGCAGGCAACTCTAGGTAAAGTATTCTAAGTAAAACTATCTCGACTTTCGCAGATTTCTTCATTCCGATTGATTACATTTTTTAAAAAGAACATTGAAATTTCTCTCTTGCTCGATCAGCAAGTATCGAGGCCAAACGCGTTTGCTAAATGATATTTGCACGGTTCCTTTTCAAAACTGGTTGCATGCATGTACAATGTACATGTATGTGGAGAAAAAGGTCTGTGTGCGACGTTCTGTATTTTTAGACGCATTGATTCAGATCAGATCATTAGCTACTGTTAGTTCACTATCAGTTATCTGCTATCGGAGGCTGCGTCGTTCGCACGAATACACTCCTATTTTGAACGACAAGATACAATACAAGAATAAATTGTGCGCACACACGTAGCAATGAACAATACTAATCAGCCGTCTATTCTTAGTAGGCGCTGTATAAAACATCGTCCATTCAAATATCACAGTCTCAGAACGTTATTAATTTTGCAACGCAAATGTGAGCAAATATTCAGGAATAGGTATGAGTTACTGTATAACGGTAAACAGTCAACTAATTACAAGTGCAGTGTTTATTCTAGGCCTTCTCTAGGGGGAATTTCCTCCCCCAAGTTTTAAAATTCCCTCACAATTTTTTATATGTTGCATGGGGGATGTAAATTTTCCTCCAAAAGTGTGACGACGGTGGGCTTTTTTCGGAGAGGGGAAAATGTAAGGGTGACAATTTTTTGCTTGCCAGGGTATTATTCGAGGAGGGTAAAAAATATTAGGGTGGTTGGAAGGATGACCTTTTTTTGCTTGTCATCACATTTTAAAAGGGAAACAACCTTGTTTTGCTCGTCAAAGTTTTGGAGACTCACTCAGACCTTATCCCCTCCAAACATTTCAAAATCCTGCCCAATATCAAGGTGGCTAGAATAAACACTGTACAAGTGTATAATTATCTGCCACGAAACTGCTACGACGGTAATACCGTAATTATTATGATCGTCGTGGCAGCTTTGAATGGCAAAACAGATCACACAATGATGCATATAATCACACATTTTATAGGCTACTAATAAGATGCAAGGAGGAAGTGAAAAGGAGAATAGCGATGGGGAAAGAGGCATTCTATCAAAGAAAAGAACTGATGAGAGGAGGACTAGACAGAAACTTGAAGAAAAGACTTATCAAAACACTGATATGGAGCGTGACACTTTATGGATCGGAAACATGGACTCTAAGAAAAGAGGAAATAAAAAGACTAGAGGCCTTTGAAATGTGGATCTGGAGGAAAATGGAGAAGATCAGCTGGACAGAACATAAGACAAACGAGGAAGTGCTGAAACAGGCGGAGGAAAAGAAAAAGATGATCAACACAATAAGAAAAAGGCAAACGACCTGGATGGGACATATAGTGAGAGGAGACTCACTCTAAGGAAAATAATAGAAGGACAACTAGAGGGGAAAAGACAAAAGGAAGACCACGAGAGATGCTACTTGACTGGATGATGGAAAAGGACTATAAAGACTTAAAGGAGAAAGCTATGAACAGGAATGAATGGCGTAATTGGAATACAAAACCTGCCTAAGAGCAGAATACTACGAAGAAGAATTTTTATTATATTAATCTATCTCTGATATCTTCCATTAAATTGCCGAGTGCAAGTTTTCTCGTGTCTGCACAGTGCACTTGCAACTAGATATAATATCGGTATAGTTCTTATCGACGATTACGATGTCGTTGAAGATTCCAGACAAGAAAGAGGTTGCCATTTGTATATCGCCGTTTCTATTGTTATCTTACTTATCTACAAGAGAAAAATATAACCGCCAAGTCACGCGATGTCATTCTACGGTTCGACAGATAGATCCTCTGGACAGGGTTGGAGTTGCCGGGAGGGTTGAACCCCCCCCCACTAACTTTGCAACCCTCCCAAAAATCGCATATCTGGTACATGCAGTTTCTGTCATGCATTGAATTTCAGTCCTCAACCTCCCCCCTTCCCCAGCTCAAATTTCACAACTCCAACACTGCCTCTGGATGACTGAAAATGCAAACTGCGTTGCGTGGCCCTGGTTTTCCCATTCTGTGTTCCTCTGGCCGATCGATTATTCTGGTTCTAAGAACGGCGAATCTTACAATACACTCCGTACTCACAAACAGATTGGTTTGTAAGAACGCTGTACCGGACTGGACGGGTAGTTTTAAGGTTAAGCCTCAGTCCTCCGTAGTCACTTGCCCTAAGTCCCCCCTCGCAATTACGTCACCGTATTTCTATGGTTAAAAAAATCGCTAAGACGGCCGGGGGGAGTTTATACAGCATGACATCTGTTTACGAGTTGCTATTCTGCTCTAAGTTGTTGGCGAATCTGTAAAATTCAGAAATTAGCGAGAATGAATCGAGATTCGATCGCCGTGGTTCGCCGAAGCAAGGCGCTGGCGTGCTGGGGTCTGTTGTTGCTTCTCTGGTTCGACGCCGTTCAGTCGCAGGCGTATCACTTCAGCAAGGGCTGGATGCCCGGACGCAAGCGCAGTCCTCTGCCGTACTCGGAGGAACAGGCCGCCGCCGAACAGGACTCCTCCACCGCCGAAGAAGTCTCCGCCAACTACCTTAACGGTCTCTATTGTCAAATTCGACCGCAGGTCAGGAGGGTCATCTCCAACATCATCAAGGTGAGCATATACGCCTATCAAGTAGGCCTAATCAGGGATATTTCTAGGATTGTGAATTTGGGGGTGTCGACCTCAAATTTGGGGGGGGGGGGGGTCCGGAGCTAATTAGTATGCATTTTGTATGCATACCATTGTCACATTACCAAATGTTTTTCGGCGGGTGTCGACCTCAAATTGGAGGGGAGTGTTGGGAGGGGTGTTAGGGGAGTGTAAAAATATCCCTGGCCCTAATATAGATGCGGGACCTCGTTCGGACATCGTTTTGGAGACTTAAACATCATGTGGTCCACGATGTTAAGTTTTATTTGGTTCAGTTTGTTCTTCAGTGTGCTGCTATAGTTGTTGCTGTTGACGATGACGATGACGACGACGACGACGACGATGATGATGATAATGATAATGATGACGATAATGATGATGATGATGACGATGATGATGATGATGATTATTATTATTATTATTAGGCTATTATTATTAGGCCTATGATGATGATGGTGGTGTTGATGATGACGGTGATGATGATAATGATGATTATGATTATGATTATTATTATTATTAGGCCTATGATGATGGTGGTGGTGTTGATGATGACGGTGATGATGATGATGATGATGACGACGACGACGACGATGATGATGATGATGATTATTATTATTATTATTATTATTATAGTGATGACGATGATGATGATGATGACGCAAGTGATGTACGTTTTGTAGACAAACTAATGATCAACGATGATTATTTATTTCGGTGTCTTCTTCAGACAGACACATGGGGCTAATGATGTTGCTATTGTTGTTGCTGATGACGACGACGACGACGACGACGGTGATGATGACGGCAACTTTGATTAACATCCTAAGTAGAACGTCGCAGTGTTTTATCCAGACTTCCGGCTTTGGGAGGGGAGAGAAATTGACGACTGGAGGAGAAGAGGCACAGTTTTTTAGTGCTGGGATTTGGGGGGGAGTATTTTGAGGTTTTGATGGGGGAGGGGAATCTCCCCTAAAAGACCTGGATAAAGCACTGGACCGTCGCCTCTTGAGGCAATACCTTTTTGTCTCTATGGATTTGAAAGTAACTATTAAAGTTTGCAATTCTTCCAGCAGTGCTTTTGAAAACAATAACCACTCGCAAATTTCAAGTGCTAACGAGAGAAAATAAAAAAAATAGCCTGGTTTCAAAGTGGTTTGGATTGTTGTACCTGACGAAGAAGGCCTTTTCTCTTGGGGCGACGACTACAAGAAACTTTTATTATCATCAATGCCTGAGAGTGATAACTTTCAAAGCAAATATAATTATATTGTCCACCTTGACCTGTCAATATTTGTAAGTAGGCCTCAGGGGGTCGGCCCTACGTTTTGCGGGGGGCCCCGGGCGAGATAGGGTCATCGCCAATCGCGGGGCCCTTCAGCATTCGCAAAAAAATCGTGACAAGCAAAAAGGTCATTGAAGGCTTTGCGCGGGGCCTCTAGAGGAGCGGGGCCCTGGGCACAGGCCCGGTTTGCCCAGACTTAAGGCCGGCCTTGGTAGGCCTAATCGCCTAAGCTTATACGACGGCTATAGAATGACGACAAAAACGATGTTAATGATGCATGTTCGACGATAATAATTACAATAATTAATTATTTTGACATAAGTAGTTCGGCGTGTGGTCATTGGTAGGCAGAGTTGAAGCGCCTTGATTCGGAATGCGATGGAACCAAATTCGCCTCAGTTTCTTCTTCTGATTTGACTCATTCTTCCCGCAAGTGGAATTCTGTAAGTCTTCGTCGTCGTCGTCGTCACCATCATTGTCTCAATAGCGCTTGTTAATGATGTAAGAGAACGCTGACACTGCTGCTGAGTTCGACTTTTGGCGTTTGTTAGTGTTGGCGTCTCACTGGGGTTTGTTCACATCCAGTCGCCAGATGGCCAAACTTCGGAAGTTCGAGGCCTAATGTTTTTTGTTCAGTTCGCGTTTCTATCCTCGCCTCTGCAAGCAAGCGACCTCCACTTTCGTTCTTCCAATCCGATTATTTGAAAATACTTTCGAAAAACGCTTGAAATATTTCTAAAGATTTTGCACATGTGGGAAAATGTTTTTGCGTCGTGACGTTTACGCTTTGTATCTGTCGGGAGCAACTCTATATTGCCTGCTCCAATTTTCTGATGTTCGTGAAGGGGGGCTTAAGTCATAGTAAAGGAAGCTCCTCAATGGGGGCCGATAATTTTGTTTTTAGTTGTCCGAAGACAATTGTGATTGTTAGCAATGCAAAATTGTAACAAACGATTTTTGATCGCTTGATTCTCAGTTTTAAACTTATACAGTAAAATAATATTATTAGCTCTTAGGATCGATACTTTGCAGTTCATCTTATATCCATGGACGTCCGCAGAAATGTTTCCAGGGTGTGCAAAACATTGTCTTGTGACGAAATAAATGAAAAAAATTCAAGAGGATGCATAACAAGGTTCTGTGACGAAAGAAGCATGTAATTTTACTTTTTTCATAACTCCACAAATTTTCCGAGGGAGGGGGTGCAATTTCACCCCTTGTACCTTCCTCCGGACGCCCATGCTTATATCTGTTTTCGTTGTTGCACCGTAATTTTCTTATTAAGCACACTGTACAGCCTCTAATGTCTGCTTAACTGATAGTTTGGATTTTTTCTGTCGCAGAAGTCTTCAGTCGAATGACGGATTTCGGAGATATTGCCAATGACGTCATCCATTCTCGTTCTATTTTAAGCCATTGCATTGATGCTCTGTTGCTCTGGACTATATTTAAAACAGGTGGTTGAGTGAGAACGTTGTTGTGCTATTCGTCTATACCGAATCGATTAATTAGGCTCTTGAATATAATATTAGACTTTTAGTGAATACATGTTATATTCTCCACTCGGGGTCTGTTTATGCTCTTGGCGATGAGAATAAACAACAGAATAGAAGCTTTATTTTTAAAAAATCACTAACAGACCATTTTTGAAATATTGGCTTGACTAAACAGAAATAATCGTCAAGCCTAGAAGTTTAGACGTGGTTTCAATTAAAACGGTTGTAACAACACGAAACTATTAGTTGGCCTAATCCATCGGACCGTCGTTATGCGTGCCTTGAGAAAGAGATCGAGAGAAAAAAGGAAAGACACTAGGCGTAAGGCGAAGAAGGAGAAGGAAAGTGGATCAACGAAAAACATTGGAACAAGAAAGAAGAGGAGGTTCTTCGCTTATCTGAACGAAGCAGACGATCGTATACGTTGGCTGACGTCTGTCACCGGAGACGCACTTTGCTATACTGACGTCAGTATATAATTATCTTTTAAGGCACGAAAATATCCTACAAAACAGCGTGCACACTAAAATACAAGTAAAATATAAATATTTTACTTCAGCTAGTCACATGGCCGCAAACACGACTCATGCCCTCAAGTCCTGACATGAGTATTTTTGGCACATATCATATCATGTTCTTATGGCTGCGAACATACAGTAGGTGTTTTTGGCTATATAATTAATACAATTGTGTCAGAGCTCCAGCATAGGACAACTACAATACTGTATAGGACATAGCCATTTTTCTGACCAGGTTTGCGCCACTGGCTATAGCCACATGCCTATTTGTGGCAGACACAATTCTGGTCACGTTATTAGATTCAAGCGAATTTCCCTTGTATCATTTTGCATTAAGTTAACAGAATACTGCATTAAGTTAACAGAATACTGATTATATATATATATATATATATATATATATATATATATATATATATATATAGTCGCCATAGACAATATTTCAATGGCCTACTGGTCTACGTGTCAATTCTTTTGAAGAACAATGAGTAATGAAATTCAAAGTGGCCATGTTAATCCAAAGCTTCCGTCAACACAGTAAGTAAGAAGAAATCTATCCAGTCTGAGCAGCAGGATTAGGCCTAAAACATTTTTTCTCAAGTTATATTTTGTTTTTGAGAATTCGAAGAAAACTGCCAATCGACGAACAAATATAGACCTATCATCGTCTCTTTTAAGCTTTTTCACGTGTTCTTTCTTTCTAGACGGAAGTAATGTTTTTCTCGGTGATTCAGCAAATGCGTCTCGGTTGTCACGAGTGATTCAGGAAATTTGACGTCTAAACGAAATAGAAAACGCTTCGTCCGAATTGCTCGGCCAAAAAAGGCTGTTGCTTTCGGATAAAATTCTCAGCGGCGGCGGCGGCGGCGGCGGCGGCGGCGGCGGCGACGGTCGACGCGAACGCGAGAGAAAAATCGAATCTAATCGACGGCGGGCGGTTGTAGACTGCGGTACGCGACTGATAGCGTCTCAGACTCTCCGGTAACCGCAGCAGCAGCAACGCAGCGACACGACCAGGAAATTCATAGAATAATCGTCGTCACAGGATGTTCGGAGTTAGACATTCCGTCTGTCTGTCTGTCTGTCTGTCTCTTTCTCTGGCTCTGGCTCTGACTCTGTCTGTCTCTTTCTCTTCGCAGAAGTTTCTATTTTCACGTTTACCGCCATCGCTCACCGCCAGATGCCACGGCCCAAGCGGCGCCCAGCTTCAGTTACATTGTCGCCACTCTCTCTCTCTCTCTCTCTCTCTCTCTCTTCTCTCTCTCTCCTCTATTTCTTTACATCGATCTAAAGGATAAAAGCTATTCCTATTTTATAAACTAATATAAAGCAGTAAACACTGTAAACAATGCTATACTATAGAGCTGTAAATGCGTTAATTTTTTACGGCGCTATAATAATAATAATAATAATAATAATAATAATAATAATAATAATGTGATTTTAAGTGGTTTAGGAGGATAAGTAAACCTGTGTAAAAACCACTGATGAATTATTTTTTTAAATTGCGCGTTAATCACGGTTATAACGCACATGTTATATCGCGTCGGACATGCGAGACTAAGTACTCGAAGCCTCATAATTTATTTTACGTAACGTAAAAGTATTCAAATTAAGTTTGAATTTAAAAATCTGACTTTATATAATATTCGCCAAATTGTCAATGAAGTCTACCAGTTACCATGAATGCACCTTAAGCCTAGTCAATAGTCGTGTTTGACTCGAAATAAAAAAGTCACAATGAAAAGGATGGCAAGTCGGTGCACAATAAGACAATCACTTCGCAATTCTGCAAATGTGAACTGTCACTTCTCGACTTCTCGGCCAGTCATTAGTTTCTTGACAAATTAGTTTCTACTTTCTAGACATCTGTTGGCAGCGGAGAAGCCCGCCTCTTGCTAGCAATGTCGCCAGCCACAGAAAACAGTCGCTCACAGAACTGACTCGGATCCATTTCACAGTCACGATCACAATACTCAAGTTACTGGATCCTGAGTTAAAATTACGAATTAATAAATGTAGAAAACTTCCCAAAACGAAAGCGTTGGCCTACCGTCAGTTTTATTTATAAACTAGCTGATAACCCGTCAAAAACGACGGGGAAGAGTGGTTATCTCCTTCCACGCTTTTTGCAAAAGTTAGAATTATTACATATAAAAATTTTTTTAAATCTGAAAATGTAAAGTGAATGCGTAGATTATCATTTAAAATTTGTCTTATGTGCTCACTGGGTGGCCTTGCCTCCCTCCAGTGGCGTAACGAGGGGGCCGGGGAGCACTTTGTTAACAGCCCCCGGGCCCCGGGCGAGAAGGTCCCCCGAAGAGGGGTTTGGGTTAGGGCTTAACCCTAACCCTAAACCCTAACCCTAGAAACGATGTAGTGACGACCTTTTTTGCTCGTCAGCCCTAAACCGTGGGGCCCCATATCAACGATGCCCCTGGGCCCCCAAAAGTCACGCTACGCCACTGCCTCCCTCCCCACAGGGGATGCACACAGTGGTGTCGCGCAACAATTTTGCTAGGGGATGCCCACTCCTGACGCCGGGGGTAATTGAGTTTAACCATTTATAGTTTTTAAACTATTAAGTTTTGCAATAACCCTAATCAATGGTCCAATTCATTTGAAATTTGCCATAAATATAGGTAGTGTTTATTCTAGCCACCTTGACATTGGGGGGAGTTTGAAATGTTTGGGGAAGAATGTTTGTCTGCCCAAAAACCTTGACGAGCAAAAAAGGTCATCTGTCATCTCATCCTGATATTAGATTTTTTCTAAAAAGTGGTGACAAGCAAAAAAGGGTGATAAATCACACCCTCTCCTATCTTTTTTCCCCTTCTTCCCCACATGCTCTATTCCTCTTCTGAATATGGTGGTCATATCCTTATGTTTTCCCTCTCCTAAATAATAAAAAAACCCTCTCGTCACACTTTGGGAGATTTCCATCCCCCAATGCAACATATAGAAATTTGGGGGATTTTCAAACTTGGGGGGGATCCCCCAACAGGGCCTAGAATAAACACTGAATATAGGCCTACTGTATTCAGCAACAAATTAACAATGACAGCAGTCATAACTCATAAGACGGTCAAGTTAAGACTCACATTTATATCAGTAGAATGGTAACACTGATGCAGTTGCTAAGCCAAATAGACAATCGATTATTACCTGCGTTAAACATGAAAACTGTTCCAACAGTATTCCACAACTCTGTCAATATCCACTGTCCTTGCTCTCTCGCCTTCTACAGCAATTGTCATGAAGTCCGACAGACGTCCTTAAGTCATCGTCGTACGCAATCTGTTTTTCACAAATCCAAGGGCAGAAAATGATCTTTCACATGATAGGCTACCGAGGTTGCCGGTAATGTTAAAATCAAACGATACAAAGTGGATATGTTTGGAAACATGGCGATCATTTTCATATTAACCATAGGCCCAATGCAATAAAATATTGTTAACGTTTCCGATAAACGAAATTTTTGAATTTTTGTAGACACCATAATTTTTTTAATTTTGGGGGGATGCACGGGCATCCCTGGCTTCCATTACGCGACGCCACTGGATGCACACCATAACGGAACCTACGACTACGGCTTGAGCCTACGATTCCATTGGGATTTGGTCTCCCACGGGGAATGCACCCTCCAGTGCTACCTACGGCCCCTTTTGGGCATACGGCTCCTTTTGGGTTTACGGACCCAAAGGGGCTTTTATCCTACGGAGGGCTGGCACTTTTCTCATTGGGGCTGTGCCTCAATGGAGGATACAGCCCCCACGGGGTTCTGGGGTTAGGTCTCCCACGGGAGGCTGCGCTCCAGTAGGGCCTACGGCCCCCACGTCGGTTGGGGCACGGTTTACGACGGGAGGTTGCACCCCCTTCCAGTAGGGTCTACCGGCTACGGCCCAACATGGGGGGACTGCGTCCCCAGTAGGGCCTACGGCGCCACACGGGGTACTGCGCCCCCCCCCAGTGGTGTGGCGTACAACGTGCAGGCAATCAGGACGATTCGTGAAGCTGCAATGAATACGCTTCGTCAAACGCTCCGTCATTTATAAAGTCTGGTTGTCAAAGGCAACGATGTCTTCCAACATCTGCGTGTATCGTGGCTGACGAACTTAACAAACTTACAAAGAGAATTATTATATAAGATTACAATTTACTAGTTCTAGACAGTCAACAAAATGACGTCAGCAACAACATACAATATACTTAAATCATTGACTTATTCCTGCCATCAGCATTGAGGGGGATAGAAATTCGTTTTAAAGTATACCCACCCATAATTGTGTTTAAAATCTATTGATGATCATTTTTTGCTTGTCAGACATTTTTAGAACGTTAAAGTATGTTAAAGTTGTTGCAACAAAGAATCACCAAACATTATTGGAGGGGGCGGGCCATCCCCCGCAGTCCCCTCGTATTCTACGTCCCTAACTTAAATAAATTTATTTTAAAGTCGAAATTTGCACTCATGCGGCATGTCGCTAACCAACATATAAGTATTCAATTGTTGAACGATAACTTGAACGCTCAAACGTAAAATGCTTAATTAAGCTATTATATATATATATATATATATATATATATATATATATATATAAGGGAGAAGATTATTCGTACATTACTTCTCCGTTATGAAAGTGAGAGCGCACTCTTTGGCGATGTTTTGTAATATTTAATGGGTAAACTAGACAGTTGTAACAGAATGCGAACTGTAGTTTAAAGTCTTAAGTAAAACATTTCTATTGGCTAAATTGTTGCAATCGCTTCAATGTTCAAAGTACAGCCGCGACAGTTCCGACCCTCACTACCCACTGAAACCGACCGACCGACTACGACTGATTACGACTATGACTGATTACCGACTGATCTCTATCTCTTAGGTTTCTATCTTATATCTGAACGTCATGCTCTCTGTATGTCAGTGCCTATGTTCGTGTCTGTCTGTCTACTTGTATTCGCCACGTCAGCAACGACATTCCAGGTCTGATTCTTCCTCAGCTCATCCATCTGGTGATTCACCATTACTGTTCCAGAATGTCTGTCTGTCTGTCTGTCTGTCTGTCTGTCTGCCCAGCAGTAGCAGCAGTACTGATCTCTCAGAGGTGGCTATTTATAATCTACCTCAGACAAGCTCTCAAATGGTATCTAGCCTACAGTCAGTCAGTCATCTGGCGCTATATAAGTCAGCTATTACATTTGCCCATTTTAAATATAATTCCTTAGAATTTCCTTATAATTATATATATATATATATATATATATATATATATAATGTATATAAGGACAATCTTCAAACTTGTAGCAGTGCTCTTTGAACAGCTAAGCCAATGGTTTGGGTTTTTAATTAGTTAAACATACGATCATTCTACTGGTATTATTCATCAATGGCCAAACAAAATTTGCGGTTAAATATTTTAAAGGCGTTAATTTTTTTAAAAATCGCGATTAATTCCGTAACGGGTTAACGGATCAGTTAGGCCTAACGCGCTAACCTAACACCCCCAAACAATACTAATCAATTTCTCTCTGTCTCTCTCTGTCTCTCTCTGTCTCTGGTCTGTCTCTGTCTGTTTCTATCGCAGGATCTGTCTCAGTCGGTTGCGTTGAAGTTGTTTTTTGTAAAACATATATGTTTGCAGTGATGGGCAAAAGTTAACTAAAAATTAGTTAACTTTTAGTTAAACTACATTTTTTTAGTTGCATCAAAAGTTAAACTGGTTGGGTAAAAGTTTAGTTAAGGCATTAGTTAAACTGAATTTTTTTTTAGTTAACTGGCAAATAGTTAAACTGGAGTTATTGAGATTCTATGCCACTTTCAGCACAGGCTAAGTCACGCGTAGGCTCTACTTTTTTGTCAACCGCATAATTACCAGTTTCAATTATGAATTATTATTACCATTATTATTATTATTATTATTATTATTATTATTATTATTATTATTATTATTATTATTATTATTATTATTATTATTATTATTATTATTATTATTATTATTATTATTATTATTATTATTATTATTATTATTATTATTATTATTATTATTATTATTATTATTATTATTATTATTATTATTATATTATTATTATTATTATTATTATTATATTTATTGTTAAAATTGTGCTATATGAAATTATGATCGTAAATCGTTTTCGTTGCAGCTTGTAGCCTAGTTTTATTAGCTCAGTAGCTCATGTCAAAGTTAAAAAGTTAAAGTCATAAGTTAAACTGCTTTTAATTAGTTATCAGTTAAAGTTAAACTACTACAGTGAAAAGTTAGTTACTTAAAAAGTTAAACTGCTTGATTTCTAAAAAAGTTTAGTTAAAGTTTAACTTTAAAAAATTAGTTAGTGCCCATCACTGTATGTTTGGCTTGGCAACCGAGGCGCATTTGTAATAAATGCGCCTAGTAAATGAACTTTATGTATGTATGTATGTAGTCAAGGTGCATGAATTGGCGGGTTCTAATTCATAGCCTCTGGTGTTAATTAGTGACTTCCTTAGCAATGAATCGTCGAACTGTAACCAACGTGCACTGAAGCTTTCGACTTTTCGACTTTCATGAGAAACTTACAAGTTGCAAGTCGTACAGTAATCATCGTTGCTAAGAGAAGCTATATATGTCGCTATAATCTACAATAATGGAATTTTATTGGAGATATGTAAAATAATTAAATACTGAATAATTTCTGGATTTTAATTTTTAAATGGTTTTGTAGGGTTTCTCCTGTTTTGAAAATCAATGTCACTCATACATCCCTCTATTTCAACTTCCGTTTGTCCGTCACATCGGTTATCTTTGATTCTCAATGTTTATTCTAGCCACCTTGACATTTGGGGGGGCAGGGCCATATTAAGGCGGGGGCTGAGGGGGATGAAGCCCCAGGCCCACCATGAAAATAGGCCCACCGTTTTTCCGTAACCTTTTTTTTGCTTGTCAGCTCGTTTTGGAAGGGGAATAACCTTTTTTTGCTTGTCTGAGATTTTTTCGGTATAGGCGACGGCATTTTTTTCTTCTCAGCCCCAGGCCCACTCGGACCTTAATCCGGCCCTGGGGAGGGTTGGAATGTTGGGGGAGGGGGAAGGGGCAAGGTCTGAGTCTCCAAAAACTTGACAAGCAAAAAAAGGCTATCTTCCTTTTAAAATGGGTGACAAACAAAAAGGTCATCCTTCCAGCCTCCCTAATACTTTTATACTTTTTGCCCTTCTGAAATGCCCTGACAAGCAAAAATATTGTCATCCATACATTTCCCTCTCCAAAAAAGCCCCCGTCGTCACAGTTTGGGGGGATTTCGATCCCCATGCAGCATATAAAAATGTAGGGGTAATTTTTAAACTTTGGGGGAAATTCCCCAGAGAAGGTCTAGAATAAACACTGTTTGATTCTAAAAAATTAAAACTATTCGCAGTATAAGCATGCACTGTAAATTTGTGTAAAACAGCACACATTAGATTTTAGTTCTTTACGATTTTTAAAATAAATATAATGCAAACTAACGCATAAATGAATTAGATGGAGCAGCATACTCTAAAAAGCTACGTCGATTTATGTTCGGCCCCTAATTAATTTCTTGCCTGTAAGTTTAACGGAAAACGAGTTCGCGTTCTCTCTGATCTGGGCGAGAAAACAAGATCTTTGAATGGCAGTAGCCTTTCGGAATTACGGGGGTCAGAGTTCGAGTAAAAATAAGTCAATGTCGCCACCACACGCCGCGCTCTCCGAGGCGTCGGCACACATAATGACATCACGCACGGGCGATGAATAATCGAGGATACGCATGCATGTGTGGGAATGAAAGATAGAGGAATAACAGCTGAGCAGCTGAGCAGCTGAGCAGCTGAGCAGCTGAGCAGCTGGGAGTGCCGTCTGCTGTGTCGCCGGTGTTCTGTGCTAATCGGACTGATGCCATAATGTTATCGCGCAGGGAAAGCGGGCTGAAGAGATGGTGGAGGAGATGGATGGGAGCTGTTTAATGTTTTTTCCATTCGCTCGTCCGATAACGAATGCCAAACCCTTCTGTCCATACGTCCGATGTGTAAAATCGGAAACAACAACAATAATAATAACATAATAATAATAACAAGAACAGCAGCGATATAGGAAAAAGAATTGGCGTCTTCTCTCTCTCCCCTCCACCTCCCTCTCTCTCTCATTCTCTCTCTCTTTCTTGCTCCTTTCACCACCCCGCTCTCTTCACTCTGCGGTTAGAAAAAGTATTTATAAACAGAAGAACAGAAATTCCCCAATGTATCTGTATTTGTTAGGACCGTTTTTGGTTTAGCATTCTTCTGCGGTGACGAACTATTTGTCTGTAAACCTTTGGGCTTCGATTGCAATCGGGCCGCGTGTTAGGAGCTATTCACGCTTAGGCTTTTGGATTTATCAGTGACGCTGAAGGTCAGAACCAGAACGGGGTCTGGCCAAGTTGCTCAGCACGCCTCCCAGCCAGTAGCGGGTTGGAGGGGTGAATAAAACTGAGGAGGTTCTATTCCTATCTCCTAACTAACAAAAAAGTATGATGATCAAAAAGGATCATCGCCATTTTAATGAGCGTCATGCCCCTCACCTGGTGTCATTTAACTGATCCGCCCAAAACTGCGGGGAATCTGAAATCTGGGGGGGGGGGCTACAGACCCCATGCTCCAACGTCGAACCGCCCCTGCTCCCAGTCCTTACGTCGGTCTGATGACTCCTAGAATTTATGTATTCAACTTGAAACTGATATATCTTAAATCATAGACTATTCTAGCGCAAACATTTCTAATTCTTCAAAATTCATAAACTTTTACGCTGTCTAGACTCTACTCTGATGCATATTGAAATGATGCAACTGATATGGTAATGTCAAAGCTTCGACGGGGACCCTACCCAAGTCCCCGTGTCAGGCTCCATGTGGGAAATTGTTATGCCACCATTTCACGCGATACCCCCACTACTACTAGAACTTTCGGTAACGGCCCACTTTCAGGGGCGTAGCCAGGAATTTGATTTGGGGTTATAATATGATTTGGGGGGGGTATCAATCTTTAAAAACGCTAAAAGTCTTAAAAACACATATAAAAACTTTAGGGTAGCCTGATTTCTTTCTCTTTTTTTGAGGGGGGTATATATGCCGATCTACCCCCCGTCGCTACGCCCCTGCCCACTTTAAATCAAAACGAGTCCGACTGGCCGAGTGATAATGTATTGCGTCGACAGTGTTGACCGAGCCCTGATTTAACTAATGAAGATAAAATACTGTGAGAAAATGCTAAAACAAAACCTAATCGATTTGGTTTCAACCGTCAAACAGAGCATAATTGAATTTAATACCAGGCTGAGATTTAATCTATCTCTCCATCTGTTGTCACGTAGACTTAATTATAAAATTGTTTGCGCCGGTGACGTCAAACCTATAGCGAATAGAAAGGTGAAGGTTGCTTCCTAGACTCATGGCATAGATGTAATGCACGTTTTTTACGCTTTTTTACCACGTTTTAACGTTTTTGAAAGTTTTTTAATTTTTGCCAACGTTTTTATTATAAAGAACATAGGCAAAATAAAACACAGATTTCTGAAACCAGCTACACAGCCTACAACTAGCTAATTAATTTGCTTTCTGCTGTTTAGCTGTAGAGTATAGTCGTTTGCTTATTAGCAGGTCATGCAGTTTTACTTACATACCACATAGAATAATTAATCAATTTATGCCAGTATTATTGCTGTTTATTTCATTTCACAGTCGTTTTGCAAGGTGTGACTTGATTGTTTATTTCCAGTGGGTGGGTAAGACACATTCCCTAATCTTGCTCAGATAAATGTCGATATCACGTTTTTTATTCAACGTTTTAAAACGTTTTTTAATTTTTGTAGCGTTTTTTACGTTTTTAAAATTATTTCCCAAACGTTTTTTACATCTATAAATAATAATCTTTATTCGTGACAAGCACAGCATCAAATTTTTTGTAGAACACAACCAATGATAACACAAATCAACTGAACAAAACTCAATACAATAAAATAATAATAAACTAATAAACTAAGCACAAACTTTACACAGTACAACTTCTGCCCTCAGACAAGTTCTAGTAATGCACTCAGCAAAGTAGTGACTTCTTCTCATATTTATTAACAAAGGATGCTTGTCGCTTTTTTTACAGCAACATGTAGCCTATATACTTTCCAAACCCGTCAAAGCTCTAATATAATCCACACTATCTGCCTGACTTGTTTTAAAAATTTTACATACAACTACTTGAATCAGTCTATCAATAGCATTAAGAGTACTTTTGTTTGTTTAAGGTAACAGAATCATCTATGACTCATGGCACGTAGTGCCAACAAGACTCGGTTTCCAGTCTTCCTCTCGCCTTTTCTTCCTCAATAAGCTCCTCTTTCACAGATGAGTCAACTGGGTGAGCTCAACAACCGAGAAGTTTCTGCCAAGACCGAAGTTTGAACCTCTAATCTCCAGAGATGTAGTACTTGGTACTTGTACTTGTACTCGAGTTGTACTCGAGTACAAATTTTTAGTACTTGTACTTGTACTTGTACTTGGAGGCTAGGTACTTGTATTTGTACTCGGAGTTTTTGGAATGCAAATACTTGTACTTGTACTTGGAGGCCAGGTACTTGTACTTGTACTTGAAGCATTGCGTACTTGCTACACCTCTGCTAATCTCACGAGAGGCAGGTCAGCTCGTTAACCACTAGACTGATGCATCACCTATACGAACCAAGTGACGCCTATGGTACCATAGTTTCGCTATAGTTATGTTTCATCTGCCGGAAATGTTCCACTGGACTGAAAAGGACTGGGAGAGGGCCAAAATGTTTTCTAAGGAAAAATTACTAGGGGGCCGATGAAAAACATTTAAATTCCGGATGAAAACTAATTTTGGCACTTCCCGCTTTTAGTTTATTCTGCCTGGCCACCCACAAATCAACCATAATGGTAGTAGAATAAATTTTCTAATATCGGATGAAAAGTGCAGAGAGTCAGGTATGATGGCGATGCGCAACAGTTTCCAGTGTTTCTCTGAAAAGACTGCCAAAAACCAATAGAGAAAACCCCGAAATAACTTCTAGGGGGGGGGCCTTTGCATGAAAGGCGGACCGTCATAACCAGGGCCTAGAGCGGGAGGCAGGGGGCAAATGCACAGGGGCCCGGCGGTCTGGAGGGGGCAACTGATGATGAATATGCATAGTTAGTTAATACCAATAATAAAAAATAAAGGGGGCCCGGTGAGTAAAGGGCGACCTGAGACATCAAAAGCATCAAAATGAACAGTGTGAAAGGAGCGTCATTTGGAGAGGGGCAGGCGGCCCCAAGGAAAATGAAGAAATAATGTATTATGTAAATAAATAAATGTTGTGCAAAAAAATCGGTCCAAAATTTGCCCAAAAATGTCAAAAAATTTCAAATTTGCAAAATTGGTCCAAAAATTGCCTAAAATTTGCCATAATTGCGAATTTTGCCCATAATTTGTCAAAATTTGGCCAAAAATTATCTAAGAAAAGTGTGAAATGATGCTTGAGTGTGAAAAAGAGCGACAAGTGAAAAGGTCATCACTAGTTTTCGAGAGTTGCAACATGACATCGTGTCGTTAATTTAGGTTAAACCAATGACAAGCAAAAAGGGTCGTCAGCAATTTTTAAAGTTTTCACCCGCCGGCCATTCTGAAAATGGTATTTTTTAATTACTGCGGGGACCAGGAAAACAACTAGAGGGCCGCGGTTCCCGCAGTTTACATGTTAAAAAACACCGTGGAGAGGGCGATGTCTTTTTATGAGTCCTAAAACTAAAATTAAAAAGGAGGGATTCCGATTACCGAATAACTGCCCTATAACCAACTTGGTCTATCATCGTTCATATATTACTATAACCTATAGTTGTAACTTGTAATATACAGTAGCTGGCATGGAAAATATTTTTAAAACATCAAATTCAAGCTCTTTGATTTGACGCAGCTACAACCGGCAGTCTATTTACCTAATATTGTTATAAAATATATATTAGCCGAGTTATTTGTTTTTTGCTTAATTAATTTGACGAATTAGACATTTAGTGTAATACTATTACAAATATGTATTTCCAGCTTTTTAGCATAACCCTAAGGTGCTGTCATTTGCATCGTTATGCTTTGGGCTGACCTGCACATAGGCGCTTTTTTGTTGAGGCGTTCGGCGACGCAGTAATTAGGACACGGCCAACTTTCTGGCCAGGTTTGTGCCCCTCCTCCATTAGCGTCGCCACGGGGGGAGGGGCAAATGGGGTAACTGCCCCCCTCAACCTGCCCCAGACCACCTACCAGATTCGCGCAAATCCGATGAGAAAGTTTTCTGTGGAGGGGTGAGGGGTGGGTAAGGAATTTGACACGCTAGCCCTTTGCCCCCCCAACCAAAAATTCCTGGCGACGGCACTGCCCTCCTCAAGGATAAAAGGATTGATGCTATTGACTGACCTGGCAAAAGTCCGGTCTTCAATTTTATTGAGAACCACTCATACATTATTAAGTGGGCATTTGTGCCAAACACCCCAAAAACATTGATGACTTGCAACAGACGTTGATAGCAACATGGGCTGAGCATATTGACTTTTAAATGTGTCAACATCTTACTCACATTATGCGATGTTGAATTTTTGCAGCATATTGAAAAATAATCGTATCACACCAAATTTTTACTGCCAGTGGTAAAAAGGTACCTTGCTAACTATTTCCGTATTTTCCTTTGTCTATTATATTAGTTGCTCACCTGCGTGGTTCTATTTGTAAATTTCTAGGCAAACATGAATGTTCTATATTACTTGA
Organism: Metaphire vulgaris; assembly: GCA_018105865.1. Lineage (NCBI taxonomy): Eukaryota > Metazoa > Annelida > Clitellata > Crassiclitellata > Megascolecidae > Metaphire > Metaphire vulgaris. The sequence goes on along the minus strand of CM030847.1, from coordinate 10,561,187 downwards.
TAGATCACTTGTTATGCCAAATGAATACGGCGATGCCATATTTTTTTGGCCACGTTTTGACCGATAATAAGCCGTCAAGATCTGATACCGGATTCCTGTAAACCCAGCCGACGGATTGCATGGTCAAAGCTTTGGTTTGCGTTAGCGTATATATAGCGTAACCGTTGCCCGAGGGACTCTTGTGAGCGAGTCTATGTCAACAGGAGGACTGTTGCAAGCCAATGCTCAGCCAAGCAGCAACAGAGAGAGAGAGAGAGAGAGAGAGAGAGAGAGAGAGAGAGAGAGAGAGAGAGAGAGAGAAGAGAGAGAGAGCGTGCAGCTGATATAGACAAAGGGATATCGGGCGATGTCGAAAAAAATATAAGCTTATATATATATACTGAAATATGAGTGAGGCCTCTTAGTAGCGTTATAGACACTAGAAGCATCTTGCTGAACTACTAGAATCGAGTGGTGTACTGACGTACGTTGTATCGACATAGATCGACGTTGTCGAATTGGACTCGAAAGCCGTCGGCGACATTGTAATTGAGAAATCGTTCTAACAAGACTGCGTCGAAGGCAAAACCCAATCCATCGCAGTTTTAGTGTTATATTCATTGGTTTGAAACTCGGTTCCATGGCCACAAAACACAAGGTAATTAATTAATGTCTTATACCATTCTACATGCATGTGTGTGTATGACTCATGAAAGATTAAGCGCATACGAATAAGCAGCTATACTAATGCACTACTTTCTCAAAGCGCTACATAAATTTACGAGATTTTACTTACTTGGCTACTCTTGTGCGGATAAAACTCGTGATTGCATAATTTATGTGCGACCCGATAGAATAAGCAGGTACAAACACACGCACTCAAGATGCAGACAGAATTGGGTCAGGATGTCTGGCTAAATAATTGTTTGATGCTGTGCAGACGTGGGATCTGGGTGGCACCGAGGTGACACCAGATATTAATCATTCGGTATCTGTTCCCAAGGGTATCTGTCGATTGGGGCTGGGAGCAAATGGGGTAATTAATTGTCTCTCCCTCTCTCGCTCTCTTTAAAGCGGAAGCAATTATTGCAATTGATATCCTGACTGGCGGTTTCCTTTCATTCTTGTCTTCTGTTTTCATATCTCCCTCAACAGCGGAGGTCAGAGCCATTATGACCCATCCAAGAGGCGATAAGTCATTTTAAAGACGGCATAGCCGAATGTGTGTGTGTGTGTGTGTGTGTGTGTGTGAACCTTTGGAAAGAGTTGTGATTGCGAGTAGATTACAGCGTGGATATTACGACCTTATATTCATATATATATATATATATATATATATATATATATATATATATATATATATATATATATATTTATATATATATATTTAATAATCGATCGGTCTTCAACCGATGTTTAATAATACAGGCCAGACTGAATATAAATTACTTCAGATACTAGACGTTTAACTGAGCTGTTATGTTTGTCGATAATTAAATTCTTCCCGCCCCAATAAATTTGATTCTGGAAAAACTAATGGTCTAGACTCTCTGCTCGCTGTCCGATCCAATTACTATTTAAACGTTCCAGGAAATCTAAAAGGATAAAAGTCAATACGACCAAATTCCTTCGTCAAAATCGCCGTCATGTAAAACACTGGTTTTGCTTTTGGCACTTTCAGGAGACCAATTAGTTGAGCTACCTTTTAGCTAATCGAGTTTCGAAACTGCTCGTCTATTTATACGTGGACATGATAAATTATTTGTGGAAATGGCTTGCATTGGTGGCGTACCGGTGCACCGAAACTACTCCAGGGGCGTAGCCAAGAATTTGATTTGGGGGGTATAAAATTTGTGGTATATATTGTTATATATTATATATGTATAATATATTATGTTATATATGTACAGTATAATACAAATATTATTCATATATTATGTAATATATTATTATATATATATATATTATATTATATATATATATATACTGACTCCCATCATAGGTTCTACCTGATTTTTTGAAAAAGTCTCTTACATTAATTTCCTAAAACCGAAACATATAATACAATAGTTAAGACAAGAAACCATAAATAGTACTAAATATTTAGTAAATGATTATATTATGTTTTGTAATTTGCAATTCAGTACAAATTTTACCAAATCTATTTAAACATGGTTCGAATCTGTGCCTCACCTGAGATTTTAGTTGAGTCATATCATAATATATTTATAAAAATAAATACTTACAAACCACTGTACTGACCGCTTAATCTGTAAACAAAGATAGCTGGTTTCGTTTGCTCATTGAGTACTACTAGAAGTCCATGGTTTACTCCATCCTTAAATCTAGACTTCTTGTTCTTGGAAGCACATCACGTGACATCAGACACTTTAATTACTGGACTTTGTTTGCATGATCAATCGGTCAAATTCTCCGTGGTCCATGACTAATGTCTCGGTGGTCGGCCAAGACTAACTCTATTAGGCCTAATTGTCAAGTGACACCCCAAGAAACTGAAGCGAACAGCTTTTCACATGGGGCTGAACTCAGCGGCGTAGCCAGTAATTTGATTTGGGAGGGGGTATAAACCTTAACTAGTCATTGCTATTTCAAAATCAAAACATTTGTTAATGTCCCACATGTGAACAAAACGGCTACTAACCAATACAAAAATTTGAGGTAGTCGGATTTTTTTTTTTGGGGGGGGGGGGTATATATACCGATATACCCCCCGTCCCTACGCCCCTGAACTAGTCGGGTTCATTTGGCCGTATTCTGTTATGAGTCCTTCTAAATGCGTGTCCCTGTCACTCTGTTTGTCCGCTCCTGTTAAGACTTGACCTGCCTCGGTATTGTTCGACTTGTTCCTGAACTTGGAATCGCATCGTCTGCATTTAGTTGTCTCATTCCATTCTGCTCTGAGTCTGTCTGCGCACCTGTCTGTCTGTCTGCGTTTGTCTGACTCGTTCTTGTCTTCTGTATGTCGGGTTTTCTCGCTTCCTGGTATTTTTTTCCTTCGGCAAGTTTATCACTTTAAATACCACTGTAAGTCTTCTAACAGCGTTTTTGTAGAACCAGAAATAGGAACTAAGTTCTTTAATTAAATCGTCTGTATCTTGAAGAAAGAACAGGGTAATGAATCTCAAATCTACGCTGACAAAAGCGTGAATAGCCACACATATTTAGGTACTTATACGGGCACTTGAAGAAAGTGGAAGCACAGGAATACATATACAATACATATACCTATATATATATATATATATATATATATATATATACCTATATATATATATATATATATACAGCGGTCCTTCAGAAATGCTTAGATTTTTTAACCATTATACCTACATTATCTATTCCAGTTGAAATTATTCTTTCAACGAACCTCTCTCCTTCCTATCAGCCTTTCTGCAGTTCCACGATTTACAAACTGATTAGATTGTTTGTTTTTGGTCTCCGTGTGATCTAGTGGAAACGTCGTGTTACGCGACGACTTGACGATCGCTGGTGACGCCACTGCGATGTCTAGGTCAGCCCCTGAAGAGCGCGCGGTTCAAATCGCTGATTCTGCAGTTGCGAATGACGGGCGTTGGGTGACAGAACTCCCCCCCCCCCGCGACCGACAAATTCAATTCACGATGTTTCAAACGACTTTTATCTTCAGGTTTTCCGACGGCTAAGAGCTTTCGACGTGGGCGGAGCGGGGGTGGGGGTGACGAGAGTCAAATCGATTCTTTTCTTTTTATCTCCCTGATTGGCTGATGATAGATTCGGAGATTTGGTTTTAAGGTTAGCGTTTGGTCTCTAATGCCTCTTAGACCAGCATTTCGGAGATCTGTTTTTCCTAGATTTCCGTTAGTTTCCAGTTTATTTACAGCGTCTTGTTAATTATCTCTGTCCTATACGCCAATTTCAGTTCCTCTCTCCCTCTTCGGCCAGTCACAACCTTTTAAATAGCTGAAATCTCTTGCACAGGGACAGAAAATGTGTTGCATCGCCCCTGATGTTTAACTGGACTGCAGAACGCTTTTGGCGCGCGAGGTGTCAGTTTAGAATACTCTTGCAGACTGCACAGTGGAAGTTTGAGATCACTTTGAATATTATTCTGCGAAAGATTTTTGTCAGAATTATCTCCTACTTGAACTGAGTGCATCTCAAAAGTAGACCTACTTGAGAACAATACTAAGTTTTCATGATGGAAAAACAGGACGCTATAGTACGCATTGTGGCATCGCTAAGGTACTAACAGGTACAACAGTGGTTCTCACACAGGGCAGTCCCTACTGAACCACTTTAAACCTTGTTATATTATATATATATATATTATTATATTAATGCTGATGTGGTAAAAAGGAGTAATATTAGTGATATTCTTCTGCTGCTTTGTCGATTACATTATTAAATTCTCTATTCAGTCTGCATTATTACGTTGTTCTGATGTTCACGTAGAAATGCAGTTTAAGTTCGAAGTAAATTAGAAAAATAAATTGAGGATGGATAGCCTAGTTACAGTATTTGAGTATAGTCTTACTAAACAAACCATGATGGATTAGCTCTGTGCTTTATTCCCGCATCTTCAAAAACGTTGTTGATCCCAAAGTCTAAGTTAGGATTTGGGACGAACGTGAGAAACTGGATGTTGATTTTTGCGTTCGTAATAGCCTATAGGGCCTAGCAGTCGCGCTTTTACAACGACTGCGGCCCTTATGCAGGCCGTGTATATCGATATCAATCACAGCCAGTAGTAATAACACGTCGCATAAATCCGTTCGTACGACAAGTCGAACGCTAAACAATTTTACTATTTGGGACGAAGATCCAGTGGTACGTAAGGACTTCTGCTAAGCAGACTGCACACAGTACTAGACCCTGGGCCTTATATATATATATATATATATATATATATATATATATATATATTCAGTGATTTACTTATGAAGTTATTCACTGAAGTTATTCACGAAGTTTCGTACTGTTCAGTTAAACATTAGGTATGGGAAAGATAGGGTAACATCATGGGTCTAATATACGCATTATGTAGCTTTGGCCGTCGTTTCGCGAAAGAAAAGGATTGATAAAATTAAACTTCTAATACATTTTTATTGTAATCAACGTTTTTTCGACACCGGTAAATTACGGTTGCGTTCTTCGATATATGATCACAGGGAGACCTGAATCTCGGCTGTGACGCACTGGCGGAGGGCAACAACTACAGCGGTTGCCACCCTCTCCCGTCCCTGTCCGACCTCTTCGCCGGAACGACGGCGTCCGCCGACGGTCCTCCTTCGCTCTGCCCGATGGCGATCGAGGAGCCTCACTCTTCCGTGCGCGGCGGCGGCGGCGGCACCACCAGGTCATCGTCCGATGATCTGGGAATCTTGGATGCGAACGGCTCCACCGGCGGCGGCGGCGGCGGTGGCAGCGGTGGTGGCTGTCAGTGGTGCGTCTTCGTGCGGTGTGGTGGCGGCGACGGCGACGGCGGCGGTGGCGGCGGCGACGTTGAGAAATGCTCAAGGCAAAAGATCTGTACGTCGCGCAAGTCGATACTGGGATTCTGCCACGAAAACAGAATGATCTTCTTCGTCGCTTTGGTGACGTTTCTTCTCATCGCTACCGTCGCTGTCACGGCAATAATCTATTACTGTACAGGTAAGCACAGGTAGAAAAGCTATAGCCTAATATTAAAACGGTTAGATAAGGTGACTCCGTATTCAGGGTGTCATAATATTTTGACGATAAAAGTTGCAGTTTCAGAAACGCTTTGATTAATTAAACCAACTTTCCCGTCACGATTGATGGTCAAAAGTACTAGGCAATTTTTCATACTTATACGAAAATCAGAAACTCTAAGCTGAATTTCTTACATAGAGGGGCAAGCTCATCCTAACCGAGTCTTCCCGTCATGCTTGACGGGCAAACAGCTTGTGATGCTATAAAAGCGCACCATCGTTATTATTATTATTATTATTATTATTATTATTATTATTATTATTATTATTATTATTATTATTATTATTACGGCAAAATTAGAGGACGATGCATTTTTTCAATGGAAATATGTCTTCAATTTTAAATCGCGCCCGAGTTAGGCCTACAGTCAGTGTTGCAGTTGTGAAATTTGAGCTGGGGGGTTGAGGACTGAAATTCAATGAATGACAGAAATTGCATGTACCCGATATGCGATTTTTGGGAGGGTTGCAAAGTTAGCTGGGGGGTTCAACCCCAAACCCCCGACTCCAACACTGGATACAGTGAGCGGTCGTTTTCGCCTGGTGCTCCGTCGCTCCTGAATTCTTCATTCTCTTCCGAATGACGAACCACAGGAGACCTACATTACGACCCTTAAAAAGAAATCAACCACAGTCCTCCTATATCAAAACGTTTCTCTTGCGTTATCATGTTCAGTACTCGCGCTGTGTGATACTCTTTCTACGTTGGCGCTATATAAATTTTCATTAAAGAAATAGATAATAAATATATAAATGTTCTTTTAATAAAAGAAGATAATGGAACTTAGATCTAGCTGATGGATTTGTATGAAGACCATTTTTCTTTTTCAGTAAGAAGCAGTCCGGAAATTCCGAGCAGTTTCGATGTCAACGGTCAGTTAATCATTATCCTATCTATGAGCAATCGTCACTTAGGCTAGTCAGCAAAACGTTTTGAACTAATCGTTCCCGTGAACTTTAATGGTCGCTGGTTTTATAACTAAGTAATGACAATAGAATATTCTTAAAACTGTCACTCACAACATAGACGTTATGGTAATCACAGAGAATGTAGGCCTCAGAATAACAATCGAGCAATAAACCTGGTTGAATATATACTTATCCCGAAATATATATTGCTTAAAAAATCAGAAAATCAGAAAAATCAGACCTTCAAACAAATCAGAAAAGTCTTCACTTCAAGTCCCCAAAGCCACATGTAAAGGCAAAAATACACAAAGATCAATAATTATTGTTGAAGTACAGGGTGGCGCAAAAAATCCGAACTAGTCACATTTAGGTTTGCATTTAATATAGTCCGTTTTATTGCGCCACCCTGTATAATAATAAAGAAATGAATAATCGCTTGGTATTAAGTTTACTTTTGGGAGGTTTACATTTTTCGACATTGTTGACTAGACATATACTTGACACCTATCTTGGTATTTGAAAGCACTTGTACGCTTTGTTTTATTCTGGTGCAGGACATGAACTAGCTGTGTTTGGTCGGGGATCAATTGTCCCGGACGTCTTAAGAGCTGCTCTCAATGGAACAACAGACGGAGAAGATACACAACTGCGACGGTTCCTTGTTCAAAGCATCGAATACAAGGTAAGATAATTCCAAGAAGCGCGCACACACACACACACACACACACACACACACATATATATATATATATATATATATATATATACCTCCGTACTCAATTCCCGAGGGCCTTATAGAAACATTTTCTGGAGACAGAAAATATATAAAAATGCACACAAATATAGACAGATATACATGTCTCCGACATATATATATATATATATATATATATATATATATATTTTTATATATACTTTTTATATATACTTTTTATATATATATACTTTTGCATAAGTCTCTCGGGAACTAAGTACCGAAGGCATTAAAGATTTAAAATTTAAAAAATATACATGCATATATATGTACAATAGAACTTCGTTATAACGGACTCGGTTATAACGTACCGCAATGTACGTTTCCGTGTGATGCACTACAGTATTGGATGGTATTGGATATATAACGTGCGTCGGATATATATCGCACTTGATTCTACAGACTCCCGAAGGCCTAAGCATAGGCCTATATATGTTGTATCAAAGTTCTACTGTATATGGGCGGAGTAATTTTCAAATGTCTGTCTATATTCACAACGTCCTATGCAATGGTAATAGCTTTATAGAGCTCCTTTTCTCTTTTCTCTTAGAGTCGGTTTTATTACTGTTGATTCGTATTTTTCTACCGCTAGAATTTAATTCAATCTCTGTCCGTGGGCTTTCGTAACTTGCCCTCCGGTAGCAACGCATTCCGCACAGGGCATAGCCACGCCAAAACTAGAGCTGCATAGTAATACAGAGGTCTATGCCCAACAAGAAGCCACAGTGCTTGGTAACGGGCGATTAATTATCGGTCGTATATCTGGTTATAATCTGGTTATAATCGGATTGGACAATGATTTACGCGCGACTTTAGAATTCCCCTTCAATTTAACGGCTTGTGTTAAGCATTGTGGATGCCAGATAACAGGGACATGGACGTTAATTGTGCAAAGCGGAAAGCGGCAGGAGTTCAACCGGTGCAAAATGATAAATTTAGAAATAACACGGTTCTATGCCTCTCCCTTTCTCTGTCTCTGTCTGTCTGTCTGTCTGTCTCTCTCGTCTCTCTCTCTCTCTCTCTCTCTCTCTCTCTCTCTCTCTCTCTCTCTCTCTCTCTCTCTCTCTCTCTCTCTGCACGAAGTACCGAATCGCCCGCCACTTTTAAGTAGGCCTACCAATATTTATTATTTTTAGTGCAGTGCAGGGTATTGATTTGGAATTGGAACGCGGTGCATTGTGCATTGTCTACAATCTCCACTGAAATTAGAAGCTTGCGAAATTGCTTTGGAAAATTAGAAATAATAAATAATAAATAGCTGAAATGATCTGCAGCTGATCTCTTAAGTAGATCAAGAGAAGTATGGCTCCTAATGTAGGTCTATTCCAGCCTCACTGCCCTTCGGATGTTGGCTATTGCCCGGCTGATCATATACCTTCCCCGTAGCTATTTTAAGAGAGGCTGAGCGCCTAAGAATAAGCAGCTACTGTTGTCCTGCTTTCAAAGGCGCTATAGAAATCCACGAGATTTTACTTACTTACTTATTCTGCCCGGGAATTCACAGTTAAAGAGGTTTTGGCTTTCATGTTCCAACGAACCCGCTGTTTCCGATTTGGGATTTGTAAACGGTTGCAGACTACCCAAAGTCAGTGTTTATCATAGTTTAGATCAATTTTTTAAACAGCTTTAAAAGGCAAGTAGGGTTAAACGATATAACGTTAGAGCGTCGAGGGGAAAAAGACCGTATTTGGTTTTCGCACAGTTCAACGTCGCACGATTTCATTATTTCTATTTGCAAAGATCGACGTCAAACTCGAAGTGTCTGTAATCGTATTATTTCCCAGCACAGTTCGTACTGTTGAAGTAATAGCCATTATAATAATATTTGTTTTGTTTTCCAGCTTCTGACTCTGGTGAAAAAGACGAAGTTTCGCGATGCATACAAAGGCTTCCAAGTAATACGACTGAGGTGAGACTGGGGGGGGGCGGAAGATGGCAGAATGGGTTACGTACTGGAGCGTCAGGCTGACGGAGCGGGTTCAAGACCCGTTAGTGCCCCTATAGTGGCTTTCACACAGGCAGTAATGTCTTCTAAGCCACTTTAAATCATGCTAAGAACATGAGAAACACATAACAGATTTTGATGCACGTGAACCGACAACTCACGATACGTTTAAAAGAAATGGCTTATTTGCGTTTTAAAAAAATGTCATCAAACGAAATATAGAACCTAGTACAGCGAAGGAATGGGGTGCTAATATAGGAAAGGATTCAACAGAGTGAACAAATTGAGAAACATGACAGACTATTGCTCCAAAATTATTTGAATTACATAGGAAATCGTCAATCATTTTGCCATTTCGATAAAAACATGCACCTACTGGCTTAGTTATGGTAATTCGATTTTAATTCATTTTAAAAAATTGCAGGCAATTAGAAAAAATTCTTCCTTTATCGTATTCTCAGAAAGAAACAACTCATAACTTCACGCAATTAAGTGCGTTTGTCTAAAAAAGGTATCTATCGCAGCTGTTTTCTATAAGATCGTCTCGTCGGTAGACTATATGAAGTATTAAAATGCGTGTGGTGCATTCAATACTACTGCCTCCGTTGACTTGGCTCTAATCCAATTTGGATTCGGTGCGCCATCGGATGATGCCCTGGCAGTGATATTTTTTACACCGCAGTGATATTTTTACACCCCTTAAAACCCCCCCGACACCCCTCAAGTTGAGGTCGACACCCCTCTCCCCCAAAAAGGTAATGTGACAATGGTATGCATACAAAATGCATACTAATTAGCTCCGGACACCCCCTCAGTCTGAGGTCGACGACGCCCCCCAAATTCACAATCCAGAAATATCCCTGTGCCCTGGGCATTACGATAGTGGCGCCATAGAAGTTGATTGATTGATTGATTGATTGATTGATTCGATTGAAGTCTCAACGACGGAACGTTCGAATACTCGTTGGTGTTTCGTAACGTCGAAGAAGACGAAGATTTTGCGAACAGCTTGCGTATGGAATTTGCCCGTTCCGTGGACGATTTCTCGTCTGTGGAATTCAGCATCTTGAAATTCGACTTAGCATCTCTGCAACGAAGCTCACTGGAGACGACGACGACACAAACGCAGGTTAATTACTGGCTTCGATATACTGAGATTTGTTGTATAGGCCTATAGGCCTCTTCACGGGGATACATTTTATTAAAACTCAGTGGGGTTACGCTCGCCTAAAATATTTCTACCTTCAGTGTGGTGGGGGATGACCAGATGGCCAAAAATCGACGTATGAACTTTATTTTAACTCTTAAGGGGATTTGAGGGGATCTCTTCAGTGTTTTGTTTTTCAGCGGGAACGCACGGGAATGGCGGCGTTCCCACACCTTTTCTGCCAGATTCGTTTATATATTGATATGCAATAACGCGTGTTTTGCTTGCAACTGACTCTTTTATCAGTTGCACTTGATGAGCAAAAAAGGTCATTACCAATTTTTGGCACTTGACGAACACAAAAAATCATCATCGCGCTAAAAATATAAATCGTTTCAAGACTTTTTAGTGGCCCGCATAAGAAGTTCTCCCGACGGCCCTGGAAATTAGTCCCCAAACATTTTTTCCTAGAACAAAAGCACTGCATTTATTCAAACTCCGGCCCCTTCAGACTCCCGATTGATTATATATATATATATATTTATTAATGCTCAATATAGAGAAGTGACTTGTATGTTTGGCCCACAGTTTGTGTCACTTTGATTTGACAAAAAGACTAAGTTACTACCCATGGCATCTCCCTTTTACCCAGTGTCTGTCGTGAAACACTAGTTATAAACAAGCACATCTAGACCATTGAATGATCTCTACTAGACTGCAACAAAACCAGTAGCCTACATTTTGGTAATATATGTCCCATTCGGATTACTGCGATAGGTTTGCATGACTGAAAGGAATACACCAGTGGCAACATGCGATTCCAGCATTATTCCGTCTCCTAGAATTCCACTAACATGTAAATCCACGCCTTTACAGTGAATTGGGCAGGATAAGCAATGGGCCAGGGATATTTTTACACCCCCTAACACTCCCAGCACCCCCCTCAATCTGAGACCGACACCACAAACCCTCCTCCCAATTTTAACCTGTGATGACCTTTTTTACTTGTGATACTTCTTTTGGCAGGGACCCCCAAAAATATACCGACAGCCCCTCCAAATTGATAATCCTAGAAATAACCCTACAATGGACCTAGTTGATTCTAAATATAAGCTGAAAAGGAAACGATCGATTATTCTATAAAGAATCAACAGAAATTTCGAGTGAAACGATCTTCAAACCGTTGTGCGAAGCCGTTCATAGAAGCCAGCAGCAGCAGCAGCAGCAGGAGGACCTGCTATCCGAACGTCTTGCATCATCGCTCGCAGGAAGAGGCAACGATGGGCGCCCTGGCCAACATCCAGCTGTACTTTTCGCTGTGCAGCGACAGTATGAAGCTGCTCTGGTGCTCCACCTTCGCTCCCGACTGCACGAATGGCACCCCGCTGCCACCCTGTCGATCTCTCTGCCAAGGTAACCCCACTTGTGCAGTTATTCTTGTGGCGTAGCCAGAATTCCGGAATATGGGGGAGGGGACAGGGGTACACACATCGATGTTTTCACCTGGAAAAGTTTTGACGAGCAAAATGGTTTAATGGTTTGAACGACAGTGGCGGTTCCAGGTGGGGGATGAGTAGGGATGCATCCCCCACCGGACTTCCGGACTTCCGGACTTACTTTTTTTGCTTGTGAAACCTATTTTTGGTAAAAGTTTAGTAAAACTGACTGCGGGTGACTTTTTTGCTTGTCAACCTATTTTTCGGTAAAAGTATAGTAAAATTAGGGAAAAAATTCCTTTTTTCACCCTTTTACGGCAAAGTTTATTGATTTTTTCTTCTATTTTCATCCCCCTACCAACTTTCTATGAATTCATTTCATTCCCCCGACCAAGAAATCCTGGAACCGCCACTGTTGAACGAGACTGCGTTTTAAAATATCCTTCGTTAACAGAGCTGCTTCCATTCACATAGTTAGGCCTAAGACTCGTCTGAATGTTTTTCAACCATCAGGTCTAGACTAAGATGAACCTCTTCTTGATTGCATGCCCTACCTCCCTCCCTCCCTCCTCTGCCCGGAATCAGGAACTTACGAAGTGGCGTCTGGATTTTCAACGAAGACATGATTGTTTACTATACGCGACGATTCCATGCACTCTGAAGCGACCATCGACTGATGCTGTAGATGCATTATTATTATAGTGGCGCTAAAGAAGTTTTCTTACGAGTACGATTCTCTACTTTTGAAGCGGCGATGAGTTAGACTCATTCTGGAAGCATTGGAAACAGAAAAAACCAGGTGCATGCAGTGCCGTATTAACCACGGCGCAGCTATTTGCGCCAGGCCCACTGGCTTAATTTTTTAAATTATTTTTAAAATAAATAAATCATATTAATGACAAACAATAAATTTTAATTTAAAAAACACAGTATAAAATGTATTTCATTTCTAATAAATAAATTTAAGGACATTTTCTATATTTTTAAATTAATTTTTTAAATTTTCTGGCAGAGGTTTGAAACTTCGAACTGCATGGGGGTTGAGGGCTTCTTAAAGTTTCGTTGCGTTGTTTGCGCCAGGCCTCCAAAAAGTTAATCCGGCGGCACTGGGTGCATGAACACGACTTGCATGAGCGTCCGCAGAAATTTTTCCAGAGGGTGCAAAACAGGGTCTTGTGACGAAAGAGATGAAAAATTTTCCAGGGGTGGGGTGCAAAACAAGGCTTTGTGACGAAAGAAACAAGTAATGTTACTTTTTTCATAACTCCACAATTTTTCCAAGGGGTGCAATTGCGCCCTCTTGCACCCCCCGGACGCCCATGACGACTTGTGCATTTCCTTCTCCGCGTAGAACGCGCAATGATTGCAGACGTTGTTTACAGTTGGCCTACAACTGTGCATGGTCATGTGCTCTGTGTACGCTCTGGTGTTTTTCAGCTGTGGTAACTGACTGTCCGAATCTTCGTGCTGATATTGAAAATCTACTTTCTGGCGACTGTTCGTCACTCCCGGACATCACCGACTCCGTCTGCACAGACGTACGCCCAGCCACACCACCAACAAACTCAGCAGCAGGTAGGATTTCCTTCTTGCTTATTTCTACTCGCATCCTCTCAAACGCTTCGCACGAGAACAAAAAAATCGGAGATCGTTCCTTCGTGTAATTCTCTGCCGCCGTATCAAATTCAAATTCAAATTAATTTTATCGTCCGTTTCAAACACATAGGTGTTCATCGGGGACGCCTCAGACCACAAACCGCAGTGCTCATCGGCAGAGCAGACTGTAGCTGAGGAGGGTCGGTTCGGTCCAGGTCAAAAACCAAAAATCAGTCAGGACAATACCAAGACTTAAGGAGGAAATAAATATGTTTTAAGATGACGCCTAAAATATCTAGATAATAGGCCGTCCGAATATCAAGGGAAATGGAGTTCCAAACATATGGAGATGCATAACTAAAAGCCCTACACCCAGATTTAGTGCGACGCAAGGGAGTTTCAAGAAGGCATTTATTTGCAAACCTCGTAGATATATATGGCTGATGATATAATAGCATTTCTCGAAGAAGTATCACTCACCCGCTCAACTTTTCTCGCATCTTTGAAAACATATCTGCTCAATTTATAAGCCAAGGCGCATTAGTTCCGTTCCATTATGCACCCTGAATTATTATTATTATTATTATTATTATTATTATTATTATTATTATTATTATTATTATTATTATTATTATTATTATTATTATTATTATTATTATTATTATTATTATTATTATTATTATTATTATTATTATTATTATGTTATTATGTTCTTCTTCTTCTTCTTCTTCTTCTTCTTCTTCTTCTTCTTCTTCTTCTTCTTCTTCTTTCTTTCCTTCCGTCTTTCCCTATTGGGTTGGACGATGGGTCTGAACGAGTTCCTTCCACTTCTGTCTGTCTCTTGCTGCTCTGGTCAATTGGATGAAGTTCATTTGCATTTCTTCTGCGTCCTCTTTTAAGTTTCCTATCCATGTTTTTCTTGGTCCTCCTTTTCTCCTTTTCCCTTCAACATAGTTGTTAAGTGCTTTCTTTGGTAGTCTTTCTTCCTTTATTCTTTCAACATGACCAAACCATTTCAGTCTTCGTTTCTGTATTGATTCGAGTATCGTTTCTTTTTGCTGTCTTTTCTCTGATCGTTTCATTTCTTATTCTATGTTATTATGTTAGTATGTTATTATTATTATGTTGTTGTTGTTATTTCTTCTTCTTCTTATAATAATAATAATAATAATAATAATAATAATTATTATTATTATTATTATTATTATTATTATTACCTTTCCATGTGCTATATTCACATAATAAAAATTCCTATTCAGAGAGCTTGTGTGCGCGCCGCGTTTGTGTGTACCGGGGTTACATTATGCAGTTTCAACAGAAAGTGTTACATTTTCTAAGTAGTCTTAAAAATGTTAACAGTAATGAAATAGCATTTATACGGGTGGTCGGGTGGTTTGAAGTAGCATAGGGTGTTCAGAATTCGTCTAAACTGAGTTATATATATTAGGGCTGTTGTGCGATTAAAAATTTTAATCGAAATTAATCGCACGATTAAAATATTTAATCGTAATTAATCGCTGTTTAATCGCATAATTTATAAATTGCAAATATCTTCTCTTAATTAAAAAATGCAATTTTTGAATGTTTTCTTTACACTTTGTACCTGTTAGTCATGTAATGTATGAATTTGGCAAACCAGACATTTATTTTTTCTTCATAGTCTGTAGTTTAATAAATTGTATTTGAATGAACTGGTTAACAGGTCAACAATCGCGAGTCTAATAATTTCAATAGCAAACGAATAAGTCATAGTTCAATCAAATGAACCTTATAAGGCTAATATTAAATTAATATATGCTGATGTCTTTGCCAAATCAATCTCAGAATAAAATGTAAAAACTATAAGAAGCTGTAAAAACTTTAAAAACTTAAAGTTAAAAGTTTTAACTGCTTTGGTTTTTCAACCAGTGAGAAAGACACACGAGCTTATTCACATTGTTTGGTTCAAGCGATGCTCTTTACTTGTTCACAACATGACCTGATAATGAAAACAAACGTTCACAAGGGACTGTAGTTGCTGAAGATGCCAGGTATTTTCAGGCCTGTATGGAGAGTGATGGATATCTTTGTTCATTCTCACTCCACCATAGAAGAGGGCTCATATCCATGTCGACTTGCTGTTCAAGGCGATAACGATGTACTTCACTTTTAAACATATCTTTTGGCTTTTGAGCCAAAGGTTCATCTTCAGAATCAGACGAGAACTCATGTAGCTGCACTTCTTTTCTTTTTTATGTCTGGAGACTGTGAAACAACCTCATCGAGCTCAACAGAGTTTGTAACAGCAGTTTGCAGTATTTACACACAACCGCCTTGCTAGACTTCAAGACAAATTTCCCATCGAGAATGGTCTTGCGATTCTGGACCGATTTCGAATTCATTTCTATGAAATATAATAATAATAGGGCCTAATTATGCACTTCAATAGCACCATTTCTAATACTCAAGGGTTCAATCGATGATACTTCAAATCCATCCGCAAAGACCAGGTCTCATAACAGAGATCAATCATCAGGGGATACAGCAAGACAGACCATGGAGGAAATGCTAATTGGAAGAGGTGTGTTTTAAGCCTAGATCTGAAAATGCTCAGTTTATTGGAAGATCTAACAACCAGAGGGGGAGAGTTCCAGATAAATAGAAAAAGCTCTCTTACCAATTTCAGTGTTTGTTCTATGCAAACTAGATGACCGCAACATGGCCGTTGCCGGCCCGGTCGTTTGGGACAGTCTGCCAGCAACATTGCGCTCCTCTGATTCACTGTTCTCTTTTAGAAAACAACTGAAGACATTCTTGTTTGTTTGATCTGGTTCGCAACTGACAATAGCGCATTTGCTGCTTTGCGAATATTTGCGCTATAGAAATGTTCGTATAATAATAATAATAATAATAATAATAATAATAATAATAATAATAATAATAATAATAATAATAATAATAATAGATAAAAATTTATAAATTCTAGATATACGATTCGTACCAATCGAAGAAACGTTAATTACTAACGAATTTCAATTTCTCTCTAACACGTACAATCGATTTTAAGTTTTTACAAATTGACCGGAAGCGCAAAATTGTCTGTCAGCTAGGCCACTGAACTAATAATAGTTCAGCATAATTATGTTTTCGCTGTTGTTCTTGTTGCGCCATTTTACCAATTTCTTTACGTTTAAGAAATTAATCGCGGTAGCTTGTGCTAAAATAAAAATCGGCGCTAAAAAATTGAATCACCGATACCTTGCGTTAAAATAATTAATCGGCGTTAAAAATTTTAATCGCGTTAAAATTTTTCGCGTTAATCGCATGCGTTAACGGCGATTAATCAACAGCCCTAATATATATATATAATTATATATATATATATATATATATATATATATATAGAGAGAGAGAGAGAGAGAGAGAGAGAGAGAGAGAGAGAGAGAGAGAGAGAGAGAGAGAGAGACTGTTTATATAATCTACACTAAGGCATCAATAGAGGAAGCCATACCCTACCTTTAAATCTTTTAATCGAGGCTAATAGTGAGTGAACGGAATAAAGCTGACTCGGAGGGTGGCAAAAAATATAATAAACTCTGAAGCTGCTCAGCAATTTTTGGCGATACAGTTTTTGCGCATTTCCGTAATTTACCGCGAGTGACAGACTGCGTATATCGCAAAGAGTCTTTTTCTATCAAATTCATCGAACAGGTTTTCTTTGGCGGGAATGATAACCTGGGCGTTTTTTTAAAAAAAGCCGTCGTCGTATTTGTAGGCTACGTGGCTATCACTCACCACTTTTGTGTATTCATAGTTCTGTGGAGTGGAATTCTTGACTGCATGGTGTACAATGGTTCCAACTGAGATTTAAAAACCTCAGCAGCGGAAATGACGTCAACGCGTCACTTTTCTGTTGACAACAGAGTTGACGCGGCGGTGGGGTGGTGTGGGGTGGGGGGTGAGGGGCATTTCCGTTTTTTACAGTTCTTGACGTCATCTGTTTAAGAGCGGGTATGCGGGATGCCCCGCTACCCCACCCATTGACAGGCGCTGCTATCGATCGAGAGTCTGTCAACAGCCGCTAAACGCCAGGGATGCAGCCGTTCTAGGAGTTTCGTTCCGATAAAACAACAGCAGCGATTAGATTAAGTTTTACAGATCGGGTTAACGCCCTTAATTCCCTTGTTTCTTTCTTTCGTAGGGTTATTATAATATTACGAGGTCACCTCCTGTTAGCATCACGTGAAATTCTTTATTGACTGATCGCATGATATTCTTAGCGTTATATCATCATCATCAGCAGCATCAGCAGCATCATAATTGTTAACATCAAGACCGCATTTAAAGAAGTGGAGGTCCCGTGCAGAAAGAAATGTGGAGACCACCCTATAGAATGTTCGTGAACGGTACACAACGACGATGAACAAAATTACACAACAATCTACATATAAAGGCCAAACCAAAAGAAATTAATAATGCAGATTTACCAAATAACCACAATATATGTATGTATGTAAGTAAGTAAGTAAGTAAGTAAGTAAGTAAGTAAGTAAGTAAGTAAGAGAACGTCAAGATTAGAGTGGTAACTCGTCAAAAAGACTGCTCGAACACTTTAAACAGAATTAACCAAGTAGCTAGTAATGTAATAATATTTTAATAATGAGTACGCAAATTCGACAATATACCATGATGACATATATATATACAATCTTGCGGTAGTTAAATTATAAACGTGTATAATGTATAAAGTATAAACACATATATGCCGTGCACCTTACGGGCCTTCCTACTAATAAGTAATCTACTTGACGTTTATTCACGTAAAAAATTTGTTCCCCATTTTTGTGGAGCCACTATGTTGTGGGGGCTCCTGTGCATGTGTACCGCCTGCACAATGCACATGCTTAAAAGCGGCCCTGGTTAACATAGGTAATATTGGTAATAGCGCGGAGATGTGTTAATGTCCACTGCACAAACATTCAAATTAGAATCAAAAGCCCAGTAATAATTATTGTCGACCAATTCCGATCTCTGTCTGCATATTTTGGTTCTCACATCCTGAACCACTCTAAATCTTATTATTACTATTATTATTATTATTATTATTATTATTATTATTATTATTATTATTATTATTATTAGTATTATTAGTAGTAGTATTATTATTGAAGTAGTAGTAGTAGTAGTAGTAGTAGTAGTAGCAGTAGTAGTAGTAGTAGTAGTAGTAGTAGTAGTAGTAGTAGTAGTAGTAGTAGTAGTAGTAGTAGTAGTAGTAGTATTGTAGTATTATCATCATCATCGTCGTCGTCGTCATTCATCATCGTTATTCGTTTCTGGTTATACTTTGAAGGTTCGTCGTCGAAGTGTAGAAACGTGGAGTCGGAGCAGTGTCGCGTCCTGGGTTTCACGTCCACTTCGGCCGTTGGTAATCTCTTGGGCCAGGGCATGACGTCGTCGCTGCACTGGATGAACCTGTTGCTGTCGGTGGCCGAAACGTCTCGGTGTTCGCCTGACCTCGTCACCTTCGGCTGTTCGGTGTTTTTCCCCAGATGCGAAGAAGACGTCGATGATCCTCGCCAGGACGGCAACTCCGTGCCAAGAATTCTTGGTCCGTGCAATGACCTTTGCCAGGGTTTGTGGTCGACCTTGGGGCTGTTCATTAATTACGTCAACAATTTAGGGGGTCTGAAAAAGTTTGACAGTTGTTAACAGGGGTGCGGGGGAGGGGTGTCAAGAGAAGTTGACGTCAACAATTTCACTTTTTACAAATAATCAAAATAGGAAATTTCATGGAATACTACTTATTACAATGGAAAAAAGCATGGTAAAAAAGTTCATCACCACCACATTTTGACACTCGATGAGCAAAAAGAGAAAAATGGTCATCAGCGCAAAAAATAATAACCTTGTTATTGGGACCTGTCATTGATCTTGGGGGGGGGGTCAAAAGTTTTTGACATAATTATGGGGGGTTAAGTGAAAGTTGACAGTTGTTGACAAGGGGGGAGGGAGTCAAAAATTGCTCAAAAATTGTTGACATAATTAATGGACAGCCCCATTGCCCTTTAGGCTTTACTGCAGAATATCCAGGCTACTATAGATGTTAAGAATTGAAGCGTAAGACACAGTTTGTTCTTACGTATCTATGGTGTTTCTATATTCTTATTGATGAGTTGTCAAATTATTTCGCTTTATAATATTCTCATGCTTGGAAATGAAACTTTAAAATGGTTACATTTCATTAGGTAGGCGTGGTGACCAATCTTCTCTGTAGTAAATAGAAAAAGGAAATATTATATTGAATTTCGCTCTCCAGACATGATCACTTTCCAAAATTTATGAAGCTAGCTTACTCAAAGTAGCACACAACTGCCATTTGTTTTTGTATCAACTTTGAATCCTTGTATGCAGGGCTAGATGGACTGATTCTGTGGAATTTTATCAAGCAAGTATTCCGTCTGGAAAAGAATTTGATTTAGGTGCCAGTTAGTCTCGGTTTCATTTCCAGACTTTCAATAAGTGAGCGCTGTTGATTTTATAAATAAGCTTTCATTCCTGTGCGCTCTTCTGCCGAAATCCGTCTAAACGCTGTTTTTGTCGATCCATAGATGTGATGAGAGACTGCGGATTTTTCTTCTCGCTAGTCGGAATGCGGTTTCTGTCCGACTTCACCTGTCCCACCAGCTACCTGTCAGACGACGCCGAGCACCTGAGCTGCTCGGGTTCAAAGGTCGACGCCGATTCTTCAGGTATTTACACACACGCCTTCAAAGTTTCCAGCACCAAGTATTATTATCGCCAAAACGAGACAGATTTTTTTTCAAAAGACAAACTGATATTTTGAAGAACGAATCAATGGCATTCTGAAGTAACCGTATGTACAGTACAATAGAACTTCGATACATCGGACTCAGTTATAACGTACGGGCCTACTCGGTTATAACGTACCGCATTATAGCCTACTGTCCCATTTGATGTGCTACGGTGCCGTATTGAATGGTATTGAATATAACGTACTTCGGATATAACGTAGGCCTACGAAGTTTTACAGACCCGATAAGTAGGTTATAACGAAGCTCTACTGTATACCTCTTATTCTTGTGCGTAGCTGCTGCCGTTTGATCTTTTAGGGCATCAATGTCGCGAAGATCAGTTCCAGTGCGACGTTAGTCAGTGCGTCAGTGCCAGTTGGATATGCGACGGCAAAACCGATTGCAACAACGACAAAGATGAGGCAGAGTGCGGTCGGTAGACTAACTTTGAAACAAATTCTCGCCCCTAGTCAGAGATTTGGTTTTATCTGTCACTATTGGAAATGGCAAAGGAAATTGACGATAGGCCTATAGCGAAAATATTAAGTGTTTTTACGTTTTCAATTATTTTGTTGTTAATCGAAAATTTGTCTATCAGTTGTTTTAATATTCTGTTTATCTTTTATGGAAATTATGGAGAAATTATGGAGAAATGAATAAAGATGTCATGTCAAACCAAGCATATGATTGCACTAATATTATTTAGCACATTCGATGTTGTTTAAATGAGTGTTGTGAGTTGAATCTTCCGCATAAAGTCGCCCGGATATCGACACACCTGTTTAATTGTGCAATAATAATTAACATAATTGAATGATTAGGCGCATTAAATAGCTAATTACATTTACATTTACATTACTAATTTTAAAAAAATTATAATACAGTAGGCGACCCTACTTACATAGATCGCTAATAATTTGAAAAACTTGTCGGGTGTGTATTACTTACTGTGATTGTTTTATTTAGAAGAGTTTAGATGTGATTAATGTGATTAGTATTACACTTGTAGTTAAAACACCAGTTAATATTAGAGTAAGAGTTAAGGGGTCGTCCATAAATTAAACGCGATTTTGGCACACCAGTTAACGTAACAAAACGTCAGACCCCTAAAATATGACGTTAACGGGTCGACCCCCCATTTTCGTATTCCGATAAGTCTTGGCAAGCAAAAAGGTCATCCTTGTATTTTTTCCTCTCCAAAATCCCTGACAAGCAAAAAAGGTCAAAGGTCATCACTTAAAATTTTTTGCGTTACGTCACATTTACGGACCCCCCGTCGTCACACTTCGTAACAAATGGCCGGACTCCCCTAACCGCGTTACGTAATTTATTGACGACCCCTAAGGTGCATTAATTATTGAGTGGATAATGTTGGGATATTGCTTTCTCATTTAAGTATTTCTGTGCATGTGTCATAATGTTAATATTCGTTGATAGTTTTGAACCAGAAATTCCATGTCGTATAATCATTATCATTTTATCATCGAAAGTAACTTTAAATTTAATAAATAATTTTGTGTTTTTGGTATATTTTGACACGAATATATAGCAAAATGTCAGGAAGAGACGAGTTTTCGCTGTGGCAACGGACAATGTATTCCTCTTCTAAGAAGATGCGACGGAACGGCCGACTGTTACGCTGGCGACGACGAAGATGACGACTGTAGTAAGCTGCTTCTCTGGCACGTTAACTCCCGGCTCTATTACCGGTTCTTTATCTAGAAAAATGTGTGTAGCAACTAGTCTCGTATAGGCACCAGTGTTTTATCCAGACTTCAGGCCTTGGTGGGGAATTGATTTGGCTGGAGGGAAAGACAGTGGCGTCGAGATGGGGGTGCGGGGGTGCGGACCGCACCGGGTGACACCGCCTGGAGGGGTGACACCCAAACAAGGATGACCTTTTTTGCTTGTCACGGTATCCGAGAATGAAATATAGAAAATGTAAAGATGACCTTTTTCCGCTTGTCAAGGCATCTGAGAAGGAAAAATTAAGGAAGATTCAGAAGATGGATGACACCACGATTTTACCGCACTGGGTGACGCCAACCCTAGCGACGCCACTGGAGAAAGAGGCACAATTCAATGCAAAAAAAGAAGTTTTTAGTGCTGCGATTTAGGGGGATTTTGAGGTTTTTGTGGTAGGGTGGGGAATCTCCCCTCCTAAAAGGCCTCGATAAAACACGGTGTATAACCTAGCCTTATGCATGCTATTTACAGGCTATACCACTGCTATTATAGTTCGCTGTGGTTAGGCCTAGATTTTTTAAATTTAAAACGTGGATTATAGGGGCCTATTATTGAACGTTGAGATACAGGTAAAGTCGATTCGAATTTTAAAAGCCATAAAAATGACAGAAGTAATTTAGATGCGAAAATCATAACATTCTAGAGAGTAAGGTTCCGAACTCTATCCTGGAACGTTTCGGCAGAAATAGGCCTAAGCATAGATTAGTTACAGTAATTCCAATGCAAATCATTGAAACAGAAGCTTAAAATGTCATTTTCCCCGTCCTCCAAGTTGTAGGCCAGAATCCCGAGTTGTTAGATATAAATAAAAAGCTGAAAGATGCCGAATGGTCGCATATACAGCAGTTATCGTTAATAAGACTAACTCTTCGAAACCAATTCAAATGTGTCATCAGTGTTTTGTTTTTAAAGTTTTTCGATATTAGTGCATAAGATTCTTCGGCCGGTGACGATAGGAAGATGCACCATATTTAAACAGCCTTTCGATGTCATTTCAATCTGTTTTCTTGATATCCTTTTTGAAATCTCACCCACAAGGCTTGCTCTGTTTTTGCCAATTTGGTTCAATTCCCCCGCTAACTTCCCAACCCCTGTGGTCTTCAATAGGGACTCATTGTTCCAGCACCAATCGCTGTTTATGGTCTGTTGATTTGATTAGTTACATTTTACACCGAAATGGAGGACGAGAATCGTGTTCAAATCTATCAGCCAAAGCATCGCAGTTGGGACACCGTCTGTCTTCCCTACGCAGAAGTCGATAAATTTATCCATTCGATGTGCAACATCAACAGGTAAGAGTAGCCTACACTGTACACTGTACACTGTACACTGTACATGAAAAGTAGAAATAAAGGAAACCTTAAATTCCTCTTGACACACTTCGTGATCGATGTCTTCTTGTTTTATACAACGTAATTGGCCATCGCAGTAAGAAATCATTATATTTAACTAAAATATGATACTTTAAACGTCTGACCGATGTTGACCATTGCGGAATTTCTGTCAAATCGATCGGTCTTGTACTTTTTATTTCGAAATTTTGGTAGACACAGACAGTAACGCTCGACAATCAAAGCGCTTCCCTTCATTTAAAGCACCATTAGGCCTATGAAATAATCTTGAACAGACAGTTTGTCACCCACCTTCTTTAATTATGTAACTCCTGTGAATAGCTTGTTCATGTTGATATTATTAGCGACTCTTTTGCACAGATTTTCGTTCTTTGACAATCAAGGCAGAGGTCGTGGCCATAACAGCAGTCTAGTCAAATACGTGAGAAACATGTAAGAAAGCTCATTCGTTTCAATTAATTGCCTTTGCACAGTTACCAGCAGTTGGCGGCTTCACCGGGGGTGGGTGGGTCAGGGAGGGAGGCCGTGCCCCCTATTGAGTGCCTGGCCCCCAGTGGCCCCCCAGTGACCCCCTGTTGTGACCCTATACTTAATGCTACATACATTAAACAACAAATGGTTGGCCCCCAAACCCCCCATGATTAGAGGTTGCCACCCCAACGCCCCCCACTTGCCAAATCCTAGAGCCGCCACTGGTTACCAGATATATGCTTATCCAAAAGAGGATATCAGAGGTTAAAAAGTAGCACAGACTCATAGAAAAGAGGACAAGGAATTTAAAGTATTTCACTGCCTTAGAATTCTCGACGGACAAACTACAATGCCTGGAAAGAGATTTTAAAGGTGCAAAACCACTACTAAATTGCCCATGCTCGTGCATTAAATGGAAAGCTGCGTGCAATTATCTTGTGCAATTTCATGTTTTTTTGCGACGACGCAAATCTGCACAGCAACTCACTGTTGCCAGCAACGTAGCCTACACTTGAGACTCGTGTCCTTTTCCCGAAAGTCTGGTAGCCCTATGTAGAGGCAAATCATCCAATAAGTAAGTAAGTAAATAAGTAAGTAAAATCTCGTGGATTTCTATAGCGCCTTGGAAAGCAGCACAACAGTAGCTGCTTATTCTTAGGCGCTCAACCTTTCTTAAATTATCTATGGGAAAGATATATGATCAGCATGGGCAATAGTCAACATCCAAAGGGCAGTTAGGCTAAATTTATAGGCCTAGGCCTACGTTTAATATAAGTTTTAATAATGCCCAGGTTAACAAAGGTGGTCAAATATTTTAAAACGTTCTTGTAAATTTTAATCTGACAAACGACGAAAAATGAGTGCTTTGCGTCTTTATTTTACAGTTCGAATTGTTTCAATCATCGACCAACAGTCGTCAATTGCAACTACACCGGTAATTTTTACCACCTGAAAATAATGAATAAAGCATATTTTTTTAGCAAAAAGCCATGAAATAGACTGACTCGCCGACGTACTGAGCTATAAAAGGGGACATGGAAATTGCTGATCTCAGTTTATCCGTCAATCACACTGCAAAATTCCTGTTTAAGTTCTGAAAAATTACATTAGGGCTCGTCCACAAATGACGTAACGCGCCTGGGGGAGGGTCCGGACATTTGTTACGAAGTGTGACGAGGGGGAGGGGGTTCCGTAAATGTGATGTAACGCAACACAAAATTTTTAAGTGACGACTTTTTCTTTTTTTGCTTGTCAGGGTATTTGGAGAGGGAAAATACAAGGATGACCTTTTTTGTTTGTCAGTATGTTTGGAGAGGTAAAAATAGAAGGATGAATGACCTTTTTTGCTTGTCAAGACTTTTCGGAAGACGAAAAGGGAGGGAGTCGGCCCGTTGTTACGTCATACTTTAGGGGATCTGACTTTTTGTTACGTCACGTTACGTAGGGGGTGAGGGGGTCAAAAAAGTGCCAAAATCGCGTTACGTCATTTATGGACGACCCCTTAGACAAACTACAGTATTGTGATAAATTACTAAAGCAGTAATATATACACGGTATGGGAGCCCATAAAGTATATTTGTCCTCAAGCGTCTCTGGAATTTTCCTTTGCCACCAAATGAGGCCATACGCCCCTGCTACCGGTCGATCGATTAACAGCTCAATCAATTGATAGATCGATCGATTCTATTGATAGTTATAGACAGGGATATTTTTACACCCCTAACACCCGCAACACCCCCAATTTGAGGTCGACACTCTCCAAATTTCCTAATCCCAAACACCCCTAATTCGAGAAGTAACACCCCATTTTATTTCTCTGATGACCTTTTTTTGCTTTTTTGACGCCTGATAAGGTTTTTTGCTTGTAAGACTTTTTGAGACCTGATAACGTTTTTTGCTTATCAGAATTTTTTGAGATGTGATAAGGTTTATGGGTTTTTTGCCTGTCAGACTTTTTGTGGATGACTTTTTCCACACTCATTCGGTAGAGACCCCAAATTTCATCGACAACCCCAAATTCACAATCCGAGAAATAACCCTGGATATAGACTTCAATTGATCAATCGGTTGCAAAACCTTTTAGAAGTCATAATTTGATTGGAAACTTAAGTATGAAAACACTGCGCGTAAACGAAATACGACTGTAGGCTTAATGCGTTTCTTCGTTAAAGAGAGAA
Source organism: Metaphire vulgaris (assembly GCA_018105865.1). NCBI lineage: Eukaryota > Metazoa > Annelida > Clitellata > Crassiclitellata > Megascolecidae > Metaphire > Metaphire vulgaris. Next base: position 10,535,152 of record CM030847.1, on the reverse strand, counting down.
TTAGGAAGAGAGCTTCAAATTGGCCATGCAGATAAACAGTAGAACTTCGCTATAAAGGACTCGTTTATAGCGTTTAAACCTATTCGGTTATACATACCGCAATGTATAGACCCGTGTGATGCGCTACCGTATTGGATGATATTGAATATGACGTAGGCTACCTCGGAAATGACGTACTAAATTTTACACACCTGCTAAGTACGCTATAACGAAGTTCTACTGTAGTTTCAAAAAATTGTTAGGAGCTACTATATCTAAAATCCAGTGGCGTAGCCAGGATTTCCGGAAGGGGGGTTTGAAAAAATTTCGTCGATGACCGCCAATGGGGAATTTTCACCCCAAAAATCGCCTAAAAAATAAAAATTGCATGGAAATACATCCAAACAAAATTGTTTTCGCCGTCCAGGGGGGGTAACCCCCAATCCCCTCATGGTAACTAATTTTAACGTGCTAAAATCAAAACATGATTTCGCGACAACAGACCAAACATTCTTGTCATTCTTTAAAAAATGTATAGAACCTCAAGTGTAAACTAAATTTTTAGCACAAAAAAACCATTGCGGAATTTCTGTCTAATCAATCTGTTTAATACTTGTTATTTAATAGGGCCTACTTTGGGTAGACACAGACAGTAACGCTCGAAATTTAATGCGCTTACCTTCGTTTAAAGCGCCATTAGGCCTATGAAATAATTTTGAACAGACAGTTTGTCACCACCTTCTTTAATTATGTATCTCCTGTTAATAGTTTGTTCGTGTTTTTCTCCTTGTAATATTACTAAAAAAAGACTTCTTCGAAATGTCAATTGACCTACGATGAATTTCGTCTTGAATTGTCCTAAACGATTTCTCTTTTTTTGCGAAGATTGTACCGACGGTCCCCTACTCAGCGAGGCCATCCAGCTGTCGGATTCCTCAAGATTCGGAGGAACGTTGGTCGACGGCGACTGGCCTTGGCTGGTGTCCCTTCACGGCGGCCGTCGGAAGACGTTCTACTGCGGAGGCGCTCTCGTCGACGCCGAGTGGGTCCTCACGGCCGCTCACTGCGTCGGAAGGTTGTCGATTAATTATGCTGTTTAGTGCTAAGACATCATCGCAGAGAGAACCCATTAAATAGCAAAAAACAATTTTGCGATGTTGACTTCAAATTCATGATTTGAATTCCTTGATGTCGCGGCGACGACGGCTATAAGACATTGACGAAGATGATGACGACGACGACGGTGATTATGATGATCTAATGATTCTAACCTAATCTTAGACTCCTATAGCGTCACTTCGTAACGCACAGAAGCATCAGCCGACGGCACACCAAATGAAATCAATCAAGATCCAGGTCAAATCCAGGGTATCCGGCCGGACAAACACAAACGAGTCAATGGTGGATATTGGATAAGCCAGGTCAAAATGATAGGGTTTTAATCTTGATGATGATGATGATGTCTGCTCGTCAGTTTGACGGAGAATGACGACTGGACGGTTGTCGCCGGTCAGAGTCGTCGTACTTCGACGCCGTCTGCGTCGAGGCAGGAACGGTCGGTCGGTCGGTTGGTCGTCCACCCTCGCTACGCTTCCGTCAAAGAGGACGACATCGCTCTCGTACGCCTCGACCGACCGGTCGAATTCTCGCGCCACGTGAGGCGCCTGTGTCTGCCCGACACCACCAAACTGCCAGGCTACCAGCCGAGCCCCGGGCAGACGTGCTTCGTCGGAGGATGGGGAAAGACCAGCGACACACCAGGTCCGATTCCGATGCTATTCAGTCTGTAGAAAAGTTCGGAGTTGTTTTTTGGCGCAGCGTTAGATTTTTTTAGATAAGTAGGCCTACTACGGGAGTTCGGACCCAATCTCACCGCAAAATCTGTGCGATTTAGTGTGTGGGAGGGGGGTGCGGGAAGACAAATTCATTCATTTAGTATATATTGTTCAGTGACACATCAAGTCGACAAATAAGATGGTCATTACGGCAAACATTGAACACACGCAAATACCATGTAGGGCGATGACGACAATGCTTTAGATGATGATGATGATGATGATGACGATGATGAAAAAAATAAAATATCCATCCCATTTGCAAGGACTAACACTAGGCTTTTACAATAAAAATGCATGGCCTGCACATATGGAATAATCTCCCTATTAAGATTTAAAATATACCAAACTTAACACTGTTTGAAAAGAGACTTAAGCAAATAATTCTACAGGAATAGAAAATTTCTAACTTTATTTAATCTATACTTTATTGCAAACATTTATATACTATGCTTGATAATTTTACTTAAATTTCAATTATGAAACTAATTTCTTAATTTGTGTCTGTTATCATAATGTACTGGTTACTTTCATGCGGGATCCATGATCTCTTCAGTAACCATTTTTTATTTCTTTCTCAAATATCCTCTGAGTAGATACTATGTTATTATTAGATAAGTATAGGCCTAAGCTTATGTATATGTTATTCTGTTTATCTTTTATGGAAATTGTGGAGAAATTATGGAGAAAGAAATAAAGATGTCATGTCAAATAGTTGTGATGGTGACCTTAACAAAGGACGACGACGACGACGGTGATGATGATGACGACATGGACGATGACGAAGATGCTAGCATGCTGCGTTGTCTGGTAATTTTAGACGATGATTATTCGGAAGAGCTGCGTCTTCGCCGGTTGTCTGTTGAGACGGTGACTCATTGTGATGACGTTTCGTCGTCTGCGTTGGCAGACGACGGACGTTCGACAGTCGTCTGCACTTCTGGACGATTAGCAAACGACGTCTGCAAGGTAACACCACTCCGTCTACAGAGCGGCGCAAAAAACCGGACGCGTCACATTTAGGTGTGTATTTAATATAGTCCGGTTTTTTGCGCCACCCTGTAGTTGTGTAGACATTTGCCAACATGAATTTCAGGCCGACCAACCACTGGAGCTATCCAGTGGCGGTTCCACGTGGGGGATGAGTGGGGATGCATCCCCCACCGGACTTTCGGACTTACTTTTTTGTTTGTGAAACCTACTTGTTGGGTAAAAGTCTAGTAAAGCTAACAGGAGATGACCTTTTTGCTTGTCAACCTATTTTTCGGTAAAAGTGCAGAAAAACGAGGGATAAAATTCCCTTTTCCAGCCTTTTTTGGCAAAGTTTGTTGATTTTCCCTTCTATTTTCATCCCTCCGGCCCCACCAACTTTCTATGAATTCATTCATCCCCCCACCAAGAAATCCTGGAACCGCCACTGGAGCTATCTATCTACGCACTGGTTGGTCGACATCTTACACTGTGGTACAGACGTAGATCATCATTTTGTGCGGTATAGGGTGATAGCGGAAGCGCCGTGCTGTGCGAAGCGCCGGAAGAAGATGGCGGCGGAGGAAACGGACGCCTGGTGTTCGCCGGGATCGTATCCAGGGGAGGCGAATGCGGACATCCAAACGTCTCGTCCGTTCAGACCGCCGTCGGACCTTTCACGGACTGGATCCGTCAAGAAATCTCCTCCTCTTCCAGTTCCTCCTCCTCCTCCTCCTCCTCCTCCTCATCTTCTTCTTCCTCCTCCTCCTCGTCCTCCTCCGTTTCTTCTATATTCTTATAAACGGTTTGCGGCGATGTCGTCTTTGTCTGTCAGGGGCGTAGCCAGGAATTTGATTTCGGAGGGTATAAATATTTTGGGTGGGTATAAGATAAATCTAACTATAAACCACATAAACCATATAAACCACATAGAACCACATGCAAATCACATAAAAAACTTTAAGGTTAACTGATTTTGGGGTATATGTACCGATATACACCCCGTCGCTACGCCCCTGCTTTATGTCTGTCTCTCTCTCTGATTCGTCGTTGTGCGGGCATATACGATGCAGGATTTCTGACTTCGAAGGATCCGTAGAATTGACGAAACTCTATTAAATGTGCTATACATGCTAAATGTGCTATTAAATGTGTTATACATGTACTGTACATTGTCATTAAAATATTAAGCAACTGACGGCGTTCGATTTGCAGAGAGGTTGGGCGGTTCAACCCCTCTCAATGGCCGAGGCCTACGCCCCAGTGGTGGGAGTGGGGTTGAAAATTCTGGTTCTTTGCAGACAGGTCCTCCCAAAAATCCGAAAAATCTGAGGTGGTAGCAGTCTGCCCGTTTGACAATTCGAACTCTGAAGATTTTTAATTTTCAATAAATTTTTTCACAGCATTATTGCGTGTGAGTGATTTAAGCAATGCCCATTGAGTGTAGTTATAGAAGATTATAAAACTCGTGCATATCTAAATATTATAAACGTCTGAGGCGTCTAAACTTGAAGACTAACATCAACGTAGTCTCACGAGCAACCCCCGAATTGGTCTTCAGCCAATATGATGAACATATTTTCAGGGGAGTAGTAAGGAATTTGATTTAGGGATAACGTGATTGGGAGGGGATATAAATCTTTAAAAACTTTGAAAATCTTAAACAAGTACTAAAAATTTTAAGGTAGTCAGATTTTTCGGGGGTATGTATACCGATATACCCCCCGTCGCTACGCCCCTGGGACTGTCCATTAATTACGTCAACAATTTAGAGGAGAAGGTTTTGAAAAAGTTTGACAGTTGTTGACAGAGGGAGGGGGTCAAGAGAAGTTGACGTCAACAATTTCACTTTTTACAAATAATCAAAAAATAGGAAATTTCATGGAATACTACTTACTACAATGGAAAAAGCATGGCAAAAAAGGTAATCACCGCCACATTTTGACATTCGATGAGCAAAAAAAGGAAAAAATGGTCATCACCGCAAAAATAATAACCTTGTTATTGGGACCTGTCATTGATCTTGAGGGGGGCGGGTGTCAAAAGTTTTTGACATAATTATAGAGGGTAACTGAAAGTTGACAGTTGTTGACAAAGCGAGGGGTCAAAAATTGCCCAAAATTGTTGACATAATTAATGGACAGCCCCCTGCGTGTTTTATCGGTCAGAGCAATCTTGCGAAAAGGGAAACAAATGACAATTGAACTTGTTTGAGTTTCAAGCTTTCGTGTAGGGGGCCTAATTTTATATGAAATTAGACCCTAGGCTAGGCTGAAGAATGACATGAAGATTTCTCATAAAGATTAAACCTATAAAAGTTAAAAGAGTTTTAGCGCCAATCATCTCTTTCTTTTGTTCTGTCTCTGTCTCTTTCTCTCTCCATCCCTCCATCTCATTCTCTACCTACCATCATTATCATCATATAAATGTAGACTTACTGACAGGATGAGTTAGTTTTCTAGCGTTTCCCAACATCAGTGGCGTAGCGAGGGCATCCGGCGCCCGGGGCAAAGTCTGCCGTTGGCGCCCCCAACACTGCTGACGAACAAAAAGATCGTCTCATTGTTTCATTGTTCCCCTCCAGTCTTAAAGTCTTACGGGCGCCCCTCTTTATACAGTGCTGACGAGCAAAAAAGGTCGTCGCAGTGACGGTCGCACATGTTTCTTCTTCTTTATTATGCATTTCACTTACCCAAATACCCGATTTTGGCGTCCCCACCTCGGCGCCCGGGGGCAGGGGCTTCTATCCCTATTTAAGGCGGGCGCAGCTGCGCCCGGAAAAAATGGGGGAAGGAGGGAATATTTTGCTACTAATCTGAACTGAACCGAGATTGATATTGATTCAAAATAACACTGACCGTGACGTAATCAATGATAGCTATGCCTAACACAAAGGACAAAATGCTGGAAATAATACTAGGTCTACAAGGGAGCAAATTAACAGGGGAATTTGTAATTTGGGGGGTGTCATTTGGGGAGGGGGGAAATTGAGTCCGGCTGCAAGGGGGGATAGAAGCCGCTGCCGGGGCATATGCCCCCTGCCCCTCGCTACGCCACTGCCCAACATGTAGGCCTACGGTCAATGAAACTTGACAAATGACACATAAATAAAAATCATTTCAGTTTTATTTTAAATCTTAAAACAGACTAGTAGTAGTAGTAGTTCTAAGTTTAGGCAGAGATAGACTCTAAGGCATGTGTCGTTTCACATTGTTGTGATCCTAGTCTAACAGAGTTTGGAGATTAGTCATTGGGGCAATGGTCCGCCAGTAGTCAAGGTGACATGCTGATACAGTGTGTGTATTTGTAGTAAAGTTTCCAATGCCCGGATTAGAGCTTTGGGGTCGGTGCTGATCTCCGGTATCAATTTTATAATAATTTTGTGGTCTATAAAACCTGACAGAGAATAGATTTCTGAAAAACTTTGTATAGTGTCGTTTCAAATGGCTCATTATTTTTCGTGGCATTTCAAAGCTAGTACTTTGAGAAAAAAAGATGGGGACACAAGAATTGAATTCGACTTCTGAATTTTTGCATATCTATTGATAGTCCTTGCTTTGTCCATTTCAAATAGTATCAATTTTATAATATTTTTGTTTGTAATAGAAGAAACCAGCTATGTTAAAGATTGATTTTTTAGACATTTGACAGACAAAGACTTTGTAAGAAAATGGCTCATTATTTTTCGTGGCTTTACAGAAGAAAAAATTGAGAATTCATAATTCTAGTACGGTTTGATCACAAAGATCTTCTGTTTTAATTCATTTCATCACTCTTCTGAATTTTTGCATATCTATAGCCTACTGTAGCCCTAGTTCTTGCATTGTCAATTTGCGGATAGGGAAATTGCGGCTTCGATTCTGTTCACACTCTACAATCTACTGACATTTTGTCTTTGGGTCAAACACTCACAGCCGGTGGTTATAGCCCAGTGTTTCCCAAACTGTGGGTCGCGACCCAAAAGTGGGTCGCAGGGATCAGTTGGCACTAGTGGGTCGCGGGGTAGGGCGAAATTAGATTCAAAGGTGTTATTTTCAAACCAATACCACAATGTCACAGGCCTTGAAAGTTTCAAGTAGGCTTAGGTTTAAAGAAATTTATATGCCTGCAACACTCCATATACGGCCTATATTAAAATGATTAATTCTTTATCTAATTTAGTTGACAATATGTTTACAGGGTCGCGGCATGCTACATAGCCGCTAAAGGGAGTCGCAAAGTTTTCACAATTTGGAAAACCCTGACCTATAGTGTTTTTAAAAAATAATATTAATCTTATTTCTCAATAATGCAAGGAAAGCGTATTACGACCATTTTGCTCTGAAACTCCAATAACAATAGGGAAACTACTTACTCATTGCTTGTCTTTCCTAGCGATTAAGCGAATTTGCCATACTCATAGGATTTTAAGACGCGTAATAAAGGTATGTTCGTGGCAAAATTTTAAAGAAAGTAATTTTGAAGAAATTTAAATATTTCTCTCAATTTTTCCTAATTGGCAAAAATATGAGTAATTTTTCATAATATAGGCTATTTGCCATATTTTCATCCGAATTGAATCAGAGCTTTTCCTTTGCCATTTATTCAAAGCTAAGAGGATTCTTTTCAACTAACGTTCGCCAGATGGCCAAATTATTTGATATTAAAGTCTACGTGTGTTACTGTGTTATTATGAGTCATGACTAACAGGATTAAAATCATAGATTTATTATAATACTATAATAATGATATTAAAGTCTATGATTAAAATTACAACAGTGCTCATGTCAGTGACGTCACGAAGCCCGCTATTATTTATGCCAAAAATAGCAAAGCAACGAAAAGAATATTAAATTATATTAATTCATTCATTATTCTATAAAAACGCGCCTCAAAAATTTGTTGTCCCGTTTTATTTCGCCCTAACAAATTTTCGCCCTTAGGCAGTGCCTAAACTGCCTAAACCTTAAGGTGGCCCTGTTCATGTACCCCCTATAATTACGTCAAAAACTTTTGAACCCCCCCAAGATCAATGACAGGTTCCAATAACAAGTTATTATTTTTTGCGGTGATGACCATTTTTCCCTGTTTTGCTCATCGAGTATCAAAATGTGGTGGTGATGACCTTTCTTTTGCCATGCTTTTTTCCATTGTAATAAGTAGTATTCCATGAAATTTCCTATTTTTGATTATTTGTAAAAAGTGAAAGTGTTGACGTCAACTTCTCTTGACCCCCTCCCTCTGTCAACAACTGTCAAACTTTTTCAAACCCCTCCCCTAAAATTTGTTGACGTAATTAATGGACACTGGACAGCCCCTTTCTGAACCACGGTGTAGTTAAACCTTAACGGCAAGATGGCCGGTCTGTTGTGGCGGTCATCTGTGGTTAGACTAACGTCGAATGTTTGTTATTCGTCAGAGAAACTCATTTTAAATGCGCTTCCGAATTCATTTGTTAATTTCAATTCTAGACGTTTAAATGTAGCGACTGGCAGCAGAATAAACCTATGGGAAGAGTATCGATTACTTAAACAGGCGACTGACGGTAGTAAAAGAACACAGCAACACATTTCATATAGCCCAGTTCCGTTTTAAGATTGGTATATGGAGAGAACGGGACATTCCTGGTCACTGCTTACTGGCTGCTCCCTCCCCCCACTGATCCACTCTATACAGAGGAAGGGGAGAAGTTGTTTGTTTGTTATACATTTATTTAACTAACTTATTTAGTGTAATGAAATAATAAAATTTTGGGTTCCCCACTGGTCTGACCCACTCCACTGGCCTGGCTCTCTAATACCACTCTGATTTTATATATATATATATATATATATATATATATATATATATATATATATAATATATTTATATATGGAATGGTTTCACTCTTCTTTTAGCTTGGCACTAGCAATAGATTACAGGGACATAGCCAGGATTTTGATTTGGGAGGGTATAAATGTTTGGGGGGTATAAACCTTAACTAAAAACCATATAGACTACATATCATCATCATCATTAAAAAATTTTAAGATAGACTGATTTTGGTGTATAATGCCATCTCCACAGTTTTCTGCCATTCTTTCCTGTCAAGTGCTCTGTTTATTATCTAAGATCCTGTAAACTGCTTCCACTTGCAGTCACTTTAAATATCATCACACACATCATCCTTTTGTGGTCTCCCTCTTTATTGGCAAATCCCTTCATCACTCCAAACATTAGAGCTTTGATCTTTCTGTCCTCTTTCATTCTGTCATGTGTCTGAAAAGTTGGAGTTTCCTTTGCTTTACTCTTTTCCAGCATGGTTTGTTTGGGCTGAAAATCTCCTGTATAGTTCTTCATTTGTGATTTTTCACCTGACCCATCCGATTATATAATTAATTTTTCTGTAACATTTTCTTTCAAAGGCTAGTATTTTTCTTTTTCCAGGTCTTTGGTGATGGTCCATGTTTCGCATCCATATAAAAACCTGCTGAAGATACAGGTTTAACCTAACTGTATTTTCTTAGTTTTGTTTCAGTGCTTATTGATTTGCTTTTCCAGATCTTGTCCATTGCCGTCAGTTGATCTAGAGCTCTTGCTGCTCTTCTCAGGGTTTTCCTCTTGTCTGCAGTCTAAGTCATGTGTCATATTGCTTCCAAGATAGGTGAAGTTTTCTATGTTTTGAAAATTCTATTCCATTTACTTAAATTTTTCTTTTGATCTCTTTGTCGTTTTGTGACCATTGTCTTTGTCTCAAAAATCAATGTTTATCATTTATGGACAGTCCATAGCACCTCAGCTATGACTGAGACTACAATAGGCACATATAAATCACATAAAAAAAGTTAAGGTAGACTGATTTTGGGGTATATATACCACTAGGGGCACTAACCTCTGGCTTGAACCCCTGCAATAGAATCATTTTCTCTGACAAGTGTTGAGTTTTATTATCAGCATATGTATTGTAAACATTATTTGTTCTTGCAGTCACTTTAAAGATTGCAGCAGCATTAGCACCTCATAATTTTGCTGAATATCTGTTGCATAGGTAAATCTCTTCCATTAAATAAAGATCCTTGGGCTGTTTTTTTAGCTTTAACAAATCTGTGTAATGAATTTAAGAGAAATTGAAATGTATTTAATGCATTGAAAAAGAGATCTATTAGACTACACCATCGCAGTTTACCGGAAGAATCTTAATAGACTTATTTATGATCTAGGAAGAGAAATGCTTGTTTCACACCTCAAGGTAATGCATTGTATCTCATGAGTGATTTGCTCAGCTGCATGACATTCCTTATGTATATGATTAATAATTATATATAATATATAGCAAATTCCAAGGTCAAAATTGCTAGATAAAGTTAATAGGCATTACAGAGGTCATGAAGATATTGTTTTACACAGTGTTTTACACAGAATGTTATGTAATTGAGTCTTGAGAAGAAGTTTAATTTAGCTGTGTTTTTTTAGAAATTAAGACATTTCAATCACTGAAGATTTTATTCATTGTGTACGACAGTACCGTATAGGCTTCTTTTCTTGCATTATTTCTTTAGAATATTATATCTTAAAGAAACACAGACAGTGGTAATTTTGTTTATTATAAGGGTGCTTTCTGGAATAATAAATTATATAAAAATAATAGCATAGAATATAATACAAAAGGAGCTATAGTAATAAAAGAGGGTGTCATCTTATGGGCAGTTGTAGAGTTGGATTTGTAGTGCTGGAGGCAGCCGAACTTATTTTTAGTTTAAAAGTGTAATGTATTTATATATATCTGCAACTCATTGTGCATATGAGGAGGATTCTTTGACTATAAGCAGGGAAGGTGCTTACATTTATGTTGTTTTTATGATCATAATTTGACTGCACTCCACAGTGGAATTTCTAGGTTATGTGCTATATTGTATGTTCTGTAGTATCCTAAAGATATCATTTTGCCAGAACATGCGTATGACCCAAAATTTGCTGTACGTGGTTTGCACTGTGATATTCAGAAGGTTAGTTCTCTTCTGATTAATTTCATGAGTTACTTTATATATATAATTTATTTAAATTATTTGAGTTTTTGCACTTCTGGAAGCTGAAGGGAATTTTAACCAGAAATTTAGTACCATGTTTTATTTTCTTTTAATCTGATGCCATTTGAACTCTATGACACCTGTACTTCTGCAGAAAGAAACCTTCTTCTGTTTTTTCCTGCCTTCCCAACTACCTCTCTTTCTATAATGTAACAGTGCAAAACAGTAATAAAGCTGTGTAAATAACGTTACTAACAGTCAGTCTAGAATAGTCGATGTTAATGTTATGGTTGCTTTGCCAACTTCTGCTAGTCTCACATGTACAGTAGAACTTTGTTATAAAGTACTTATCATGTCTGTAAAATGTAGTACGTTTTATCTAAAGTATGTTATATTCAATACCGCCCATTATGGTAGCGCGTCACATGGAATCGTACATCATGGTATGTTATAACTGAGAATTTGTTATAACCGAATCTGTTATAATGAAGTTCTACTGTATGTCTAATGTCAAACACTGTCATATTTGGTTCTTCTAAACACTGCACTGTTTACAGTGCCAAAGCCATTATATTTTCTTATGGAGATGAGGGTGTTCAAACCAGAATATCAGCTTTACAGGGCAACTGGGGTTAGGAAATGGCTTTGGACATCATGTGAATGAGCTGCAGTTAGATGGAAAGACTTTTACTTATATTTTAGGGAATTCTTTTCAAGATAGATGCATTTCATAACATCCAGATGGGCACTGTCTATCGGTATGGTGTCCATTTTTGATCTTATTATATGCCAATCTGCATTCTTTGTATGTTGGGCAGAGCTAAAATAATTGCTTAGTAATTGCTAATATCTGTGTTAAGCTTTAAATGACAATGGAAATTATTCATGAGCATGTGGAACATAAGGTGTTTTTAACCCCTTAACTTCTGTAACTCAATGTCTGATGTTTTTTAATGAGTTTGTTTAATAAGTGATTGGCTGCCAAGTTGTTACAGATTTCAAGGTGTATTGTTGACAATTTTGTGCAAGTTTCATATTGTTCACAGTGGTTTACATCCTGTGCCGGACGATGAGGTCAGAGAAATGTATCATGGATCGCATGTTGACATAGAAAGTCTTGGCGGTTTCTACGGTGTGGTAATTGTCATTATATAAATCTGCAGGTTTTGAAATGCTGATTTCTCAAAATTGAATTTCTTGGATAATTGGTATTACTTGTATACAATACATTCATCTTATTTTGGCACCATTGCTCAAGCAAAGTACATTTTCGAACATATTTCCTTTTTACTGTTATCGCTGTATGCATTTCTGTTCGAAGGGACCAAAGATGTACCAGTTTATGGATTTGTTTGCTTTGCCTGAAATGACTTTGTATGCCAATGTTATTGAGGTAATTTACCATTTGCTTCATTCAGATGCTTTTGCTTCATACATTGAAATGTTTAATTTGACGTACCCATTTAAATGGTTGCTGCTTGATTTCGTCAATGCTGCTTATTTGGATATAGAAATGGAATAATGGAACAAGAAATGGAATGTGATGGACTTGCAGAAGTTGATGCTTTCATAGAATAAATAATTATTGTTCCTATTTAATACAATTGCAGTTTAAACAATTGGTTAATTAATTAGTTAGACAGAGTGTATGTTTCTATTTGACTAATTTATTGTATAAAGAAGACAATTATGTTTTCTCAGAATTTTGTCTATTTGTATTTTAGTTCAATTCTGTAACATTTGTGCTGTTATTCATAGCAGCAGATTGTTAATTTGAAATGTGTGTTACAAGGTTTGTTAATGGTTTATCTGTTTTGTTTATTTTAGTTTTTTATTAAGCATGATATCCCTTATGATCCAGAGTATGTGTTTTTTGATGTCAGGGTAAGTGTTATGGTTGATGAGATTTTGATTTGCCAAATTCTAATTAATTTTATAGTTTACTTCCAGAAAAGGGTTTTTCACTTTCTCTATTTTGCTATCGAATATAGCAATGTTAAAGTTCAGACTTATTGCACGCTTTTTTGGCATGAATAATTCCAGATCAGAAAAATTTCAAAGTGGTTTTAGCACATCGATGAAAATTTGTTATAAAATATGATTAGCCAGAATCTTTCGTTTAAAAATTTGTAAACCTGTGTATTGCCATTCACAGTGCTCAAATATTCAGGCATGTAGGTGTAAATTTTATAATTATCACCGTAGTTTTCATGCTCCTTTCACTTTGAATGTTTCTTGTCTTGTAGAATACTATAGCTAGTCTGCATGGTAGTGGAGTGATACACCGTGCTATAGAAGATAACTTGGGTTGGAAAATACATTTTTTCTAGCCAGATTTCTTCTATAGTTTTGTCTTTGTGCACGAACAATTGTCTGTCACTGATTTTTACTGACTTGTCATTCCTGTGTTAGCTGGTAGGAGTGTTTCAGAGCTATATTCATTTATTCATTAGATCACTTGGACAGCGGGGCCCATTGTGCCAATCTCATATTGTGTGTGCTGTGACCATGACCTATGGCAGAGTGCCATTCGTGCAGGATTGTAGAGGTCAAACCATCATTGATTTGTCGAGGCCATGTGTGACGTGGTCTAACAGGTGGTCTTTTCCAGCCCAGAGCTGTATTGCATCATATGAATCTCTTTCTTTAGTAGAGATGAGCATGATTCGATCTAGGTCTATGAAGAATTATTATTTTGCCACTTTAATATCATCATCATCATCATGCTCCTCCGTTACACTGACGCTGAGCAGTGACATGAACCCGTTGTCCCCATGAAGTCTCCTCTCTTGAGCTTTCCTGTAGGCATCCGGAATAGTTGTTTCGGTCCAGTCTGCGATGTTTTTCATCGATGTTGTTCATGGTCTGCCTTTCTTTCCTTTGCCTTCTACCATCCTTAGCATGATTGTCTTCTCCAGTGTATCGTTTTGTCGGACTGTGTTAACAAAGTAAATATGTTGCTTCCTCTTGTTTACCGCCGCCAATAGACTTCCTTTTGTTTTGGCCTGTTTCATTACTAACTGTACATTTGTTACTCTGTCAGTATAGTGGATTCCCAGCACTTTGATATATGCTTAATAATAATGTTTGTCATGTTTGGTTACGCTTATGAGTATAACTGTGCTGAAAAGAACATCATAGGTGCTGCAGATGATGCATGAGAATGTTTTGCTTCATTTTTTTAAACTCTGAAGTTTTGATGTTGATGATGTAGATTCTTACCTTATTCATCAGCCGGAGATACTAGATCTTTTTAAGCGTCTCTCTGCTGCAGGAAAGAAACTGTTTGTGATCACAAATAGTGGCTTTCATTTTGTGTGAGTTTTGTACTTTTTAAAATATTATTAGCATCATCATCATCATCTTCTTAGTTGCTTTCTGCCTGCTCATTAGCGGCAATAGCTAGACATGAAACTTCTTCGTTTATCTTTTTTCCGTTGTTAATCACTTTCCATCAATTACTGATAACTGGTATCTTTCAAAGTCTTCTTTGATGTTATCCATCCACTTTTCCTGGGCCTTCCTCTTCCTCTCTTGCCTTCTTTGTATGTGTACAGTGCTTTATATGAGAGTCTGTTGTCTTTCATTCTATTTACTTGTCTATGTGGAATTCCTGTGAGGGTAATGATGTGTTGGCTGCCAAACAAAAGGATAATATTATGCAGTCTAAATGTTTGAGTAATATGATGAATATGTTTGTGTTAGCATGGAGTCACAGATTCCTAAGTTATTGAAAAGGATTGTGGCTCCAAAGAGAATTAAGGAACCCTGTGTTAGTTCAACTGAATTGAATTGAAAAGACATCTGTGACTTTGGGTTGCAAGTAGTCCAGTAATTTGATTGCTTTGTGAGAAATAGACTATTTGTTGGGTCATTGTTTAGCTAGAGATATTCCTATCACAGGAAAAGAAGGTGCAAACTGAGTCCCGACTGTTTGTTTCTATTATTTTGAACACTTTCTATTTCAAAGCATTTATTTAACTGGTGAGCCGATAGTGACCTTGTTTCTGTACATTGTATTTTTCTGCTATTTGACAAGACTTACCGGTGGCATTTATGTCTCTGTGCTTTGAATTCAGTGATAAAGGGATGTGTTCTTTGATTGGCCCAGAATGGACCGGTCTTTTTGATGTCATAATCACAAATGCCAGAAAGCCGAAGTTCTTCAGCGAATCATCTCGGTAGGCTACTTAACTCATTTTTCTTAAAATTCAGAAATTCTCCTGTATTTTCAGGTAAAGCAACCAGTTACAGTGTTAAAATTTTATGAGCTAGAATTTTAGTGATGCTGTGACAAAGGGGACATCTTTTTATTTGCTTTTTGAAGATATGACTGTCTGCATCGTGGGAAAAAGTTTCAGAATTTTCTTCTGGTTATGTTTTTTCTATTTTAAGCCATTTTCGACAATATGATCCAAGTCAGGTGTGAAAACGTGGAACAAAGTGGAAAGACTGTCCAAAGGGTGCGTTTATCAGGAGGTCAGCATTTGTGGCGTCTTTGAGTCATTTCTTGTTTTTGGTTTTATTGAAAGTTCAGGTATTGTATGACTATTTACCCTATGGGCCAGGTTTTGTTACTCGAGCTGTAGGTGAGAGATTCTTTTGATGTCGTGGAATACTCTTGTGATTACAGTGTAACAGCATTAGTTACAGGAATATAATATTGAAGGTCATGCTGCAAATAGCCAACATTTAAAACTAATTAAGGGTTTTTATTTTTGACTATTCTTAAAAGAAATTTAAAGTTTTTGACCTAACAAAAGCATTGTAACAAAGATGGATGTATAAAGTGTCTTATTTCTAATTCATTGATGATCTGAAAATATTATTAAGTAGATCTGTTTTTAACCTTATCCTGAGGTAAAATGGGCGTCTTGGGAAAGTAATGGCAACCTACCCTAGATTGGTGTCTTATACCGCCTACGTCGCTGATTGCCTAGACCGGATACAAGTGCCAGAACCCAACACTTGGACTTGAATACAGGACCTAGCTTTTATGGCACTTGCAGAGCTCATGTTTGAAAGGCAATGTGTTATTTGTAGGGTAACTTTAAAGAATTGATAAAGCTGACCGATTGGAGTGGTAGCCGTGTGTTGTACGTTGGTGATCATGTCTACACAGACCTTGCTGTAAGTTAAGTGAAGTGAAGTGAAAGGACTAATAATTCCTTTTACTGCTATGTGCACATAAAGTATTGAGCATTGCTTCAAGTCATTTTGTTGATGCTTGTATTCCAGATTATATTTTAGCTTTTGATTTTCTGTATGCTTGCATGACTTTGTAGGCCTATGGTTCATCATCATCATCATCATCATCATCATCATCATCATCATAGTTGCTTTCTGCCAGCTCATTAGCGTCAATAGCTAGATATGAAACTTCTCCATTTATATTTTTCCGCTGTTAATCTTTATCCATCGATTACTGATAGCTGGTATCTTTCAACATCTACTTTGATGTTATCCATCCACTTTTTCCTGGGCCTTCCTCTTCCTCTCTTGCCTACTTTGTATGTGTAGAGTGCTTTATATGAGAGTCTGTTGTCTTTCATTCTATTTACATGTCCATACCATCTAAGTATTCTTCTTCTGATTTGATCTTTTATTGTTTCTTGCTTCACCAGTATTTTTCTGATGTCTTCATTTCTTATTCTTTGTAGTCTGCTTACTCCTAAGATCTTTTTCAGCAGCTTATTTCTGCCACTAGCAGTCTGTTTTGAAGTGTTTTCCTCTGTTCGTTTTAAGATCCATATTTCTGATCCATATAGTATTTGCGGTGCAATGATAGTGTTGAATATTTGAATTTGGATGCTGATCTTTATTTCTTTTGCATTCCAAATACGTCCTAAAGTCTTCCCATTGTCTGGTGTCCCTTTGCTGCTCTCTTTTTAATATCTTGTTCGTGTCTTCCAAGGCCTATGGTTATTATTTGCAAGGGTACTGTTGTACCTATGTGGTTCTTGGATTTAATCTGACTGGACCCAAGAGTTAGGATTTCTTTAATATTTTGTTTCTTTATATTTAATAATAATTTCTTTTAATTTCTTTGCAGACACCCAAATCTAATATTGTAAATTGATAACTTAGTTTCTAACTAAATGTGCATTAATTAGTATTTTGATCAGTTTTGGTAGAAATAACATTTGATTGCATTTTAGTAACTAAGAATCTTGCAGGCCCTATCAGTGATTTTTTACTCTACTTTAAATAGGATGTTTCTCTAAAACTGGGCTGGAGAACTGGAGCAATTATACCTGAACTAGAGGTAACTCTATGCATTTCTTGTTACAGACCTGCCCCACCTTTTTCAGTTTAATACTATTATGAGTTTTTTGCAAGTTTACTGTAAAAGATCAGAGATAAGGCTTTTTATTTGTTTTACATTTTTTAAAAAGCTGTATTCATTGTCTGGATTGATTCGTTGTTTCAGACTATGCATTTAGATTTGATCTTCATATTGTTTGGTTCTGCTTATGCAATACCCAGATTCTTATTAGACCAGTGCTAGATTTCACAAGCAAAGTAATTTAGCCTGTATGCTTTTG
The DNA here is from genome assembly GCA_018105865.1 of Metaphire vulgaris. Taxonomy (NCBI): domain Eukaryota; kingdom Metazoa; phylum Annelida; class Clitellata; order Crassiclitellata; family Megascolecidae; genus Metaphire; species Metaphire vulgaris. Next base: position 10,517,839 of record CM030847.1, on the reverse strand, counting down.
CTGGATATGCAATTTTTGTATTGTTTCAATAGACAGTGTAGGTAGTACATGTGCTGGTTACATGTATGAAATAGGTTCCTATTTTCAGTTTATTTGACCTTTTGTTATGCTATAGTCCTATAGAGGCTATTTGATGTTGTGCAACTAGTTCTCATCATATAACAGAAGTTGAGCAGCATTGAGCATGGCTGGTACTTGGATGGGTGGCTGTCTGGGATTGGGTTGTATTGCCAGTAACCACTCAAACCATTCTTTCATCGTTTAGGCTTAGATAATGAGTAACAGCCTGAAACTGCCAAGGTAAATGAGTGCAGGACTGGAGAAAACAATGGCACTCTATCCTGGGATAATGGTATAAGCCACCTATGTTGCTGCTTACCTGTGACCAAAGACTCAGTTACAGCCCTAAGGTTTAGATGAATTTCATTTTTAATTTGGGTTTTGATAATTGCTCAAAATCAATTGAAAAACCAAGATGGGTATTATTATATTATTATTTTGTACCCAAAAGGTTGAATGCAAGTCTTTAGAAGTTCTAATGTGGCTGGTGCAAAGTCTTTTGACTTTGATTGCATGCATTTTATTGTTCTTGATTGTTTGAGTTAACTTTTTCATCAGCTGAATCAACTTTTCTAGGATGAAATTCACACGATAAATTCGGTGGAATTTAAAAGAAGTATTGTGTGGCTGACTGCGCTTGAAGTTCTTATTAATCAAATGCAGGTATTTTGAAAGATTTTCTGACATTGGCAGGCCTTAGTAGTCTCCATTTTTACTTTGTTTAGTCAAGTATTTTGTATGCAAAGAAAAACCGTTTTTCAATCCTCAAATACTGTGATTGGTTTATGATATTTTGTGATTTTTAATTTGACTTATAACTTTGTCTCTGCTTTTCTGGATTGTCTATTTTAATATAATAACAGTGATAATAATAGTGGTAGTAATAAGAATTATAATTATAATTAAAATAGTAAACTGGGTTCAGCGTGGTTCAGTAGGATCTGTCCTGTGTGAGAACCACTGTGGTTCCATCTTAAGTGATTCTTCAGAAGAAATGCTATACAAATATTGTGTTGCATTACAGTACATGGCATCTGGCCTTTCCTTTCAAGCAAATTATGGTTTTGATCTTGTATTCTCTTATTGTCTTCTTGTATTTGGGTAATAGGTATAACAACAATCTTTACAGTAAATAAAGTTAGGTCTGGATATGCATGGTGCTGTATGCATGGTTAAGTCAATTTTTCTTGTACAAAAATTTGAACTTCTCTTTTATATAATTTTGCTTTATTTGTCGTGATGATTTATGTTACCTGTGAAAAATGCATTGAGTGAAATTTTTCAGGTTTATGAAGACCCCGAGTCACAGGAAGTGTTGTCAGAATGGCTGGCTGAACGAGACAGTTTAAGGTTTGAAACGTGCCAAGATAAATATATTGTTATAACATTTCAAAATAATTTATTCTACAATTTTGCAGATAATTTCAATTATTTTTTCTTGGGTGACATATGTTTGTTTAAGAGAAATGGATTAGTGTAAGTATCAATAAGTAAATACTAATGGTTGTATTAGGAATGGCTGTGTATATACTTCACAACTGCACAATTAATGTCTAATTATGCTTTTCAGTATATTATAATTATTACTTTTTAGACTATTTTCCCATGATAAAATGGCACGATTGATTGAACCTTTTAATCAATAACTGCAAGCTATATTAGTCTGGTAGAAAAGTTGGGGTCAGTTTTATTTGCTCATTTGAGATTTTTCTTTAATTTAGGAAATTCACGAAGACTGTTTTCAATGCACAGTTTGGGAGCATATTCCGCGCCTACCACAACTCCAGCTATTTTTCACGGCGTTTCAAGCGCTTTGCAGATATCTACATGTCATCTGTTGTCAACCTACTCAAATACTCCGTCAACCATACTTTCTACCCTTGTAGATCTGCTCTGCCACACGAACTCAGTTTTGCAGATGTTTTCCAGAGATGTGCTGATAAAACCCATAATAGTAAACAGTCGTGATCATGAAAAAAATTTCTTGTTCTGTTATCGCCGTAAATTTGTTTGTCAGCAGCGAGTGAGCTTTGATTCGACCGCATTTCAATGCAGTGCAAATCATGATTGTTGGTCAGCCTAGATGGTGTTTACCGATATTTTAAATTTTTTTTAGTTCTGTTATTCATTCGCTGTCTTGTTGCAGTATTTGTTTTGACTTGACTAAGTACATGAATATTTATTATTATGCATGTATCATGTTATTCCAGTGATTCTTAGGATAACTTTGAAGATTTATAATGAAAATCAATGATGTTTTTCTCTGTTTAGGGTAATTTTATTTGAGATGCATTTTATCCATATTGATTTTTTATGCACATTTGTATCCGGTTTGTTTATGCATTTAAACGGTTTCTATGGATAGTCGCTTTATGACGGTCTTTATTATAGATTTTCAATGCTGATAAACTACTTGACAGTATAAAATGTTTTTTGCATTCTGTTTGTCCAGTTTTGATTTCCTTTTTATCTTATTAATTGTAGTTTGGTTTTCATTTATCCTGGTATATTTTGACTGATCTCCCATAAAAATTATGTTGTTGGCTGTTTGCTAAGTCAGGGTCATGCTGCTTTGAATTTCCAGGGGCCTCAAAAAGGAGTAAAATGGCAATGTTCTAAAGAAAGGAAGCCATTAGAAATAATGTGTCAAATGCCTGCACAGTTCTTCAATGTCTAAGATCACTTGCTCAAGATTCATTTTATCAGTTTCATGGCAGTGAATTCATTACCTTAGGCAGTAATTTTTCAGATTTTTGGGCCAGCCATTTTCTTTAATATTAATAGTTAAAAATTACAGGCTATTTAATTTCAAGCATTATTTTTATTAAACTTGTATAAATGTTCGGGAAAATATTTTATAAAACTCGGGTCAGGTCTTTGAACTCCAGCTGTGTCCTGCTATCATCGAGCTCTTCATCAGAAAACTAACCACACAGGGTTTCAAATTCCAGACTTCCATGACAGTTAGGAAATCAACAAGTTCTACATCAATATCAATGGAAATTACTGAGGGTCCATCCATATAGTACTGGTATGTACGCACTGAGGGAGGAGGGGTTTGGATTTTGGCAATTTTGCCTATGTACGCTGTGTGCAATGGGAAAGGGGGGCTTGAAAATATGGCTTTTTTGTGCACGTACTACATGGATGAGCCCTGATCTTTACCATCAAAAGGTTTCTTTATATCAGCTTGTCTAGCATGCCCTTTAAATCAGCATAGTTGAAATTTTAAACCAGATAAAAGATTGGAATAGTAAACACATGTTTACTGCAAAAATGGTCTCTTCCAACAAATTTAATTTTCTAGCAATGTAAGTATGCAAGCATTAGATATACATCCCTGGAAATTCAGTTCCACGTTCAAAGTCTTACAAAAGCTAAACAATATTCAGAAAATATTGTACAGAATTGTGCTTTGATGACACTAGACGCTGATATTCTTCATGTCCAAACTAAACCGATATCAAAAAACAAGCATTGCAGAAGATTCTGTTGAGCCATGTTGTTTCAGCATTTTCACCCATGAATCACAATGCTGGAGGAGTAATCCTCTTTGCAGTGAAACTGCACTGGCAATCATGTGCCTTTACACGAGATTGTGCATAAAGAATTTGTACTTCTTACAAAGTCAAGATTAATCTCATGTTACAGAAAACAACCACAAACTCCGGGGGAAAAGGTAAATTAGTAAAGCAAAACATAACTTAAAACAACTAAAAAAGTAGATCACATTCAGTGCTTCCAGTTAAGCTTCCAACAAACTGATAGAAAATCATTTGCAGTACACAAAATCAACCATACATGAAAAACACTTAATATGCCATATCATGAAAAGTGGGGCAATCAATGAAAAAATAATATACATGTAAAATCAATTTTAGAAAACCAAGCTATGAAGTTTGTTGAAGTCTATTGTGTCCAGCAACTTGCTAATTCACCTAAATTATTAATTGCTTTACATATAAAAGTTATAATTTTTCTTAATAAATAATAATTTTTAATATATTTTTTCTGCAGTTCAGGCCTGGTTAGTGTTGTAATAAAGGAATGGATAAATTGAAGTAGGCCTATATGCTGGAGCAATTTAACAGTAGTATTATTAACCCATAATCATAAATATGTGACACTAAGAGGGCTTGACTGATTTATATAAGAATATTACACCTGTCAAGATGTTCAGTACACTTTCCAAAACAATTCTTTGCAAAACACTTAAATACCATAGATTTCAACAAAAGATTTTCAAAATCTTAAGCACAACCACGATTTCTTTATAAACTGAGTTTTATATCTAGAAAATTAAATTATTGATAACCAAATTCAGCAAACTTAAAAAATTCTAAAAAGCCCCTATATGAAATGTTTATAAGGCAACACACTTCAAAACGCCAGTTTACCAGTTATAAATTTAAAGCAATGCTAGCCAATAAAACAATGTTTATCTATTCAAAGACGAATATGAAAACAATATATATTATATGCCCTGACAGAATGAAATTTAATCATTAATATAAGGGTAAAGCAATAAACTGATATTTTTAATGATATATTTAAAGTAAGTAGTGTAACCCAGATTTGGCCAAAATATCAATTACTAATAGGCAATGAAAGCCAAGATTTAAAATAATTCCACTATCAGGCACTGTTAAGTGTATAACAGTAGGGTATAGGTTATAAAAAGTTTATGTTGAGAGAGCTTTACCGGTAGCTAAAGATCTTAGTGCACAACCAGTGCATTTAGAGATATGAAATTTTACTGAAAGAAATTGCATATTATATCTATGGCATTTAGCTAATCCATGAAATCACATAAAAACACAATGCTCAAAAATGGTATAAATGAAAGGGCAAGAATCAAGTTAGAATGATGGCAAAGTTCAAAATATCACAATGCATATTCAACTCATATCAAAACAATTTAACTATTTACATTTAACCGACTTTCTAATGATACATACATTTCAAAACAGAAAAGAAAAATCTCTAAAGACAAACAAAATATTTGTGCAAACTCAGGTTTTATTCTATGGCCATTTTTAATAGGAACAGAAAAGCTAAATAGAACCTCTACATAACATACAGAAATTCAGTGAAGACAATTCCTTATTCATATGCTCAGAATTAGAATTAGACTTTGCATTACAAAGGCGCTGTGAATGAAGAGTCAACATGTGAAAAACATTACATGTTAAAGTACATGTTCATTTATATCAGCAAATACAATAAAAAAAACCAAAAGGTATATATTTAAACCACAGTTAAATAAAAAATTAAACATGCCTAACAACCCTTACAATGCTTTGATCATTTCCACTTTTACAAAATCTCAATAATCAATCATGGAATCTTTTAATAGTATTTATTAAACAATTGTCAGTAATCAATACATTGTCCTCATGCAACGTAACCATTATACATTTCCTACAAACTACAAAGCCCTCCCTATAGCTGGAATGCTATGTGCATAACAACATGGTACTGTTACTTAGCAATTGCAGGGTTCTTAAACACCAAAACAAAAATGCAACACTGAATGGGATGCAACATTTGGCAGTAATTCAACTTAGATGATTTTAACTCATTTGGATCAGTTACCATCTGTAACACTTCAACCCAACACGCATAATTTCACGCCCTTAAATGCAACTAATGAGAGTTTAGCAAGACAACTCAGATCAAGCCTGCACAAATAACTTAAGAAACAAGAATGTGGCAATATTATCAAGAGACAAGGCTATAGTGACACCAGCAGAAAACGTCTTTCAGATAACTCGTAGCCATACGACAAACAATAAATGTGTGATATTTGTTAATTGTCCAGGTCATAAACAAAGCTAACCAGTATGGAAGGACCTAAACAAAAAAACAAAAATATTTATATAAAATATTAATTTATAACAGGTCTATACTCACACAATTAAGAGCAAAATAGATTAAAATTAACCTAGAGTTCAATTGTCAATTGCAAAACATTGATATCACTGCAACTCTACATTGGATCAAAGAAGTAGATGAATATCTGACATTTTTGCCAACTTCCCTCTGACAGCCTCAGATGTGAAGTCTTCTCACTTTGTGAATTAATGGGCCATACAAGTAATTAAAAATCAACAAATAATTTTGTGCAATATAATAGAAAGATGAAATTGTCTTTTTTAATTTGTCATGAGTTGACACTACTAATTGGGTAATGCATGTATGATGTATTGCATAGTCAAACTGGAACAAGTAATTGATCAAGCATGCACTAAGCTAGCAAAAATATGGCCTCCATTAACCCAGCTAATAATGCTGCCAAATAAAATAACCAAATACCGTATTTTACCACATATAGCATGCACATTATACAAGCTTTTACCTACTGTTCACCCTCCATGTGTTATACTTGTAGGCATGCTATATAAATATTTTCTTACAATTTCATGACTTTAAGAACTATCATTAGTTGAAATCAAGGAAGCTTAAGTTAAGTAATAGACCCCTATTGATGGGCCATTAATATTCTTCATAACAATTGAGCCGCAACATAACAGTGAGACATCTAAAGTGAAAGAAATCTATGGTGAACTGAGCCGCACCCAGCAACAATTGGCAGCTAAGGCAGCTTTATTTACCTTCCAATTCCAATGGGAATTTGTAAGACACTTGTGATTAATCAGGTTACTGAATAGAGATTCTGCAATTGATAGCATTGTAGGCTTATTATAGCATTATGACAGTTGATGGTGGAGGAAACCCTTCCCGTTCCTAGTAGTGGTCTCTCTCTTTTTCTGTTTGTCTCTCCCTCTGTCCCTTCCTCTCCTCTCTCTTTTCCGTCTTTCATTCTGAGCAGTCTCTCCATCCCCATACGGTGGCAGCCATTTCATTCCGATTAATCAGGCAGTCCGAGAGAAATTCCCCTCCCCATATCATTTAAGTCAGCCACCTTTTTTATTTTTATTTTTATTTTTTTTTTGCTCGTCAGCCGTTTACTATAAGGTGTTTTATTATTTTAAGTGTTGACGACCTTTTTTTGTGCTTTCGTCAATATAAGGTGTTTTATTATTTTAAGTGTTGACGACCTTTTTTTTTTTTTTTTTTTTTTTTTTGCTTGTCGGCCATTTAGCACTGGCTACTGAACTAGATTTTAACCATTCAGTAATTGATTAATTATACATATTCATCATCGGCCCGGGCAATTGATGTCATGGCCCCCTCTCGGATAATCTACTGAATAGATATTCAGTAATTGATGGTTAAACAATTGACGTCATAATCTAAGTGCGATGTAAGCGTAAACGTGCCATACAAAAACTTTCCAATATAAATTCCTATTCTCCGCGCGTTATGTGCTCACAAGCGCTATATGCATGGGCAATCAATACCAATCAATCAGTAAACTTCTATGCCACCACTATCAAAAATCCCAGGACATCATCCGATGGCACACCATCATCTGATGGGCACATTATATGCATGTAAACACGGTACTTCTTTCAGATAATGACAATCTTAAAATTCATTTTCTAAATTTGTATATAGCATTAATCCATCACAACAAAATGAAAAAAAACAAGTTTAAAATACTCACATTCACAACTGATTTAATGGAAGAGATTATTAACTATCTCTAAAAATTCTGTGATTCCAAGTAATCAGCAATTGATGCAACACCTTTGTTGCAAGTTCCCTGTTGTTTTCCCTCTGGACAATGAGCAATGACAACGGCTACAGTAAAAAATTAATTGTAATGCAACATTCAATAAAGTGGCATCTATTCACAAATATATAAGTTTAAAATCCATTTTCAAGCAGCTTTGATGCAAGATGATTTCATGTCTTTTGCAGAACGTCATTACAAATTTTATATTCATGATAAAGTTAAGAAAATTCCTCACATCACAGAATTTTGACGCTTCAGAAAATCTGAGAAATGATTTAAGCAATGGAGAAACGCAAAGAACACTCTGAACACAATAAACAGGCTGCTGCCAATAACTCCACACCTCTTTCCTGAAACACTTGAAAATTTTACCTATTTCCTGTTCATAGTAATTGCAGTGAAAGCACAATTGAAGAGGTGCTATATAAATGACTTGCTATAATACATTACCAGCATGAACCTCGCATCATAATTTTATAACCTAATACACAGTGCTGAAAGTCAGCCGGAATGCGGCGGAACGGAGCTCCGGCATCTTTTTGAACCATGAATTTTTTTGGCTTGTCAGGGCATTTCAAGAATGAAAAATAGAAAAATATAAGAATGACCTTTTTTTGCTTGTCAAGGCTTTTGGTGAGCTCCTGCACCTTTTCACAGACTTTCAGCACTGCTAATACATATAATGCTATAATAGATATAATACATACTGTAGTTACAGTCTAATCAGGAAAGTACATGACAAGACTCTGTAACCTGTCTTCGATGCCTGAAGTGTTAGACTGCCACCACCTTTAACTTTAGCCAAGGCCAGTCTACCATCCTCTCCACGTAAGTACTGATATTTTTTGCCCTCAGCATGAATGCCTTTCTCCTGGAAACCGTCAAACTTCTTTGACTTGAAGCAAGCAGCTATGGCAGCAGCTTCCTGAGGAGACAGCTTCAAAGCCTAAAATATTTAAAAAAATCATAATAAATAAGTAACTGTATCTAAACAGATTAAGACTATATTCCCTGGTACATATTCAACTATTCAACTCATATTATATTTCAAATCTCAAATACTGTATGTTCAATTTCAATCAAAGAACAGTTACTCCAAGCATCTGAACAACGTTCACAAGAAAACACAAAAATGTTGAGAATGTGAAAGGATAATTGGAAATTGTTCTTTCAGATGAATCTCCATTTGTGAGTTGCAAAAACCAACATACTTAGTAATAACACAAGGCAAAATCAAATTAATATGCTTGATTTACTCTTTATGATAAAGAGCTAAAAAGAAGCATTAGAATATTGACTTCGAAGTTGATAATCACAGTTAGTTCACAACCTTGCCATGGCCATCAGTTGTCCATTTGGCTCCACCATCTATGCCAATGATACAAGCCTTGTCACAATGGACATCGCCACTTCCATCTCGACAATAGGCAACGAGGTTATCTATGTATGAATCCCAGGACATGACTGAAACAAGAAATCACAAAAATTCACATTTATAGTTACTGTCAAATATGTAATATTTCATTAAGATAACACACTCAAACTAAACATGATGAGTCGGCCAAGAGGAAGAGAATAAGCGTCAAAAAGGTAAAATATCTTGCCGGGTGATAAGCCTTGTTGCTAAAAACGTACCACCAACTTAGAATTGGTACTACTGGACACACTAAATTGACTACAGTGGACCCACTGCCATTGCAGGTAAGAATCAAATACTTAACAAAGACGTGGATGCTTGCCTCTGTCCACAAGCAAAATTCAAACGGCACTTTAATCATCCACAGGGCTGGTCAATGGCTTTAAAATGAGAAGCTTACAAGAATACCAGCAGGAGACAAAGAAAGGCAAAATAAAACAGTCAAATGCAAGAAATAAACAACAGCAAAAGATTGGTGTCTTTGCATTTGTATCTTTAATAGTTAACCAATCCCAATAAGTAAAAAGAATTAATTAGCAGTTTAGCACTACAGAGCTAATGAGAAAGAATGCCAGTTGTGCTGGTCTCAACCAGCATCATCACATCAGAAAGCACAACCTTTGGTAAAGTTGAAAGCTTTTGCTGCCATTCATCTATTATTTTTACTTATTATTTATTTACTTGTATCTTTGAATCCTTGCAGACTTTCTGTGTAAAAATCGTAATTCAACATTATGGTTTTTAAACTACAGTCTGAGTGGCGCTTTTGGGTGGGTGGAGCACGCAGTCATGAGTCATGACTGCCAGGCATTGCCGACCCTAGTGATACCACTGGCGTGGCGCCAGTTGGACCGGGTCGACTGTTCAGTGACACCCACTTACAGTCATTAAGGACGACATTCGTTAGAAAATACTTTATATATCCAATTTACACAATTATCAACTGAAACCGGACTTGTTTCAATCGAATCTGGAATAACCAAAATAACCAAAAACGTTCTTATAATCAAACTGGTTAATCGAATAAAAGTGCCCCTGTTACCAATAACAGAAAAACACTGTGTGACTAATAAGTTCAATAAAACGCCTTATAGTCGAGAGATTCTGATCAAACGACGCTGATCTTACTTACTATTCAAAATAGATGAACAACCACTAGCAGTACTAGAACAGTAGCCAAAGTCTTGAGAATTCTTGCCGAACTCTAAAAAATTTGAAATTAATTACACTCCCTGCCTATATGATCAAGTCAGGAAGCTGTATGGGCGTCGCCACACCTACTCCAGCGCTACAAAAACTGCACTCACAAAGCACGGTAAGTATGTCTGTCGCTCGTCAAATTCGAAGATAAACTAAATTCTCGATGTGACGAAATATTGATTTCTAACTCGGACAATAGGACGCAAAAGACGTTTAGCAGAACTTCAGTAAGGTCGGTGCATTAAAATGTCCGTATATGGATAGTCGTTAACGCTACATTGGCATTCAACAAGGTTTGCTGATAGTGCTGTTACGGTTAACCGAACCGAACCGAAACCGCAGTTTTTCGGTTAAAACCGAACCGAAACCGCGGTTTCGACCATGCAAATTTGGACGGTTATTTTTCGTAGAAAATAGCAAATACAATGCATGATTATGCGCAGTGGCGTAGCGTGACTTTTGGGGGCCTGGGGGCATCTTTGCCATGGGGGCCCCAGAGTTTCAAGCTGACGAGCAAAAAAACGTTACCGCCTCCTTTTTCATTTTTCATCCTCACGAGCAAAAAAAAGGTCGTCAGCACATCATTTTACGGTTAAGTTAGGGTTAACCCTAACCTAACCCTATAGCTTAGACCCCTCTTCGGGGGCCCCTCACCCGGGGCCCGGGGGCTGTCAACAAAGTGCCCCCCGGCCCCCACGTTACGCCACTGATTATGCGTGACTTTAAGTCACCTTCTCTTCTTAGTTAATTAATGCAATTGCCAATAATTAATTGCTACATAAAAGTAAATCTACATAAAATGTACATCACTTATATCATTGGCTTCCTATCAAAATACCGAATTAATTATAAAATTTGTCTATTAGTATTTAAAACCATATTATATAGTGAGCCCTATTACCTTAAGAATAAGTTAAATGCGACTAATCCCTCGACCTACGACTCAATCCAGCTAGGTATTCGGCAAGACTTTCATTTATTGTTCCTTAATTATTCTCGCACCGTCATTGGCACTATAGTTGTTTCTCAGTGTGTGACCCTAATTAAGTTTTAGAATTCATTACCAATATCGATCACTTCGTAATACTAACAATTTATCATCTTTTAGATCTGGTCTTAAAACATACCTGTTTGGCTTGGCTTATCCCCCTTAGATTGCTCCCCCGCTGTTCTGATTGATCTTCCGGATTGACCTGGCTCTAATTCTATTTGGATTTGGTGCGCCATCGGCTAATGCCCTGGGCATTATGATAGTGACGCCATAGAACTTAGTTTATTGATTGACTGATTGACTTTCTCATAGGCAGTGCTGCTGAATCATCATAGAAATGACACAAAATCGACGCTTTCTCTATTTGTAATGCTTAAAAGCTGTGCATTCTAGTGATGTTCAACAGTTCAACAAACGGTTACAAATCGAATCGAACCGAAACCGCGGTTTTTCGGTTAAAATCGGACCGAAGCCGACCGACATTGTACGAGGCGAAACCGTAACAGCTCTATTTGCTGGCTCATTATTAAATGTACCTAGAACCGATGCTGCCCATACTAAAATATATAAATCCACGAGATTTTACTTACTTACTTACACGTTAATACACCAAAGACGTTAAACGTTAAAACATCTTTGGACTGGGTGCAAAATTACGAATATATCTTCTTCCGGGAAAATCCAAGTTATTTAAGACTTTTAGGCGATGACTGATTGAAGTTGGTGATACACCTAATGATCCGTGTTTTCGATCGAAATAATCGGTTAAATTAAGATAGAAGGAATCAGCCAAACGGATCGATGGCTTATTATGGCGGTGGTGGTTATGCACCGGGACCTCCTGGTGGTTACGGGATGCCACAGGTTATATCTCTTTCCTTTACACGTAGTGACTAAGCGTCGATATTTTATATAGCGCCTTCCAGTTCCATCGGGGCCTGAGAAGTTCTGGTTGTGCTTGTCACTGGTTATGATATACCATATCAGTTGCATGTCGGTCCTGTTAAGTAAGTTAAGTAAGCGAAATTTATATAGCGCTTTCTTGAAAAGTGGTACCGCAATAGATGCTTATTGTTAGGGGCTTAATCTAACTTTACGATGTACATAGCCGGAATGTAAATGATCAGCATTAAGCAAAGTCATCGGATCTATTAGGGCGTCTTAAAGTGATCATTGACGTAAGCTTGGATGAAAAAGTAGCCCCACCCATACACCTTCCTTTTCTCTATGTCAACCTCTCGAAAAGTGGAGGCTTGAGTTGAGCCTAGAAGCCTAGTTGAAGTTTACACTTATGACGTTGTTGTTGAGAGGCACTGCAATTGGTGAATGTTACAAAAGTATTTTATGGATACTGCCTTAGTAGTTCACTTGATAGAATCTCAATGCCATACTGGTAAGATCAGCGATTCAGCATGCATGGGTTCAATACAAGGGAATGGAAGTTAAAATGGTCTGTGTAAGGTGTGAAGATTTCTTGTGCTTTGATATGTTAGTAACAATAGGCAGTGATGCTGATAGTATCTGTATACCAAGAATCGACACAATAGCGAATTCCTCACAGAACAGCGTCATGCAGTTATAAAAACGTACTGTAGCAGGTTGGTGACAGGTGCACAGGTCTTGCTTATGACGAAAAAGCACTTTAGAAAAAGCTAATTCATAGGCATTAAACTTTCACAGGGACTAAAGAAATTGAAGAGAATTTACACTACATTATTTGAGTGGCTTTGATCATCGGTATATATTAGACACGACAGCTGTGACTTTGGGTTACAGTGTTGGTTTTAATTATGTAGCTATTCTTTCACAAGGTCACTTTTAATTGTATTGTTGCATTGAAATGTATGTTGGTTTAGAAATGAGGCTTTCAAGTATGAGACTATATGCAAATACCAGGAGCAAGAGAATAGTCTATAATTAACAAAACTGGTGATAAGAGGGTTAAAAGGTAATAGATAAAGTAACCTTGATTTCTAGATTTCATCATGAAATATATACTTTGTTTTTAGCTGACTTTTTAGTAACAGGAAATTTTTTGAATTATTATAGGCAGGTTATGCTGCTCCAGCTGTCGGTTCTTATGGTGCTGGATATGGTTATGCTCCTGGAATGCAGCCTTCAGTTCCAGGTTCTTATATTTACAGTTTTGGTTATTCATTTTCATCAATTCCTATTTCGTAATCTAAATTCAGTCATCAGCTTCTTTCTGCTTTGCTACTTCATAATGCTTAAGTCATCAATTGATGAATCAATGACATGGGAGTATGGGAGTATTCATCACTTGTAGGTATTGGTTTATATTGTTTCACTTGCATTCTAGGTAATAAGTCAGTGTGTCTTGAGGAGTCCATACAAAATAGCATGTTTAGAAATATCTCAGCTTAAAATTGTTTACCATATGATGATTTAACTAGCTTTTTATAAGGCCATACTTATTAGCTTATTGAAACGACTTCAGTTGCATATATTACTTTCATTTTGTGATGTGCAGTTACTGATTGTAAGTTAATTTACTGATTCTTTAGCTTGGCCTGCCGCACCTCCTGGCATCGATCCTAACGTCTTCCAGTGGTTTCAGGCTGTCGATATAGACAAAAGTGGACGGATCAGCATTGCTGAACTACAGCAGGCTTTGACAAATGCTAATTGGACTCGCTTCAACACCGAAACATGTCGTCTGATGATTGGTAGATTTCCGCTGCTGCTTGCCATTGCCTAATTCATCAGAGTTTTGCTTATTATTATTATTTTAAAGTCTCTGAATTGATTGATTACTGTTATATTTAGAAGTACGCAAAAGGAGATTAACTTAGTTTGGACATGTTAAAAGAAAGGATAACAAAGATGGGCCTACAAAGCACTGCATACACACAAAATAGAAGGAAATAGAGGGCTAGGAAGACCAAGAAAAAGATGGATGGATAACATCAAAGAAGATCTGGAAACAAAGAACATGACAGTTGTAGAAGGATGCAGATTGAAATGTTTCACAACTATTGATGCAGGCAGAAAGTGATGATAAAGCGGAAATGTTTCATGTCACTAAATTAAGCATTTGTTTCCATATGGATTTTTAATATGCAGGCAGTCTTTCAAAGTGATGATGATGATGAAAATTTGACCAAACGGTGTTAGCCGTCTTAAAACGCGCGCTATATAGCGACTGTGTACTGCGGACCTGCACGATTTTCAAAAATCCAACGCTGGGACCCGCTCACATCCATTCGAAAATCCAGCACGGGGACAACGTTGATGCATAAAGAAGTATTATATCACTACAATTAAGCATTTGTTTCCATATGGATTTTTAATAATTGTCATCGGTGCTCTGTCTTTCAATAGGTTCCTTGCCCCAGGTGGTGCCACTTTACGCTGACTTGAAAATTGTTGTTTGCTTTAAGACAGGTTTTTTTGGTAATATGTTTTATTGATTGAATGTGCCAAGGTTGGCATTAAGTTCAGGCTGTGTTGATGCTGTTTGCCAATAGAGTGTGATTGAGTAAACTTTCTATTTTAGGAATGTTTGATCGTGATCGAAGTGGTCACATAGATCTGAATGAGTTTCAGGCTCTCTGGACTTACATACATCAATGGAAATCAGTGTTTGATCAGTTCGATCGTGATCGATCTGGATCAATTGATGTTAATGAACTTAATAATGGTAAGATCCTTTTCAAAATTAATTTTTGTTTCGTGCCCAAGAGCCTTACCAGAGGTCATGCTTAAAAGTGTCACAGACTTTCAGATGCCATTCAAGGCAGCGCAAGGCATCTTTTTGGTGCCACAAAGTGCCAGATGGCATCACATTTGGTGTCGTGTGCTGTCTATTATTCTTCTCTTCTCCGGTCCATTAGGGAATGCTGTAGTCTACCCCTAATGGGTAGACTACAGCCTCAGCCTCAGTGTTTCAGACAGCCTCAACACCGTTTGTTTGTTTTACTATGATTTGTTATAATGTCGGATTATTTTTGCAAAGGAAAGCTTATCAAGGTAGAGTAGTTAATCAGTATTGATTATGGTAAAATGGCTACATAGTAAAATGTTACATTTTCTATAGCATTTCAGGATTTTGAGTTTAAAATGCTATTAATAATTTGTTTTCTTTGACCAGCTTATGCTCAGATGGGTCACAGGATGTCACCGCAGTTCGCGCAGGGTGTCGTGCTTCGCTACGACCCCATTGGGCGGCAAAGGCTTTCGCTTGACAACTTCATTCAGTCGTGCGTCCTACTCAAGAGTATCACAGATGCTTTTCGCCTTCGTGACTCTGCAATGCGCGGAGTGATCCAGATCGGGTACGAGGATTTTGTCTCGGCCATCATGTTCAACAGGGTGTAATGTGCCACAATGATGCATGCATAGAGTTGTTTTCGTTACGCCATGGCAATGTATCTGCTTTGTTCAATGTGTAAATTATTTTCTTCTAGCTGGCGACGAATGGATACAGCTGTTAGATGAATTTAAATATATCATGTATATGAATATCATGCTTTGGATTTTTAAATCGTCTTTTAAACCTTATGATTGTGCTGTGGCTACCATTACAGCAGTTGTAATACAGATTTTAACTTGACATTTTACTAAGTAGCAGTATGCAGATTTAGTTCTGAGTATTCATAATTGACGGATTGTAATACATGTATAATTTCTTCTTAAATTTATCATTTGTCTCAATTATGCTCTTTTATACTGTCCTGCGTAATAATTATAAGTGATCTTTAAGAAGTCTTGTATAAGTGTCTAGAGCAGTGGTTCTCAAACTGGGGGCTGCGGTCCCATGGAGGACTGCGGTCTCAGGGGACCGTAAAGGGATTACTTTCACAAGATGTCTCACCAACACAAAACACACTGATGGATCTGAGAGTGCTGATTCCATTTGAATTTAAATTTGAAGATTAAGATTTGTAATTTTCTGATTAAATAATTGATTGACAAAACAAGTAGCCTATGTGTTAATTACAGTTAATTTAAAATTCAAATTTTATCAGGTCTGCGATTCATCGCAAAACTTTTTAAGGGACCACCACACAAGAAATCCTAAAAAGTTTAAGAACCACTGGTCTAGAGGTAGTCTTACATTGTGTAATAAACTAGATTAATTCTAGTTAGTAATATTTTTAGTAATATTTATCACTGATGACTCAGCAAATGTACTGTACTTTATATATATATATATATATATATATATATATATATATATATATATATATATAATCAAGGAAAGACATTTAATAAAAGTTCCATTCCTTTTTGGATAGCAGTCAGTGGAACTAAGAGGTTCACTTTAATTGAATTTAAAATCAGCACAGAAGTCGCTACAAAATGAAAATAAAATAAATTAAAAGAACTATCAATGTTATGGTACAATTGAAAATTATTAAAATTATTCCACTTTGACACTTTAAATGCTAATGAAAAAGAATAATACCTGTACTAAAATATATATTATATATAATACATACATATACATGTAAATATACATACATATGCAATACAGTCAAGAGATTAACACGTTGACTTTAGCGCAGTTTGTTTGCCAGGTGCGGCCGTTATACGACCTCCCTGGCTTCAGATGCATTGAACATAGGATGTCATATGACACCCCTAGCACCCTGCAGTACGATAATAAGGACCTCAATTGACGTCCCCAGCGCTCAATGTATTAATTAGTAATCATTTGAGTACTGTATGTCCAAAGTTCCAAACCATCTCAAACTGTTCCCTCTTACTTCATCTGCATTAGACACTATTGCAAGCTTATTGCTTAGTTCTTTTAAGGCATATCCTTTTAATTTTTCATTAGAAACAATTTTGTGACAAAGAAAATGATAGATAAATCACTCGCCAAAATGAAGAAAACTGTGCATAAGAAACTGGGTTTCTTCTACAAATATTTCATCGCAAAATCCACATCCAAATGACTTAACCGCAAAAAAGATTTCTTTTTTGTTTATTCCAAATCATACCAACAGATTTTTGTTCAACGTCAATAATTTTAAACTGCTTCAAGTGATAATAACACTGGTTTACATCAAATTTATTGTTTAAGTTTTCTTAACAGATTAAGGACAATTTCAATGTCCTAAATCCAAATATAACATTGGTTTTGCTCAATCAGGTCAACTTTTTGATATATCCTACTTTATGATTTTTCATGTATACATGCGTTTTTCTATTAACATGCAGATTTCATTATAATGAAATGGTCAACACACAGTTTGTTGCCTGCAAAGTAAGACATGTTCTTGATTAAATTTGGTGTCCTGATTCCAAAATTGCTAACCGTTTTGCCCCATCAGCTCTAGTTTTTGAGATACGGCTTATGTCCTAAAAGTTTCTATTCAAATTCTATAATTGAACAGCAAAAATCTTCAAAGCAACAAGTATTACATATTTAGATACAACTATATTAATGAGTGAATTAGTTGTCATTCATTTTGACACTAGAAATCAGAAAAAATGACACTTCAAGCATTTAACATGCAATTGTATTTCTAAATGTGTCCTGGAGTATCTGCTTTTTACCTCAAAAACAGTTGTCATGAATCATGTTTATTTAATTAAATAATATAATTTATGATACTGCAATATTTCAATTGATTTCTTCTGGAAATATAAAACCTTTAATGTTAATAACAAAGACCTTTAGGTGAAGCAAAAAAGCTACATAGAGCAAAATATATGTAATCATCATGCACTTCCAATATAGGATATATGGCCAAATCTAAAAAAACTAGAAATTGAGGAAATCTGATGCCATATTTGGAATCAGGACCCATAAATATATTAAGAAACAGGTCTTACTTCTAAGGCAACAGGGCAACACAAATTTTTTGTTGCAATGTGATATAGGCAATTATCATGCACTTGCAGTCTACGGTTATGTGACCGTATTTCAAAAACTAGAGCTGATAGAAACAATCTGATGCCATATTTGGAATCAGGACCCATAAATATACTATAAACAGGTCTTATCCAAAACAGGGCAACACAAATTTTTGTTGTTGCCAACTAGCCAATTATCATGCATGTCCGGTCTAGAATATATGGCCGAATCTCACAAACTAGAGCTTTCTGATGCCATTTTGGAATCAGTTTATTCTAAATCAATACAAAATGCAGATTTTTTATAAGACTAGATTTTTTAAAAACACTTTAGTTCAAAGAAACCAGTGTCATTTTCAGTTTTAGCAGTACCTAATTATCATAAATCAGTTTTAAAAACTTAGACAATTTTCAAAAACATTTTTGTTGTAAACCTGTGTAATCATTGGAAGACGATTTCTTAGAAATTCTTTGATGATTTACACACTGCAGCTTTTGTCCAGTGTGCCATCTGTAATGTTCCATCATATAATCTCGACAACTGAATACTTTGCCACAAGTATAACATACGAAAGGTTTCTTTCTACTGTGAATTCTTTCACGAGTTTTAAGTTTGCCTATTTGACTGAATGCCTTTGTGCATATTTTAGAGACATCTGGCTTTTCCCCAGTATGAATTCTTTCATGTTCTTTAAGTTAAGGTGGCCTAATCGACTGAATTCTTTGCTGCATGTATTGCAAAAGTATGGCCTTGCTCCAGTATGAATTCTTTCATGAGCTGTAGGACCAATTATTTTGACTGCATGCCTTAACAAACAATTTGCAAACATGGCTTTTCTCCAGTATGAATTCTTTCCTGACATTTAAAATTTTGTTGATGACTGAATGATTTTCACATATTTTACAAACATAGGGCTTTTTTCCTGTATGTAGTATTTCATGTTCTTTAAGGCAGGGTTTAATCAGTGGCGTAGCGTGACTTTTGGGGGCCCGGGGGCATCTTTGCCATGGGGGCCCCAAAGTTTCGAGCTGACGAGCAAAAAAAACGTCATCACCTCTTTTTTTACCCGACGAGCAAAAAAAACGTCATCACCTCTTTTTTTACCCTGACGAGCAAAAAAAACGTCATCACCTCTTTTTTTGCCCTGACGAGCAAAAAAAAATCGTCAGCACGTTCATTTCTATGGTTAGGGTTGTTAGGGTTAAAAAGTTAGGGTTAACCCTAACCTAACCCTAGCTTAGACCCCTCTTTGGGGGCCCGGGGCCCGGGGGCAGTCAACAAAGTGGCCCCCCCGCCCCCCCACGTTACGCCACTGGGTTTAATCTAGGCCGTTTCCAGGGGAAAATTGCCCTTCCTCCCGGAAATTTCAAATTCCCCCGGAAATGTTGGCATAAGACATCAACTAACAGCATTCCCCTAGCGATTTCCCTCCGGCTTTGTCAGTCCCCCGAGTCTGGAGTCTAGATTAAACACTGCTTTAAGGTGACCTGATTGGCTGAATTCTTTTCTGAATGTTTTGCAAACGTATGGCCTTGCTCCAGAATGAATTCGTTTCATGAACTTTAAGACCGCGTTTTTGACTGCATGTCTTGCCACAGAATTTGCAAACATGTGGTTTCTCACCAGTATGAATTTTTTCATGAATTTTAAGTTACTTATGCAAGTGAATGTTTTGCCACATATATTATAGTAGTGCAGTCTACAAACATCTACATTGTCTAGAGCAGGCCCGCCGGAACGAATTTTCATCAGGGGGTGCAGATTTTCTCCAGATAAAAGCAGTAGCATCATTTCACACTTTTCTTTGGGACAAGATAATTGTTTGCAAATTTTCGGCAAATTTTGGCAATTTTATGGCCGATTTTAGCAATTTTTGGCTAATTTTTGCATTTTTGCACATTTTTTGCAAATGTTGGCAATTTTGGACCAATTTTAGCAAATTTTGGCAATTTTTTGACGAATTTTAGCTGAAAGGGGTGCAGAGGGGTGCAGCCCATCTTCTTTCCAGGGATGCACTGCACCCCCTACATTTTCCAGGGGGTGCAGCTGCACCCCCTGCACCCCCACTTGCGGCGGGCCTGGTCTACAGTGTAATTGGATCCGTTAGAATGGTTAGATGGTCTGGTCTATGAAGCGCCGATCGCTACATAGCCTACGTTTCGACCTTTTAATTAGGTCTACTTATTCATATGAGATTCATAGGTTCCTGTGAAACGAATATTAATATGAAATCTATCAGTAGGTGGAATGACGGGAAATGAAGAGAACGAGGGAACTGGCGAAGGAAGTGGCGATATATTTCTGCATAAGCGATCATATTTTGACGGCTGATCAAAACCAACGTCCTATAGCCAACATTATTGCGCACATACATGTAGGAAGTCGGGACTCACTAGACTATATAAGTCCTGACTGAACGCAGTGCTCCGCCATTACTCACCGAGCGAAGCGCCTGGGCCGATGCATGGGCCAAGAGTCTTCCAGGATCGCGAGTATAAATTGCGCGCATGGATAATTGTTTGGAGGAAAATGCGAATAGAGAAGGACCATGAGTCCATGACACATCGGAACAGCTGGCGAAGACCTTAGAACAGCAGCTAACCAACTCATCAGAGGCTAAACAGTACCTAGGCCTACTGCTGCCATTATTGTACGAGATTAAAAACTTTGAAGGTAAGCAATTGAGATCATTTGTTCTTGTGAAGTTATTTTTAAAGGATTTCTATCTAGTTTATTTATTAACCACTGGTCTTTGTTAGTCAATTTAACGGATACAGAAAATCATAGTCGAATAAAATTTAACTTATCCAATGCTTGGCGATCATAGTCAGGTTGGGCCTATGTCCTACTACCACAAATCGAGAAGACGTGATAAATATTTTATTGCAAAATTCGACAAATTTGAGTCAACATTACCTAACTTTTAACTGCGTTTACAGCACTGTTTTGGTGGGGCCAGAGCATTTCTCTCTCGTGCTTTCTTTGTATGGGATCTTTCGCGAATTGCTGTTTTCTATAATGGATAGTTTGACGCCAAGGGCGTAGCCAGGAATTTGTCTGGAGGGGAAGAGGCGCAGTTCAATGCAAAAACTTGTGTCCGTCCTGGGATTTTGGGGAGGACTTTTGTGGTTTTGGGGAAAATCTCCCCACTAACAGGCCTGGATAAAGCACTGTTTGACAGGGCTATTTTTTCATTGAGGCGATCTTTTCTTGGGAATCATTGTCGAGGCGCATTTGTTAGTCTACTTGTTGGACGTCTCGTTTTCGCAAACATCAAAGACTAATAGTGAAATTTTTGTATGCCCGCCTGCAAATGCAGGGACTTTTGGCGCCACGCGCATAAAACTGTCTTATACTGCACATCAAGCGCGTCGCCAAAGAGAGATGAATGGAATTAGAAAAGCGTCGACGAAAGAGTCGGACGCTGAAGAACTCGACGAACGAACGGCAGAAAAAGACGACGCCGATCGAAAAAGTCTGCACATGAAAAAGGAAAACAGACCTCCACTTGAAGGAAGAGGAGAAGGAGGGAGAGAAGGAATAGGAGGAGGAAAAGGACGAGGAGGAGGAGGAGGAGGAGGAGGAGGAGGAGAAAGACGAGCGCAGAAAAGAGACGATAGAAATGTTATCGAAGATAAAGACGTCGACAGGGGTAAGGCTCTTCTTCCAGGTCGACAGTGGAAGGTCGGTTTGGTAAACTACGATGGAAAGTATCTGACCGCCGAAACTTTCGGTTTCAAGCTGAACGCAACCGGAACGGCTCTGAAGCGGAAGCAGAAATGGACGCTCGAGTTCGACGCGCACGACGACAACGCCATCTACCTGCGCAGTCACCTGGGGCGCTACCTGGCCGGCGACCGGCGGGGCAACGCCACCTGCGATTCGGAGCAGCGCGGCGACGTCGAGCGATTCCGCGTCCACTACGCCTCGGACGGGTCCGGTCGGTGGGCGCTGAGCAGCGCCAAGACGGGGTACTACTTCGGCGGTTTCGACGAGCGGATCCGGTGTTACGAGAAGAAGCCGCGCCGGACGGAATGGTGGACGGTTCACCTGGACGTCCATCCGCAGGTGACGCTGCGCAACGCCAACCGCCAGCGCTACGCCAGCGCCTGGGACGACTACGTCGGCGTCACGGAGACGGTCCCGTGGGGCGGATGCGCCCTCTTCACGCTCGAGTACGTCGAGGGAAGGTGCGCGGTGCGGACGTTCGACGGACGCTGTCTCGACCGGAGCGGTAGCCTGGTCGACGGAATGACGCCGGATTCCGCCTACGGGATCGAGATACGGCGTTCAGGCATCGCGTTCCGAGACTGCACCGGGACGTACCTGAGCGTCGTCGGGAGAGACGGAGTGATCCAGGCGCGCAGCAAGAGTCCTGGAAAAGATGAACTGTTTGTGGTCGAAGACAGTCAGCCACAGGTCTACTTCACTGCACACAATGGAAGATTGGTTTCTACCAGACAAGGTAGGCCTATGACCAGTTTATATATATACAGTATGGCATGTTGTATATACATATAAATATAAATAAGTAAATATGTATACTTCATAGTCCTAGACTTCTATTAAGGTCTAGACTTGACCCACCACCTCCACTTTTTGAGAGGCTCTAGGCTAGGAAAGAGGAACACTACAAAAGTTAGTCCCGCACTTTTTATCCAAGTTTGCGCCTATATGGTATGCTTTAGGATATATATATATATATATATATATATATATATATATATATATATATATATAACCCAAATATACATATTTGGGAATAGCATTAAACTATATACAGGTGTGTATATATATATATATACCTGTATAGCATATATTTATTTGTATTCTGAGTTTTGCACTAAAATTTAAAACGATCGAGGAAATCTATCTTCGCTGGCTTTTAACGCTACCACGTTATCACAAACGCATGATCTTATGAATTGAAGCGAGTTTACTTTAGCACCCGCATTCAATTAACTTTATCTGCAAACGAGATCTAAGTTATATTAGACAATTCTACCCTTTAAAAATTAGTCTAATTATTCTAGTTTAGGCCTAACCAATCTGTGCAGGGAATGAAGATTCAGTCCCACAGAGATGTTAGTTAGTGAGGGTTTTTTGTCTAAAGGCATGAAGCGGCCTAAATTATATATTAGAGAAACAGTTTGAAACAGACCAGAATCTAACTGACGCACGAGGTAATGCGATGGCTTCTATACTTCAAGGTCGCCAGGATATCGGAGTTTTATCGCATCCATTCCGACTGAGTTTCCCCGATAAGACAGATTTTCCTTGAACGTACACGACCTCCCGCATCTTGTCGGTCCTTCTGGTGTTTTCGCAAAACGAGTGGAAGGCGGTACCGCCACTCTGACCCAGCGGGATTATATAGTTCGTTTTTTCTTTCTTTCTTATTTCGCTGGAAGTCAAGTAGGAAGAAGATAATGGGACGAGGAAGGAAAACGTATGGTGATTGGGGGGCGGGAGGTTCGTGCAAAGGTTTTCAGTAGATGAGCTAAAGCAGAAATGCAGCGCGCTGAACGAAGTCGCTAAATTTGTTTCGGAGTCGTGTAATCGGGTACTCCGCGCTGGGTCTACGTCAGTGGCGGCTCTAGGATTTGGCAAGTGAGGGGGCCGTTGGGGTGGCAACTTCTAATCATGGGGGGGGCAACCATTTGTTGTTTAATGTATATAGCATTAAGTATAGGGTCCCAACAGGGGGGCCACTGCATGGGGCAGGCACTCAATAGGGGGCACGGGCCTCCCCTGCCCCCCGGTGGAGCCGCCACTGGTCTACGTCCCTCCACCAAGAAGATTGATTTGTACTAAATGAATAAACAGAACTACATGTAGGAGGCGAGGAAGAGCAAAAGGTGGCAAGGAAACAGACTGCGGTAATAGGTAATGCAAAAACCAAATGCTATTCTAGTGAGCGCATAAAAATATAGAAGTTTAAAAAATATAGAAGTTATCAGTGCGAGTTTTGCTAAGGTCAACGTGGGTAAAATGTAATTTAACGTAGGGCCAACTAATGATTCTATCGGGTTGGCAGTGACGCAAAAATTAAATTGAAATTCAAAATACACTGCTGATTGTCCTTATCAACGCACAGACTATTAGGTTATATCATGACCTAGACCTACTTCTGTCGATACCAGTTAACGCTGGCGTGCCAAACCTGCAGCCCGCGGGCCGCATCCGGTCCGCTGGATTATTTTACGCGGCCCACTTGAAAGTATTCAGACTAGGCTAATCAAAAATAAGCATAAATTTGGCTACTTTAAAAATTAGAAAAATTAGTATCACCTTACGGTCACTTACTTATGTTGCTCACAACGAATTTCATGTTTCCTAGTATTAATTCAGAAAAAGGCATAGGTCTAATAAGGGTAATTCTTTCCATCATATCTATTCTATATTTATTAGAATTTTAGTATAGTTTACAATTATGCAATTTTTTCTGGTTTGGCGCCTTCTGGCTGCTAGCACGTGCTTTCTTGGCATTCACCGACGTTCTGAGATTGGGTTTTTCGTCAATCGCTTCGACATTTTTAGCTGCTACAGCGCAGCATAAGTTGTCTTAATAATAATAATAATAATAATAATAATAATAATAATAATAATAATAATAATAGTAATAATAATAATAATAATAATAATAATAATAGCAAAGTTTAATAGCTGAATTTTGGATGGTATATGCTCAGTGGCGGCTCCACCGGGGAGGCCAGGGGGCCCGTGCCCCTATTGAGTGTCTGGCCCCCCCAGTGGCCCCCCCAGTTGGGACCCTATACTTAATGCTGCATACATTAAACAACAAATGGTTGGCCCCCCATGATTAGAAGTTGCCACCCCAACGGCCCCCCACTTGTCAAATCCTAGAGCCGCCACTGTATATGCTTTGTGGCCCGCGGATGAGCGTCTGACTGCATCTGCGGTCCGCAAGTAGCCTACTCACGAGTTTAACATACCTCAGTTAACGTTAAGGCTGATGGCATAAGAATGGATTGGACTCCTGGAAGTAAACAATCCTTTGGCAATAAATCGCCGAATGAGTGAGAAACATTTTAAGGTATCGCTTGATAAGCTTACAGACGATAAATATCCTACATGATTAATTAATTATCTACAGGAGGCTGGCATTTTCGCAACGCGCTAGATAATAAATATAGCGTACAAGCGGTATGCCCACAGACGAAAATACACTATCCGTTGGATGTCTGTCAGAGCCCATCCCTGTCTCAAACAAACCCCTCCCCCCCCCACCCCCTACTAGCATAATACACTGTATATATAAAACGTTGAGATATGCACTAAAGCAAGCATAAACATTTTTAAAAACGATCATAGATTAGCATTATGAGATTTTTGCAGTATAAGACTCAACGTCATGCCCTAAAAGATTTTTGCATAGCAGAAACCGATCTGACGCAAATGTGAACGGAATAAGAACGAGGCTCACGGGGTCATGCCCTATAGATTAGCATTTTGATTTTTGAAAAAATCGAGGCTCGAGCATCGATTGCAGCGATAGCATTCCACTTAACGATGCCCTATAGATTAGCATTTTGAGATTTTTGCGCCTACTTTAACGATCCTATAGATTAGCATTATGCCTTGTCCAGATGGTCTCTTTTGATCTAATCGACGAAAGAGATAAAATCTCATGCCCTATAGATTAACATTATGGTTTTTGCAAGAAATATTCTCAAGAGATCACCCTATAGAATAGCATTTGTTTTCCGTTTAACAAAGGAAACAGATTCATTTTTATTCCCTGGTTTCTTGCATGATTCTTATTTTAAATTAAATGCAAAATATAGGCCAATAGGATAAACGTTAGAAAGACGCGGTCCAATCATATTAAATTAAATGCATTAATTAGTTGCACCTTAATCGAGGTCGCAGTCTATTGGCATAATTGGCAGTTAAAACGTTAAAAGACGCGGTTACGCTTCGCTATTAGTTTTTTAAAAGAATACACTAGCAAGAGATACACAATTTTTTTAGTAGATCCTTGTACCTTCAGGGTTCGTTGATTGGCTGTGTGAGCGTTCTGATTGGTTGGCTGTGTGACGTTCTCATTCGGTACTTTCAGTTCGATTGGTCGTTCTGGAATCTTAGGCTTCGGAAGCGTATACGCGAAGCGAACGGCGACGCGAAGCGAACCTTCGCGAGGCATATTTGACACAGTTGCAGCGTCACCTAGGGCATGGCGAGGAACGGCCACGCAGATGCACTGGGCAACGCTTGAAGAGGGCGCCAGAAAACTGTTATCTTTGATTGGGTTTTAGTATTATCCTACTCAGCGTAGAAAGAGAAGTGATTAATTAATTATCTGATAATGCGCTTTGACTTTGAGCGAAAATACATGTCACTCTGTAGACCACTTAATACACATCGGTAAAAAGCAAGAAAACATTTTTAAAAGATCACATTTACAGCATTTGTAAAAGTTTTAATCTTGCGTCAATAAATGTCTTGATTCGTTAGGCTATTTAAAGATTTGCTTAGCCTAGATGGTCTAAATTAATCTTTATGACCCCTTTCAACATTGGCGCCAAATACCAATAGGAAACATACATATGATTCTATTTCCAAATATAGGCACATAATCGTCCATATATATAACTATATATATTTTAAAAGAATACACTATATATATAGCGTACCTAGATATATGTAATTATGTATAATGTTTCTAAGATTGCTGTCGTTTTCTAAGAGTAATTATATTATTTGAGCGCATACTTAAAGATTTGTTTAGGCACGTCCACACACACACACACACACACACACACACACACACACACACACACACACACACACACACACACACACACACACACACACACACACACACACACACACATATATATATATATATATAGATATAGTATGTGTCTAAGATTGCTATTGATTCTGTAATTGACTGCCAATCAGTTCGACGAAGAACCGACTGAAAAAGAAATATTCCAGATTGAGTTCGATGAGGAGTCGTCGTCGGAGGCCGATGAGGATCAGGGCATGTGTCGAATTCGCACGTGGGACAACAAATACTGGGTCACGGAGGAGGGAGGCAGCAGTGGAATTCACGCCACCGGAAACGATCCGTAAGTGTGTTCCCTCTTCCAGAGACGGACTCGACAGTTGCACGCTTGCTTTTGCTAAAATAGAAGAAATCTGCCATTTCAGATGTTCCCCCTTATTCCGGGACTATGGCTGCGCCACTGATTCGGACAGCTATATGCTCCTGCATGCTGCCTTGGTTCTGCTGATTAGCCTTCCTTTATTTTTCTGGTTTCTTCCTAAAACAAAAAAATTTAGCCCAGCGCAATAGAGGCAGACTATTAACACGTAAAGTAACATGCCTTTGTACTGCTTCTGCTTATCCGAAGCGTGAAACGGCGCAAAATGCAGAACGGCGTTTCCCATTTACAGTAGTAAGCGACTCACTGGCCTTCAAATCCAATTGCATACGCAGTGATGCGCCATCACACGGTACCGGTCAGACGCTTTCGATTATCATTAGGACCTACTTATGAGCAATGGGACAGCAGCAGCAGCAGCAGCAGCTTCTGCAATGGCGCAGCCACGAGGTTGTTCAAACAACCCCATTAAACAGTGTTTATTCTAGTCACCTTGACATTGGGGGAGTTTGAAATGTTGGGGGGAACAAGATTTGTCTCTCCACGCTTGGGGGTGGGGGATTTCCATCCCCCAAGCCAACATATACAATTTTTGGGAGGGGGAATTTTAAAACTTGGTGGGGGGAATTCCCCCCAAACAGGCCTAGAATAAACACTGCCATTAAAATATGACCAACACGATTG